>CM035841.1:419902626-420351815 GCA_020510985.1 Pholidichthys leucotaenia
CTTATGGTACTCATCCGAGTAAAGGCCTTTCCACAATGACCACACACAAACTGCTTTACTCCAGTGTGGATGAGTTCATGTTTCTTTAAGCTTCCACTGTCCGTAAAAGCCTTTCTACACTGACCACACACAAACTGCTTAACTCCAGTGTGGATGAGTTCATGTGTTCTCAAGTTACCCCTTTGAGTAAAGGCCTTTCCACACTGACCACACACAAACTGCTTAACTCACTGTTTTATTTATTTGCATCTCATTTCCTTACAAGTGCAATGGGCCCCAGCCAGGGGTCTAGTGGATGAGTTCATGTGTTCTTAAGTTACTCATGTAAGTAAAGGCCTTTCCACACTGACCACACACAAACTGCTTAACTCCAGTGTGGATGAGTTCATGTGTTCTTAAGTTACTCATGTAAGTAAAGGCCTTTCCACACTGACCACACACAAACGGCTTAACTCCAGTGTGGAAGAGTTCATGTGTTCTCAAGTCACCCCTTCGAGTAAAGGCCTTTCCACACTGACCACACACAAACTGTTTAACTCCAGTGTGGATGATTTCATGTCTTCTTAAGTGACTCCTTTCAGTAAAGGCCTTTCCACACTGACCACACACAAACTGCTTAACTCCAGTGTGTTAAGCTCCACCACTCAAGCTGGAATAGGTATCCTGTTCCTCCTGCCAGATGTCCTCGGGCCCAAAGGATGAACTGTCTGTATGCAGTTAACCTGAACAGACTGAAGAGAAGCAGCAATGCTATCTATCACTGGTTACCGTGTGTGAATGGGTGGATAGCAGGATCTGTAAAGCGCTTTGGTCATCAAGAGATGAGAATAAAAGCACTATCTAAGTGAATGCCATTTACCATTTACCATAAAAAGACAAACACGTTTTTGAGAACAGACAGATTAAGTGTAATAGCAAACACAATATTGAACAACCAGCTAAATCACTGTTTAAAAGTTGTCAACTTCTTACTAGTCTGCCAGCTAATTAGTCATCAAATGTCCTTAATTAAACTCAGTTTACACGCTAAGCAGCTAACAGCATTAGCCATTTACCTGCTATTGATGGGTTGCTCCAAAGTCTCAGCCCGGACTTCACAGAGAGATGGCATGGACACTTCCAGAACGTCCCTCTTACAACACAGAATTTCAAAAGTCTGGTTCATAGTAATGCACTGTAGCTCTGCAAGCAAATGATCCAGACATGCCTCGTGGCAGCAGATGGACTCATTTATAGTCGGCATCGCAATGCAGCAATCACACGTACACCAGGTCATGTTTTCCAGCCTCTCTGCACCTGGCTGAATTGATGGCTCCTCCTGCTCAGATACCTCCCCATGTAAATAAACACCACTGAATACCACTCCAGTCTTTCAGATGAATTTATAATAGGTATAAACCAAATCAGTGTCAGAATCCAAATTATGCTCGACAGCCAGGTAGAAGACTTCCAGACTGAAATCTCCAAACAGATATTTTAGACTATGGAAACGTCTCTTCATTCTGACAGAGCTACAAATGTCACCGCTGCAGCTACCGGGGTTCACCTGCTAGGATTCACAATCCAGCTGCCTCGGCACATATTGTGCTGGGGCTCGATTAAAGGATATTTTGCTGAACAGAATTCCTCCCAGGACAGATGGATCCGTGCACGTTGCCTCGTGAGTCAACTGTATAGTCTCTGGTAAACTTTATCTCTGTCACATTTACAGAAACAGGATCCAGTTTCCAGTGGCGCTGGTTTTGGACTATGAATGAGGCAGACTATATCTGAGGGAAATTAGCTATTATTCATCAGGGTTTTGCTGCGTTCAATGAGCCAAGTTGTGGAGCTAAATTGCATAATAATAATAATCATTTTTTATGGACTAATTTGTGAACAAATCAATTTAACTGAAGTGGAAACATTATTTTATCATATTCTGAGAGTTTCAGCTGTTTTGTAATTTAACAGACCCACATGATGGAGTCAAACAGAATTTTGTGGACAGCTGCACCTTCTTATGGCAGGTGGAAACTTTGTGGCTCATTTCACAGATTCTCATGTCATGATCGTTTTTATACATCCCACTGTGTGCGTGAAAATCTGAATTTCATCTAAATTTGAGGCTTTTTTGTTTTATAAGTTTTTCCTTTTTTAGGTAAATTTAAGGCTTTTTCTTCAAACAGAAGATTAACATTCCTTGTTTCCTCTCATGGTTCTTCCCTCCTGCAGGCCAGCAAATGTTTTGAGAGCGGCAAGATCGCCCATGAGGACTTCCTGAACATGGCCCACATGACCAAGAACTTCCAGTACCAGGAGGAACGGCAACAGCTGTCCAAGAGCTGGGATGACTCTGCCAACAAAACACCGCTGCCTCCTGGAGGTCAGTCCCATCCCCTCAAGGAGATGGACGCTGCCCAGCTGTCCTACTACAATCACAAGTCTAAGCTGAGGAAGACGCAAGTCAATCACCAATCCACCGCCGAGGGGTGGGAGGGTGTGGAGAGCCCAGAGGAAGGAGCTATCCAGGGTCAGATGAGTAGAGAATGTAAATATAGCCAACCACCGCAAGAACTGCCAGGTGAGCTGGAATAAAGTTTCAATGTATTGCATCAGTTTGAGGTGGAAATTTGATGGTTTCTCAGAGTTAACGTTGTAGTTTGTGTGGCAGCTGATCGGAGGAGTCAAGAAAGAGACGATCCTCAGCCACCACTCGCCCCCATGATCAAGGAGTGTAACCATGGGAAAGAGTTCCTCACCCTCAAGTCTATGCCGCAACTTCACTTCAGGGGGAGGGCCGACCCCCGAGAGTCCAGTAAGTAGACCCTAGAGGCTTGTGGGAAGCCACTTTTGAGTCCTGAACAAATATTCTGAAAAAGGTTGTTGGAAGATCCCAGAGAGTCTAGTCAGTAGAAGATCCAGTAAATAGACTGACAGTTAAAGTCCGCTGGTTTATGTTCCACAGAGTGATCAGAGGTCAGGTCATGGAGCAGCAGTCAGTCAGGATCAGGGACTCTTCATTATCATGGTTAGGGTCAATCTATACTCCCAGGTCATCATGGGAGTTTTACTCAGCGTAGTCAGACATGTTTTCACTTCTGTGGTTTCCAGGTGACAGGGAGTGGAACTCTCCTCTGATGGAACAACAGCATTATGACGACCATGACGAGCGGAAGAGTGGCTACGACGCCCCATGGAGGGCTGAGGGCCCACCCTCCATGGGTCAGAGGAACTGTCCCAGTCCGGTGGGTCTGGACCGCACTGTGCCTGTTTTTGAGCGTAAGCGTCTGTCCCCCCTACAGAAAGACCCGGTAGAAATGAGCCCCGTTCCCCAGTTTGAGAGACCCAACAGTGAACATTCTGACAACGGGCTCCTGAACCAGGACTTTCCCATGAGAGGCAGTGAGAGTCTGGGATGGTTTGATGGGCCCCCACAGGGACGGTTTGGTGGCCCCATGGGTCAGCAGCCACCTGTGACGTTTGAGGGCCAGGGCCCCAGACCAGGCTCCATGGAGGGTCCCATGCAACGCTTTGAAGCACCACGTCACTTTAATAACATGGGCCCTGGACCTGGACCCGGCCCTGGACCCATGGAATTTCAACAGCAACGGCCCATGCACTTCAAGGGCCCCCCCCAACCAGATGGGCCCCATGAGGTTCAATGGCCCCGGTCAACAGGGCCCCCCTAGGTATGACATGCCCCATCAGGATGGGCCCCCACACTTCAACTTCCCTCCCCGACAGCAGGCCCCCCCCAGGTTCACCCCCCAGCTCAACCTTCAGCCAGCCATGAGGCCAATGGGCCCCCTCACATATGGCCCCGTGGCCCCCCAACAGAACTTCCCCATGGCTCCCCAGCAGAACTTCTCTATGGCTCCCCAGCAGAACTTCCCCATGGCTCCCCAGCAGAATCTCCCAGTGGCCCCTCAGCAATTCCCAGAGCCCATAAACCCCCAGTTACCCGGGCGGCCGATGGCATTCCTGTCCCAACCCGCCATGCAGCAGGGGCCCAACTTTAACATGCAGCCAGGACCCCCATTCAGCCAGCCGGGCCCTCGGCCCTTCTACAACCCCGTGACCCCCGCCTTGGGCCTACAGCAGCCTGTGAGTTTCTGCTCTTTTCTCACATTTTTTATTTAAAATTTCTTTTAGCTCCTGCGTTATTTCATATTATGATAAATCAGTGCCTTTTTTTTTTAAGTTGTCAGAGCAGCAGTTTTGGTTTATTCTGTCAGATCTCCTCAGAACTGTAGTGACTGTCAGAGTTGATCCTTCCGTTTCCTGTTTTTCAGGGGAACCTGATGGGAAACATGAACCAGCCGTTCCTGCCTCACAACCCCGTGCCTTTCACACCACAGAGTTTGTATTTTATTCTGAAATTTGATGTTAGCCTGATGCTGAACTGATGCTAACTTCACATTAGTCTGATACTAACCTGAGCATAATCTGTTGTTATCCTGATAAATGGACAGTAATTTGACGCTTACCTCACATTAGCCTGACACTGATCTGACGCTAACCTCATGCTAATCTGACACCGTCCTGATGTTGCCTTGACACTGACCTGTTGTTGACCTCACATTAGCCTGACACTGAACTGATGTTAGCCTGATAATAATTTATTGTTAATGTGATGTTACATTAATCCAATAATACCTGGATGGTAATAAGGACCTGTACTTGTATAGCACTTTTTCTAGTCTCAAAGACCACTCAAAGCACTTCACTAGTACTAACCCTGTATTCTAATTAAGTAATATTACACAAGAGTGAGTTCCGTATCATGAATATACGAACTCCAGCAGGGTAAAGGCATACAGTGAGTTGTATGAGAGGCTAAACACTAAGGAAGGAGAAAAGGACTTGTATCGATTGGCTAGACAGAGAGATCAAGCTGGAAGGGACATACAGCAGGTGGGCTAGTTCAGGACAGAAATGATAACATACTTACAAATGACGAGAGTGTGTTGAGAAGGTGGAAGGAGTACTTTGAAGAGTTGATGAATAAAGAAAATGAGAGAGAGAGGAGGATGGATGAAGGAAAGATGGTGAACAAGGAAGTTCTGAGGATTAGCATGGCGGAAGTGAGGGCAGCTTTGAAGAGGATGAAGAATGGAAAGGTGGTTGGTCCAGATGACATACCTGTGGAGGTATGGAGATGTTTAGGAGAGATGGCAGTGGACTTTTTAACCAGATTGCTTAACACAATCTTGGAGAGTGAGAGGATGCCTGAGGAGTGGAGAAGTGTTTTGGTCCCAATTTTCAAGAACAAAAATGATGCTCGGAGCTGTAGTAACTACAGAGGTATAACGTTGATCAGCCACACTATGAAGATATGGGAAAGAGTTGTTGAAGCCAGGCTAAGAGGAGCGGTGACAATCAGTGAGCAGCAGTACGGTTTCATGCCAAGAAAGAGTACTACAGATGCAATGTTTGCTCTAAGAGTGCTGATGGAGAAGTACAGAGAAAGTCAGAAGGAGTTCCACTGTGTCTTTGTGGAGCTAGAGAAAGCATATAATAGGGTGCCAAGAGAGGAAGTGTGGTACTGCATAAGGAAGTCAGGAGTGGCAGAGAAGTATGTGAGGGTGGTGCAGGACATGTATGAGGACAGTGAGACAGTGGTGAGGTGTGCTGTAGGAGTGACGGATGGGTTCAAGGTGGTGATGGGGTTACATCGGGGATCGGCTCTGAGCCCGTTCTTATTTGTCATGGTGATGGACAGGCTGACAGATGAGGTCAGGCAGGAGTCTCTGTGGACCATGACATTATGATCTGTAGTGAGAATAGGGAGCAGATGGAAGAGAACCTGGAGAGGTGGAGGTATACTCTGGACAGAAGAGGAATGAAAGTCAGTCAAAGCAAGACAGAATACATGAGAGTGAATGAGAGGGAGGCAGGAGCAACGGTGAAGATGGAAGGAGTAGCAGTAGTGAAAGTAGATTAGTTTAAATACCTGGGGTCAACCATCCAAAGCAATTGAAAATGCAAAAGAGAGGTGAAGAAGAGCATGCAGGCAGGGTGGAGTGAGTTGAGACGAGTGTCAGGGGTGATTTGTAACAGAAGGGTAGTAGGAAGAGTGAAAGGGAAGATTTGCAAGATGGTAGTGAGACCTGCTATGATGTATGGTTTGGAGACTGTGGCATTGACAAAGACATGAGGTGGAGGTGGCAGAGCTGAAGATGCTAAGATTTTCATTGGGAGTGACAGGATTAGAAATGAGTATATCAGAGGGACAGCTCAGCTTGAGCGGTTTGGAGACAAAGTAAGAGAGGCAAGGCTGACATGGTCTGGACATGTGCAGAGGAGGGATAGTGGATATATTGGACAAAGGATGATGAAGATGGAGCTGCCAGGCAGGAGGAAAAGAGGAAGACCACAGAATATTCATGGATGTAGTGAAGGAGGACATGGAGAGGGTTGGTGAAGAGGAAGATGAAGGGATAGGGTGAGATGGAGGCAGATGATCCACTGTGGCGACTTCTAAAGGGAGCAGCTGTAAAAAAGTTTGTTTTAGCCAGTTATTTTGCGCAGCTGAGAAAAAGTAGTCCCTTCTGAATGTAGCCACTAGCCAGTAACTGCTGCTAAACAACTCAATCAGTATGAAAACATCTGTTGTCATTTCACACACACACATAAAATTAAATATTGTCAAGTGCAAAAGTAATAAGTGTTTATAAAACATACCTGTTAAGGTGATACTTCAGAAAATCTCAGTACGTATCCAGTACTGGTCGCCAGAAGCTAGTAGTTATCATGCTAGCGATTATCACATTTTGCTCGCTTTTCTTTGCATTTTCAGATGAAACAGATTTCATCATGACAAAGGTATTGTGGTTTGTTAATTGAGACAATAAATGTATAATTTCTCGTCAAACAGCACTTCACTGTGGAAATTAAGGTATCCAAAACAGTACTGCAATTGTCAGTTGATAGAAAAATACTGTTAGTAATTGACGTTACTTGAACATCTTTGAAGCGGAGGGATACATATCCAGCGAAATTGGAGTGGAATTATCGCGGATTATAGTAACTCCTGGCATCCCTATTGTCCAATCAAATTGCTCGGTCGGTACCAATGGTTGTATAAGGGCCTGTCAGAGATGGTTGCCTCAGGGCAACTTGGAATGACTAATAAACCTAACATGCATGTCTTTGGATTGTGGGAGGAAACCGAAGTTCCCGAAGTAAACCTACGCAGCACAGGGAGAACATACCAACTCCACAAAGAAAGGTTTCTACCCCTGCTTATCTGGGGACTCGAACCTGGAACCTTCTAGCTGTTAGGCAACAGTGCTAACCCCTGTACCATCGTGCTGCCCTGTGGTGCTAACCTCACATTAGCCAGACACTGAACTGACACGAATCTGTTGTTAACCTGATAACCACCCTGATGTTATCCCAATTTCTGTGTTCCTGTTGTTTTAACCTGACACTAACCTGTTGTTAACCTGATATTAACCTGACAGTAATCTGTTGTTAGCATGATGCTAACCCGACGTTAGCTCGATTTCTATGTGTTACTGTTGTTTTAACCTGATGTTAACCTGATCTCCATGTGTTCCTGCAGATCCTCTCGTGGCTCCTCCAGAGGACCACTTTGGTCAGGTGGACGTTAATGATTTGCTGTCCAAACTCATCTCCACGGGGATCATCAAACCGTCACAGCCCGACACCGCCACGTCATCCTCCTGGAACGGTCAGTCCATAGTTATCTGGTCCTCCTCCAGTTTTGGAGCTCTTGCTGATGTTCTCTGACCTTCATAGTTCTACATGAGTCATATATGACACTTTTAAACAGAGGGGATATTCTTCTTTGGCCTATAACATGTCTCCTCTTCATTCTGCAGAGTCGACATCCACGGCTGCACTGGCCGCTCCTGTGAAGGAGGAGCAGGAAGAGGAGGAGCAGGAGGTGGAGGAGGAAGATCTGCCTGACCTGAGCAGCTTCAGTATCGACAACATGAAACAGTGAGTTTAAACAGTTCAATTTGCCTCCTGGTTCTCTATGTTCTCCAGTGATGCGGTCCGTGTGTCTGAACCAGTGTGGTCTCTCTCCAGGCGTTACGAGAGCGTGGTGACCCGTCTCTACGCAGGGAAGCAATGCTGTCTGTGCAGCATGCGTTTTACGGAGACCGACCTGTACTCGGACCATCTGGACTGGCACTTCAGACAGAACCTTGCCAGGAAGGTGGCCAGCAGGAAGGGGACGCACCGCAGCTGGTACTACAGCCTCAAGGTGAGAAACCACAGATCATGATGGTGATTGGTCTGTCAGCCTTGCATGTGGTCATGATGTCAGGGAAAAAGGAATGTTGCGTGTCTTAATAATTAGCCTTAAAGAAGAAGAAGAAGCCATCTCTGTTGTCATTCAGTCCATACAGCCAATCCTGTACAGTAGAATGAAATTATGTTTCTCCTATCTACAATGCTCATTACATGTAGAATCAGAAGGGTCACTGCCGTGCAAGGCACCACCACAAACAACTTCTCCTTCCCCCACTATATTATGCTGAACACCAAGCTAGAAGGTGGGAAGTTACCATTTTTTTTATATGGTCTTTGGTATGACCCGGCCAGGATTTGAATCCACGACCTCCCTATTGTGAGGCAGATGCTCTACCAACTAGGCCACCACTCCAGTGCTAACATGCCAATTAATCCTATAATCTGTCTGAGAAATACCCCAGATGTGATAAATGCCACTTTTTAACTTCACTGGACAGTAAAATAAATGGCAATCGTTCCATCAACTTTCTCATTAACTTCCATGATTTTTTATGTAAATTTGCAATCTTTTTTTTGTCCGTGCAAATTTGCAACTTTTTTTTCCCGTGCAAATTTGCAACTTTTCCTAATTTTTATTTACCTCTGCTTTGCCTTTGTTGTTCTGATTTTTTTTTTTTTTTAATGTTCAGTATCTGCTGCAGTAGAACATCAATAAATCCTCCAATGTTTTCTGTGGTTTTTCCCTCAGGACTGGATTGAGTTCGAGGAGATCACTGACATGGAGGAGCGAGCCAAGAGCCGCTACTTTGAGGAGGAGAATGAGAAGGAGGTGAAAAAGAACCAGGAGGCCACCAAGAAGGAGGAGTTTCAAAGGGTCCAAGCTGCCAAGGACCAGGTTGGAGAGGTGAGGCACTGAGGAACTGGTCGGGGTCTCTAACATGTGGCTCCACTGTAGCTACGCCTTGATAGACAGAGGACTAGAAAAATACTAATTTTAACTTATTTGTGCAGCTGTGTGAGATCTGTCAGGAGTCGTTTGAGACGTACTGGGTGGAGGAAGAGGAGGACTGGTTCCTGAAGAATGCCATCAGGGTCGACGACAAGGTATCACTGCTTCTATCATTAATGCATCTGATTGTTACTGATCATCAATAAAGACCACTAATTATGTCTTTGTTTCCTCTACAGAAGTTCCATCCTTCCTGCTTTGAAGATTATAAAAACGTAAGAAACCAAAACCCGTTTTTCTCCTTTCACTTCCTGTTTTTGTTTCTAACCAGATTTTCCTCCTGTTATTTTCTCTCCATCTGTTATTCTGTGGACATAAAGTCTTAAATTTGAGCATTTTAAGTCTTTTTTAAATCCTCAGTGTGTTTTTGTGTAAATGGACCATACAGTGGATCAGTGGTTGGGACTATCACCTGACAGTTAAACCCAGGCAGCAAGTTCTTCCCATGCTTGTTTGTGTTTATTCTGGGTACTCAGGTTTCCTCCCACAGTCCAGAGCCATGTATGTCAACTTGGTTATAGATTGTTCAGAATAGATCCACCTCAGTCTGGACTAGTTTGCCGTTTTGTTTTTTCCCCTGGTATGACAAACTGTTAGCATGGCTAGATTAGTTTAAAACAAAAAAGAGCCATAAAATCTCTAGTTGTGCTGACTGATGTCACAGTCATCACTGTACTAGACCAGATGGTTCATTCATAAACAGTTGATTATATTCAGTAGATGATTTGAGACTTTAGCAAAACGACCCAAAGTCATCCCCCATGTTAACCTGCCATCCCCATTTTAAAGCCGTAAATCGGCAGAAGCGGCACTGCCCCTCCTGACTGGAAGAAAGAGAGAATTGTGGCCCAATATCAAACTTTTTGTCACGTTACAGAGTTGAATAAAATCAGTTTGAATCACTAGTTCTAATCAGAAATGCAAAAAATAATCTTTTCAAATTTTTTTTTCCTCCTGTAAATGTTCATCTTTTTTCTCGTAGATTTGCAGCATGCTGGTTAAATGTTTATTCTGTGTAATTAAACTGTAATTTGTGACTTTAATTTTTAAATTGGCATCTTTTATCATATCTTTGCACCTCAAATACCAAATATACATTTGTACCTCAAGATAAAATGGTGAATACCCCCCTTCCCCCCATCCCCCTTGTTAAAAAATAAATCACCTACTGAATAGACCGTACATCTCGCACCATTCTGGATAATTTAGTTATATTCTGGCCATAATAGTGGGTAGATTTGGCTGCTGATATTGGCGGGGATTTCCGACTGACCAGGGGTCTGCTAGCCTTTAGCGTAGCTGCAGATCTGTCTTTTCTCTTAGACACTGGTTTTCCCAGCCTGGTCATCCTCAACTCTGTATTTTATTCATAGATGTTATTTTATTGTAGTTTATTAAACTCTGGACCAAGCACCTCCATTAGCAGCAGTTAGCAATTCGGTCATTTGTTGTATCTTTAGCACGGTGATGCAGTGGTTAGCACTGTTGCCTTACAGCTAGAAGGTTCCAGGTTCAAATCCTCAGGCTGGCAGGGGTTGGAACCTTTCTGTGTGGAGTTTGCATGTTCTCCCTGTGCTGCGTGGGTTTACTCCGGGGGCTCCGGTTTCCTCCCACAATCCAAAGACATGCAGGTTAAGTTAATTGGTTGTTCTAAATTGTCCCTAGATATCTGTCTCCTATAAGCCCTTAGAATAGAGGGTTAGTACTAGTGAAGCGCTTTGAGTGGTCTTTGTGACTAGAAAAGCGCTATATAAGTACAGATCCTTATCCCTTATTTAAAGATCAGAATAAGGGGCTCTGTAATGTTACCATGTTGGACGTTTCTGGGTAATGACATCAGTGACCTCCCAGATTTCATTGGTGGTCCTCCTCCTGGTGTCACGTGACCCCTCTGACGTAGCCTCTCTCCTCCCCAGACGTCATCATACCTGGACGTGACTCCTTCTCCCAGTAAGCTGCTGACTGAAAATCCTCTCAGTGCCTTCATCAAGTCAGAGGAAGAGGAGGAGACACCCTTCTCCTCTTGTCAAGCTGTTGCTGCCTCTTCCTGATCCTCCTCAGTGAAACAGGAGGAGCTGAAGAAGGAGGGTGGACTGTGACTTTTACCTGCCCCGGAGTTCTGCGTCTTTCCTTGAACACGTTTTTATATTTCTACTGTAAATGATTGGCCAGCTGTGGACGATTCCAGGAACAACAACGTTTTTGCTTTTGTTCTTGAATCAATAAAGAATTGTTTAGTGTGAAATCTGATGGATTTATTGTCTATGGTTAAGAGAAAATCAAGTTTAACTCTGGTTAAAATTATCATTTGTCTTCACGTGTTTTTATACACGTTTTATACACTTATACACTTTTTACACGTTTTGTATATACTATGAACCTCTAAAAATATGCCATTATGCTGAACATAAACTACAAAAGATGGAGAATGATATTGATCCTGATAACCACTTTTTCAATAATATTCATAACCACTGTGAATATTACACTGAAAAGCAATTCAAAAGTCAAGTGCAAATAGATGGTAAACTATCAATAATACACTTCAACAGCAGAAGTCTTAAAAACTTTCCACAGATTCAGGACTATTTAAAACAGCTAGACAGAAAATTTACAGCTATCGCAGTCTCTGAAACTTGGCTTAATGAAGAGCAGGCTCCCCTGATGGCAATAGAGGGATATCAGATGTTTCATATTAACAGATCTCAAAAAAAGGGTGGTGGTGTTGCACTGTATATTGATGACCTGTATAGGTGTAAGCTTGAAAATGGAATGTCCTTTGCACTACCAGGGATTTTAGAATATGTTACTGTTGAGATTGACCAAGATAAAACAAAAAATCTAATTATAAGTTGTATATATAGAATGCCGGGAACTTGCATTGAGACATTCAGAGATAAATTAGTCGAGCTGTACAATAATATTACTAGTAAGAAAATGGTAGTAATTTGTGGAGATTTCAATATTGATTTACTAAATCCATATCAACAAAATGTAATTACAGAGTTCATGAACTCTATGTACAGCATGAGTCTATATCCCACAATAACACATTCCAGTAGAATCACAGTTCACACTGCTACACTTATTGACAACCTGTTTGTTAATATTATTGATAAGAAAATAGAAAGTGGATTATTGATAAATGATATAAGTGACCACTTGCCAACCTTTGCACTTATCCATGGCCACACGGGGGCCAATACAGAAAATTTTTTAAAATCGTTCAGATACAAATCACAAAATGCAATCAGTTCTTTTAAAGAGGACTTGCTGAAGCAAGACTGGACAGAAGTCTATGTATCAGATGTAAATGAAGCCTATGACACATTTATAAACATTGTAACCACTCTTTATGAAAAAAAATTGTCCATTAGTAAAGAAAAAGCTTAAACATAAATTTGCCGATAAGCCATGGTTAACCAAAGGATTACAAAAGGCGTGTAAAAAGAAAAATTTATTATATTGTGGCACATATGTTGGGTACATATTTTCCACAAATGTATTGCTGAATGTTTATTGTGTGCTTCACGTCTCGAGGGACAAAAGGACTGAGTCTGCAGGAGATATCGAGAAGGTGTGAGATTTGGCCTTTGTCTCAGAGTGATGCCCTGGAGGGATTTCCGGACCATTGAAGGCTAAGGGACAATGGTGGAAGATCAAAGGGTTACATTGTGACTGGGATTAAGTACCATGTGACTGTATGTTTGCTTAGACACCATGTGACTTGAGTTTAGATGTTCCGGGGGTTAAAAGAGCGATGTGATATTGATCTGTCTCTTTTCTTGCTTGGAGATTGTTAGATTATGTGTTCTGTTAATAAAGCTGAACCTGAGAAATAAACTCAGCCTCATCCTTGAGCACATCCTCTACACTGGTGTCCCTAAGACGAATTATGGCCGGTGACGATTCTCCTGCACCAGACTCATCAGGAGCCAGCCAGGCTAATGCAGCTACCACAGTCCAGCTACCTGATTTCTGGCAGCATAGCCCGCGCTCCTGGTTTAACGCAGTCGAGGCACAATTCCATCTTCGGGGAATTTCAGCAGACGCCATGAAATTCTACCATGTGGTTGCAAAGCTGGACAGCCACACAGCCCAGCGGGTAGATAGCCTGATTAACCACCCGCCAGACAACGACAAGTATGGCGCTTTGAAAGCTGCTCTCATTCGTTTTTTCACCCCCTCGCTGGGAGAGCGAGCAGAGAAGCTCCTGGCGTTGACTGAGGGCGAGGTCGAGAGACCTACAGACCTGATGGCGAAGACGCTGAGTTTGAGAGACTCCGAAGATGATGGTTTTATCTTCGCCCACCTTTTCCTCAGGACACTACCGTCAGCGGTGAGAGTTACCCTGGCCAGTTCACAGCTGCTGGCCCACCGAGACTACTACGAGCTGGGCCAGGAGGCGCAGCAACTCGTCAATGCACATAGGCGACACACGGCCACGACCGCAGCAGCGGAGCTGAGCGCAACATCCGGAGATGGCAGGGGGCCAGAGGCTGCAGCACCAGACTCACTGACGACAGCAGCGGCGGAGGCCAGGAGACGCGGAGCGGGCGACGTCCTTTGCTTTTTTTTTTTTTATTTAAGTTTTTGTAAAGGGTATACAGGTCATTACATCATTGCATTGTTTACATTTTCATCACATGTTCCCTTATTTTTTGCTATTTGACAACATTGGTAGGATAGTTATTGCAACAACCCCCCCCCTTTTTTTTTTTAAAGTGAAAGAAAAAGTGAAGTTAAGGAGAATTAAATAAAAAACAAACAAACAAACGAATAAACAAACAAACAGAACAGCAAAAAACAAACATACAGAAAATTAAGTAATTAAAAGTAAAAGAGCAACTGAGTAGCGTTGGAACAAAGAGCGGGACCATTGTTGAAATGGTATTTGTCAAAGATTAGTTCTAATGGAAGACACATATGCGATCCAGGGTTGCCAAAAGATTATGAACCCATCCATGTCCTGTCTCAGTGCGAATGTCAACTTTTCCATCGAGTAAATGTCTTGAATCACGTTAATCCAATCTTCAGGTGTAGGACAGTCCTTCAGCATCCATTTTTTAGTTAGGGCTTTTTTACTTGCCAATATTAAAACATTGAATGAGTATTTATCTCCTCGTCTTTCCAGTGAGTCCGGTAATAAACCCAAATACAAAGTTACAAAAGAAAAGGGAACTGTTATTTTGAATATTTTCCCCAATATTGTCTGTACGTTGGACCAATATTGGTGGATAACTGGGCATGACCAAAACACATGAAAATGATTTGCAGTCTTTTCACCACACAAGCGCCAACAGTTCAACCCCTTATGGGTAAATTTGTTTTGTGCAGGTGTTCTGAAAAATCTTACCAAGTTTTTCCATCCAAATTCTCTCCACTGCAGGGATGAGGTACTTTTCCATTGCTGTTTATTTAGCTTTTCCCATGTTTCCAATTGTAAAGTGAAATTCCCCTCTTTTTCCCATCTCTCTTATATACGATGTGTTGTCTCCTTTTAAGTCTTGAAGACCTTGGTATATTTTAGAAATGTATCTGATCCCTGGGATCCCTTTATATGCCATTAAGAAGACCTTCAGAACACCTGACTGGGCCCTTTCCAAATCCTCCTTTTTAAGTATATTGTTTATGTGGTGTCTAAGCTGAAAGAACCTGTAAAGATCTTGATTTATTAGACCTTGTTTTTTCAAATCTTCAAAACTTCTTAAAGTTTGCCCCTTAAAAAAATCGTAATATTTTATCAGCCCTTTCTCTTTCCACTCTTTAAATCTAGTGTCTGTTTTATTGGGGGTAAAGTCTTGATCATAGGCAATCCATTGCAGAAGTCGATAGGGCTCTTTAGCTTGATTCTCTCTGACTATCTTAAACCAAATTTTTAGCGGGGTCT
Organism: Pholidichthys leucotaenia; assembly: GCA_020510985.1. NCBI lineage: Eukaryota > Metazoa > Chordata > Actinopteri > Cichliformes > Pholidichthyidae > Pholidichthys > Pholidichthys leucotaenia. The sequence goes on from CM035841.1 coordinate 419,917,734, forward strand.
CTATCCACGGGTTAGTGTTATTCAGGAGTTTAGTTAAGGCATTGTTCCCTATTATCGCCTGTAGGGGGATGTCACTTGTTATTTGGCATTCCATCTCCTTCCATTGTGCAGTGTAGACTGGGTTACATATCTCTACTAAAGTTTTAATTTGTGCAGCTATAAAATAGTCCCTGATATTTGGCAGCGTGAGCCCACCTTTGTCTTTGTTTAGCTGTAGGGTTCTATATCTGATTCTAGGTCTCTTGCCCTGCCATATGAATCTTGAGATCCTTCTGTCCAGTTCCTGCCATGTTTTTTTGGGAGGTTCTACCGGTATTGTTTGGAAAAGGTATAGAAGACGTGGAAGTATATTCATTTTGACTGCTTCAATTCTTTGTGCGGTACCTAAGAATGGTATCATATTCCATCTTGCTAGGTCAGATTTTATTTTTGTCACCAGTGGATCATAGTTTAGTGTTATAATTTTGTCGAGTTGTTTCGGGATATTGACCCCCAGATATTTCATAGATTCCAACTCCCAGTTAGTTTTGAGTTCATTTAGTGAAAAATGATTTGGGTCATAGTTGAATGTTAAAACTTGGGTTTTATGCATGTTTAATTTGTACCCTGATAAATCTCCATAGTCTGAAAAAACTGAGATTAGTTCTGGTAGAGAAGTGTCTGGCTGCCCTAGGTATATTAAAATGTCATCAGCAAAGAGTGCTATTTTATGTTCTTTCTGACCAAGTGTAATACCTTGAATTTCTTGATTTTGTCTTATCCATTGGCTCAGAGGTTCTATGAAGATTGCAAAGAGCAGTGGAGACAGGGGGCAGCCTTGACGACATCCTCTTTCCAGCTCAAAAGATGATGATAAATTACCGTTAATCCTTATTTTAGCTGTTGGTTTTTTATATAATGCCTGTATAGTTCTAATGAAGTTGTTATGAAAATTGAAACTGGATAAGATTTTATAGAGGAAAGACCAGTCAACCGAATCGAATGCTTTTTCAGCATCTAATCCCAATATGACTGCATTTAAGTTATATTTTTTTATATGATGAATTATGTGTAAAGTGCGTCGAATGTTGTCTTGTGTCTGTCTTTGTCTTATAAAACCTGTTTGGTCTAAGTGAATTAAGTCTGTCAGTATGTTTTCTAACCTTTTGGCAAGGATAGTGGTAAAAAGCTTATAGTCCTGATTTAATACACTGATTGGTCTGTAGTTGGAGCATTCTAGTTTATCCTTTTCAGGTTTAGGTATGACTGCAATGACCCCTTCTCTCCAGGAGGGGGGGATTTCCCCTGTGTGGAGGACGTAGTTAAATGTTTTCAGGAGGAGAGGAGATAGTTGCTGTTTAATGGTTTTGTACCATTCTGCTGTATAGCCATCTGCTCCTGGGGATTTGTTAGCTTTAAGTTTCATAATTGCTTTTTCCAATTCTTTAGGTTGTATTTCTGACAGTAGGGTTTTATTTTGTGATTCCGTAAGTTGGGGAAGGTTTAATGTGTTTAGGAATGTCTCGGATGCGTTTTTATGTTTTTTGTGGGAATATAAGTTCTTGTAGTAATTCTCGAAGCTTTTAAGAATATCCTGAATTCTGAATTTTATTTCCTTTGATACTGGGTCTCTGATTTTGTAGATTGCTCTTTCCGTTTGTTGTTTCCTCAATTTATAGGCTAGTAATTTTGCCGATTTACTGCCTGCTTCATAGTGTTTTTGTTTCAGAAATGTAAGTTTCTTCTGGATTTCTATTGTGTAGATCTCATTTATTTGATTTTTAATTTCTTTAATCTTGAGCGAGCCATTAGAATGAGTGTTATCTTTGTGTTCTTTTTCTAGGTTCTTGAGCTCTGACTCTAGTGTGATTAGTTTTTCTTGTCTCAGTTTCTTTTGGGTTGCCAGTTTTGCAATAATTTTTCCCCTTATTACAGCTTTGCACGCATCCCACAGTATTAAAGGGGATACTTCTCCATTATCGTTTTCTTCCAAATATCTGAGAATATCTGATTCCAATTCATCTTTCAGTGGCCCTTTGAGGACACTTGAATTCAACCTCCAGGAAAATGTATTATTTGTGTATTTTTGGATGTTTAAATCCATATAGATCGGACTGTGGTCGGAGAGATCCATCAGTCCTATTTTACATGTTTTTACTCTTCCAATGTCTCTATTAAACATAAAAAAGTAATCAATCCTTGAGTAAGATGAATGTGGCGTTGAATAAAAAGTATAATCTTTTACATTGGGGTTGAATTCCCTCCATACGTCACAGATTCCCATTTCTTTTAGTAGCATCCGAGTATTCCTATTTTGGGTGTTATTTTGATGTGAAGAATTACCTGTTGCATCCCAGTATGGATTCAGTCTTAGATTGAAGTCTCCACCACATATCACTAAACCTTGGGCTTTAGTTATCATTAGGTCGAATACATTTTTATAAAATTTCCATTTAGCCCCTGGTGGTGCATATACATTCAGCAGGGTGATATCTTCTCCCTCTAGCCGCCCAGTTACCAAACTGTACCTCCCTTCTTTATCTTTGTGTTCTGATTTTTTTTTCAAATGTAATTTTGGTTGATATCAATGTCGCTACTCCCCTCCTCCTCCCTGATTTATATGAAGATGAAGAGATCATTTTAAACCCTTGTCTACTGAGTTTAGTGTGTTCCACGTCTGTTAGGTGGGTTTCTTGTAAAAATACTATTTCTGCTTTGTCTTTTTTCATTTTGCGTAGAATCTTGGATCTTTTAACTGGATTCAGGATCCCTTTTACATTATATGAGGCTATTTTGGTTACACCCTGTTTCTCCATTGTATTTTCTTATTTAGTATAACAGTGTGGTGGCCCTCTTTTTTGCTACTCAGAAACTGAAAGATCATTAAGAACATAAAAAACATTAAGTACATAATGAACGAAACTTTAAAACAAAAAACTGTCAAAAAAACTTCCTGAGCTGGGGTCTCTTTAAAGACCCTGTAAGAGCCCTGATGGAGTGTGGGCTCTGAGGGAAATTCCTCAAACTCTGTTACGTGCTGAGGGCCCTCTCTTACCCCTGTAAGTTGTCCCATGTTTTTAACGTGAATTTCAGATCCCAATCCGAATTTGTAATGATTTTTTTTTTTTTTTTTTTTTTTATATGCCTATACTCTATGAGCTTGTGTGCACCCTCCCACCCCCATCACAGCAAACATTCACTCTAATACAGTATTTGTTAGTGTGGGGAGAACATGTGGGTCATTGTTACATTTCTATTTTAACATGATTTTTTTTTTTTTTTCCCCTTTAAATTAAGAAGACATTTGTTTCTAATGTTAAAACTGCTCCATGAAAGGTTTTACCACATGCTGATTCTGCATCTTCTTTAATGTTTGTTACCTTGTAGGAGGGGGGGTGGAAGTGCAGAGTGACTGTAGAGAGAAAGAAAAAAAAAAAAACAAAAAGGTTGCTATTCCTTTCTGGAACTGGAAAGCTTATCTTTGTAGCTCTGGGGCTGGGTGTTCCCGCTGCTGGCCCGTGGATTTTGAAGGTCTCTGAGTGGACCACGTTTGAGCTCTGATTTTCTCGTTCAGATCCGCTGCGGGTTTAAACACCGTTACCGGGAGCCCTCTTCTTGCCATGTCAGTTGTTGCTTCTTCCGCTGAATTGTAGAGACATGACTCTTCCCCGTAAAAGACCCTTAGCTTCGCCGGAAATGGCGTCTGAAAGCGTAGATTCTTTTCCCTTAAAACCTTTTTGGCGTCGTTATATTCCCGTCGCTTTTTAAGAACTTCAGGGGCGTAATCGTGTTCCACGAAGACTTTTCTTTCTTGATGCATAAATCCTTTCTTCTGCCAAGCCCGTCTTACAACTTCTTGTTTTATTTTGAAGTCGGAGAATCTTACCAACACTGAACGTGGGGGCGCTTCCGGGGCTGGCTTTGCGGCTAATGTGCGATGTGCCTTTTCTATCTTCAAATCGGTGGATTGTGGAATATCCAACTTCTCTCTCAATAAGGATTCCACGCATTCTGCCACTGTGTTGAAACCATCTTCAGCTCCTTCTTTCAGACCGTGAATTCTGATGTTGTCCCGTCTCTGTCTTCCTTCTTGGTCGGCTAGCTTAGCCTCCAGCCTTGACTGTTTTCTGTGTAAATCCAGTACAGAATCTTCAAGCACTTTTATTCTGTCTTCAGCTTCCAAGATTCGGTTTTCGGCCTGGTCCATTCTGCTGTTCGCCTTTTTTAGATCCTCTCTGAATTCAAGAAATTCGGCCCGAAATCGTCGTAATTCGTCAAATAGCGATTTCAAGCTAATCCTTTTGTTAGCTAGGCCTAGGCACTCGTCTTCTGAACGGAGGTCTTCTGGTTCCGATTCCGCGGCTGCTGTGCGTCCTGATCTGGGGAATGTCAGTTTCCTCTGCTTTTGGTTAGGCATGGTGTTATTGTCTTTTGAATTTTAATCTTCCAAAAATCCGTTAGGTCTGATTTTGAGGAGGTTTTCCTTGGATTGAGTCTGGGAGTTTCACCGTTAGGTTGCTATCACCATGGCGTCCAGACCGGAAGTCCGTCCTTTGCTTTTACCATCACCGTTTCGCCGAGAGGGCACGCAAGTGCATTCCACCGTGCCAGTTCAAGCGCTCGGGAAACGCCAAGACCGGGAGTCGTAGCAGCTGCGGCTCTCGGGGAAAAGAACAAGCTGCTCTACCTGAGGGACGCGCGATCAGGGAGGCACTTCCTTGTGGACACAGGCTCCCAGCTGAGTTTCATCACACCTTCCTACGCTGACCGGCTGGCGCCTTCCAGTGGTCCCGTGGTGTCGGCAGCGAACGGCTCGGCGATTAAGACCTTCGGGGAGAAGACTCTGCTTCTGTCTCTACACGGCCGAACATTCGAGTGGACTTTCGTCATAGCGGCAGTCAATTTCAACATGTTAGGTGCTGATTTTTTGTGCTCACATGGTTTATTGGTTGATCTTGCTAATAGACGTCTGGTTAATGCACTGTCTTTTCACTCTATTCCCTGCACAGCCCGGGTGGCCCCGCCAACTGCACAGGCCAACGTCACAGCTGCGGGTGGTAAGTTCCACGCACTACTCACTCAGTTCCCAGCACTCACAGTCCCAACATTTTCAGCGACAGTGGCTAAACATGGGGTGGAACATTTTATCACTACCACCGGGCCGCCCGTTTTTGCAAAAGCTCGGCGCTTGGACTCAGCTAAACTGGCCATAGCGCGCGAGGAGTTTGCCAACTTGGAAAAACTGGGCATTATTAGATGTTCTAAAAGCCCCTGGGCTTCACCGCTACACATGGTCCCAAAGGCTGATGGTTCGTGGCGACCTTGCGGTGATTTCCGCAGGTTGAATAACGCCTCAGCACACGACCGCTACCCGATTCCGCACATCCAAGATTTTTCAAATCAAATCAAATCAAATCACCCTTATTGTCATTCAACTGTACAACCAATCATGTACAGCAGAACGAGATTGTGCTTTACCTATCTACTGTGTTAATCACACACACCCCAAGTGCAGAATCAGAGGGCCGCTGCCATGCAAGGCGCCGCCACAGAGTTCCCTCCTCCATTCCATTTATTGCTGAGCACCAAGCTGGACGGCAGGAAGTTCCACTTTTATAAGGTCTTTGGCATGACCCGGCCGGGATTTGAACCCCTGCCTCCCGGGTGTGGGGCGGATGCTCTACCAACTGAGCCACCACTCCGGTTCATTTTTCGGTTCATTTGGCGGGGGCACGCATTTTTTCTAAAATAGACTTGGTGCATGGTTACCATCAGGTCCCAGTGCGCGCTCAGGATATACCCAAAACAGCGGTAATAACTCCATTCGGGCTTTTTGAATTTTTGCGCATGCCTTTTGGACTCAAGGGTACCGCGCAGACGTTCCAGCGTATACGCGACCTCCCTTTCGTGTTCATCTACTTGGATGACATTTTGGTAGCCAGCACGTCCGAAGATGAACACGAAAGCCACCTCACAGCATTTTTTCGGAGGCTGGCGGAGCACGGGTTAATAATTAACCCAGCAAAGTGTCAGTTTGGGGTGGTGCAAATTGATTTTTTGGGGCATCGCATTTCGCCAGAAGGAGCTGTCCCTCTGCCCGATAAAGTACGCGCAATAACAGATTTTCCCCGACCTCAAACGGTCAAAGCGTTACAGGAGTTTTTGGGAATGGTTAATTTTTATAACCGTTTCCTCCCAAGCGCAGCGCGGCTCATGCAACCATTGTATGCTGCAGTCTTTTTCGTCACTTCCTTGTGGTAACGTATCGTCACTTCCTGTTTTGCTGTCTGCCTGTGTGGTTTGCCTGTGTGGTTTGCTCTCTAGCCACTAGCTATGGCTACTAGCTCTCTTTCCTCTCCTCCTCTGGTGTGCTCTCTCTGTCAGATGTTTCGCTACACCTCTGCCTCTTTTAGTGATAACGGTAAATGTAATAAATGTTGTCTTTTTGAGGCGCTCGAGGCGAGGTTGTCTGATTTGGAATCCCGGCTCTGCTGCATTGAAACACCGTCTGCGGCAGTTAATCTTGACGGACGCCCATTAGCTGCAGCGGAGCTAGCTAGCTTAGGCCCCCCTGTCAGCGGTTTCCCAGCTCTCCTCAGCAATGAGGAGACTGGGTGGGTGACGGTGAGAAGGAAGCCTAGTCGCAAAGCCCCGGTACACCACCAACCTGTTCACGTTTCTAATCGTTTTTCCCCGCTCAGCGACACACCCGCTGAGGAAAAAACTCTGATCATTGGCAACTCTGTAGTCAGAAACGTGAACCTAGAGACTCCAGCGGCCATAGTCCAATGCATTCCTGGGGCCAGAGCAGGCGACATCGAGTCAAATTTGAAAATGCTGGCTAAAAGTAACTGTAAATATTCCACAATTGTTATTCACGCCGGCATTAATGACATCCGTCTCCGGCAGTCGGAAGTCACGAAACTTAATATAGAATCGGTGTGTGACTTTGCAAAAACGATGTCTGCCACTGTAGTATTCTCTGGGCCCCTCCCCAATCTGACCAGTGATGACATGTTTAGCCGCTCGTCATCCTTGAACCGCTGGCTGTCTGTGTGGTGTCCTAAAAATGATGTGGGCTACATTGACAATTGGAGCTCTTTTTGGGGAAAACCTGGTCTTATGAGACGAGACAGCATTCATCCCACTTTAGATGGTGCTTCTCATTTATCTAACAATCTGGCATCTTTTTTATCCAAATTTCCAAAACCCTGACTACTCAGAGTTGGGACCAGGAAGCAGAGTCGCAGTCTTACACGCCTCTCTGCAGCTCCTCTTCATCCGCCACCCCTCAGCTTAGCCCCTGACTTCCCCATCAGAGAATCGTTGTCTGCTCCCTCCAAAGTGAATAAAAATATAATGTATAAGCATCCCAAAGTGATAAAGCAAAATATTGGTAAAACTCAAATTAAACATAAAGCCTCTAAATTGAATGAATTGGCCTCTGTTCCTCCTCATAATTTAAAACTAACTAACTAACTAACTAACCTGCACTTATATAGCGCTTTTCTAGTCACAAAGACCACTCAAAGCGCTTTCATTAATACTAACCCTCTATTCTAAGGGCCTATAGGAAACAGATATCTAGGGACAATTTAGAACAGCCAATTAACCTAACATGCATGTTTTTGGCATGTGGGAGGAAACCGGAGAAATCCCGGAGTAAACCCACGCAACACGGGGAGAACATGCAAACTCCACACAGATCACTGTTGGTCGGGGGCTGGGATCGAACCCACGATCCCATGATCCCCACAATCCCCCGGCCAAGGGTAAACTGTGCTGCCGCAGTGCTAACCACTGCGCCACCGTGCAGCCCATTTAAAAATTAAATGTGGTTTATTAAATATTAGGTCTCTAACTCCCAAGTCTCTGTTAGTCCATGATCTGTTAATTGATCATCAGATTGATTTAATTTCCCTTACAGAGACTTGGTTAAGACAAGAGGATTATGTTGGTTTAAATGAATCAACTCCCTCTGGTTATTTAAACTGTCAAAATCCCAGAAGTTCTGGTCGTGGAGGAGGAGTAGCAACAATTTACCATTCCAAATTACTAGTTAATGTAAAGCAAAAAACATGTTATAATTCCTTTGAGGGCCTGGTCCTCAGTATTGGGCACTTTAGCAATTTTAGGTTAAACCCAATTTTATTTGCCATAGTTTATCGTCCCCCATCAACCTACTCAGAATTTTTATCCGAATTTGCTGATTTCTTAGCTGATTTAGTGCTGAAATCTGATAGAATAATTATAGTAGGGGACTTTAATATACATGTGGATGTAGATAGTGACTGCCTTAATGTGGCATTCAATTCAATATTAGACTCGATTGGGTTTTCTCAGAAAGTAGGAAATTCTATTCATTACCTCCACCATACATTGGACCTTGTTTTGACATATGGCATAGAAATAGAAAATCTTGTAGTGTCTCCTCATAACCCTGTACTGTCAGACCATTGTCTGTTAACCTTTGATTTTACTATTTCTGACTATTTGGCTCCTAAAGAAAAATATTATTACAGTAGATGCCTCTCAGATGACGCTGTTTCCAAATTTATGCAGATTGTTTCCTCTATGCCATGTGTCAACACAACAGAAATAAGCTATAGACAGCTTGCTCCTTCTATAATTGATAACATGGTGGATAGTGTTTCAGCTTCTCTGCATCAGACTCTAGACTTGGTGGCCCCCTTAAAAAAGAAAAAGTCTAATCAGAGATTTCTAACTCCTTGGTTCAACACAGAAACTCGTAGCTTAAAACAGAAGACTCGTCAATTAGAAAGAAAATGGCGCTCTACTAATTTAGATGAAATCTATTTAGCTTGGAGAAATCATCTTTTAATTTATAAAAAATCTCTTAGAAAAGCTAGAACGAGTTATTACTCTGCATTAATAGAAGAGAACAAGAATAATCCCAGGTTTCTTTTCAGTACTGTAGCCAGGTTGACAAAGAGTCAGGACTCTGTCAATCCTAGCATTCCCTTAGAGCTTACTAGTCAGGACTTTATGAACTTTTTCAATAATAAAATTTCATCCATCAGAGATAAAATCAATCAGATTCTTCCCACAGTTAACTTAAATACTGTAACTACTACAACTCCTTCTATTGATCTCTGTCTTGATGAGTTTACTTCAATCGACCTTTGTGAGTTAGACAAAATAGTTTCCTCATCCAAACCTTCAACTTGTCTTTTAGACCCTATTCCTACCAGGTTATTTAAAGAAGTCTTCCCACTTATTGGTAGCTTTATTCTTCATATAATCAATTCTTCATTAACTTTAGGCCATGTACCGCAGGCTTTTAAAACGGCTGTAATTAAACCCTTACTCAAAAAAGCCAACGCTAGATCCAGGAGCTTTAGCTAACTATAGACCAATCTCTAATCTCCCTTTCATTTCAAAAATCTTAGAAAGAGTTGTTGCTACGCAATTATTTGACCACCTGCAGGGAAATGGTTTACTTGAAGAGTTTCAATCTGGGTTTAGAATCCATCATAGTACTGAAACAGCCTTAGCGAAGGTCACTAACAACCTCCTCATTGCATCTGATAATGGACTAGTTTCTGTACTTGTCCTTTTAGACCTTAGTGCAGCTTTTGATACTATCGATCATAATATTCTACTTGATAGATTAGAACACTATGTTGGACTTAATGGAACTTCGTTGCAGTGGTTTAGATCTTATTTATCTGATAGGTTCCAGTTTGTTCATGTAAATAATGAGTTTTCTTTCATCTCAAAGCTTAGTCATGGAGTTCCACAGGGATCTGTGCTAGGCCCTACTCTTTTTAGTTTATATATGCTTCCGTTAGGCAACATTATTAGAAAGCACTGTATACATTTTCATTGTTATGCAGATGACACACAATTATACCTGTCAATGAAGCCAGATAATAGTAATCAATTAGCCAAGTTAGAAGCCTGTCTTAAGGAAATCAAAGCTTGGATGACTTGTAATTTCCTGCTATTAAATTCAGATAAGACTGAAGTCATTCTTGTTGGTCCAAAAAACCTTAGAAATTCCTTTCCAAATCAAACTTTCAGTTTGGATGCGGTTACTCTTTCTCTTAATAGCTCTGTGAGGAACCTTGGAGTTATTTTTGATCAGGATTTGTCCTTCAATTCACATATTAAATTTGTTTCTAAGACTGCCTTCTATCATTTGCGTAATATTACCAAGATTAGGAGCATCTTGTCTCAGAGTGATGCTGAGAAACTGATCCACGCTTTTGTTAGCTCGAGATTAGATTATTGTAATTCTTTATTACCAGGCTGTCCTAAAACATCTTTAAAAAGTCTTCAGCTGATCCAAAATGCTGCAGCAAGAGTTTTAACAGGTACTAGAAAGAGAGATCATATCTCTCCGGTTCTGGCCTCCCTTCATTGGCTTCCCATAGAGTTTAGAATTAAGTTTAAAATCCTTCTTCTTACTTACAAAGCTTTAAACAATCAGGCTCCTTTTTATTTAAAAGATCTGATACTACCGTATCATCCTAACAGAGCACTACGCTCCCAAAATGCAGGATTACTTGTAATACCTAGAATCTCCAAAAGTACAATGGGAGGCAGAGCCTTCAGTTATCAAGCTCCTCTCCTGTGGAATCAGCTGCCAATCTGGATTCGGGAGTCAGACTCGATCTCTGTTTTTAAGAATAGGGCTAAAACCTACCTTTTTGATATAGCCTACAATTAGGGAGGGATCATGTGTTTCTGAACCCTCCCTTAGTTATGCTGCTAATAGGTTTAGTCAGCCGGGGGACCTCCAGTAATGCACTGGGCCTCACTCCTTTCTCACTCTCTATGAAATTTTTTTTTTTTGCTGGTCATTAACATCTGTTTGTTCTCTCCCATAGATTGAGTCCCCATCGTGCTGTTTGCTCTCTACATGTCTGTTCTTTTCTTCTTCTCTATCCCCTCACCCCCCAGCCAGTCGCAGCAGATGACTGCCCCCCCCCTGAGCCTGGTTCTGCTGGAGGTTTCTTCCTGTTAAAAGGGAGTTTTTCCTCTCCACCGTCGCCAAGTGCTTGCTCACAGGGGATCGCCTGATTGCTGGGGTCTTTCTGCAACTGTGGGGGTTCCCCCCCTACAGTTGATAGTGCTATGAGATGACTGTTGTTGTGAAATGGCGCTATATAAATAAAGTTGAATTGAATTGAATTGAATTAAAGAAGCAAAAACCCACAAATAAAATCGAGTGGTCTCCTGAGCGGGAGCGCGCATTCTCCCAAGTCAAATCAGCCCTGGCAAACGCGGTTTTGTTGGCACACCCAGTCCCAACGGCCCGCATGGCGCTCACCACTGACGCTTCCGATTTAGTGGTGGGGGCGGTCGTTGAACAGTTTGTAGCAGGGACCTGGCAGCCGCTCGCGTTTTTCAGCAAAACTTTGCGCGATAGCAAGCGTAAATACAGCGCGTTCGACAGGGAGCTGTTGGCCCTACACTTGGCCATCCGCCATTTCCAGTTCTGGCTGGAAGGGCGCCGTTTCACCGTGTTCGTGGACCACAAGCCGCTAACGTTTGCGATGGCCAAGATTTCAGAACCTTGGTTGGGCCGGCAGCAAAGACAGCTGGCCGCGATATCGGAGTTCACCACCGATATCCAGCATGTTGCAGGGAAACATAATGTAGTGGCAGACTGTCTCTCGCGTGCGGTGGTGGCGCCAGGCCCCGTGGGGGCAGACTCTGCAGCCGTGGCCGCGGGCCAGGGTAGCAACGCGGAAGCGCACGCAGCCCCGGTCCGCGTAGGTTTAGATTATGCAGCCATGGCCGCGGAGCAGGTTAGCGATGTGGATGTGCCCGCTCCAGTCTGGACCAACAGTGTTAAGGCTGGAGCACAGGGTGCTGCAGGTTGGTATGGTTGGTTGGTAGATGCCGGGGGTATATATGGGGTGTGCATCCACAGTTGTGATTAATTTGATATAATGCTCCTGTCCTGAGGATCTGGTTGTCACGTGGTTACAGGTTCACTTTCATTCATAAAACTGCATTTACATCTGTAAATGTATGTTTTATAGTCTCACACTGTGGTAGGCTTATTATTTAGATGTTGCTTAAGAAAACTGCAACCCGCCAAAGTGGTTCGTGGGACTGGCTGTCTTACCTGCCACCAGTGAAATGCACCCATCGGGGCAGGTGGGTGGGTGTCAATGTCAAGCCCTGATACCAAGTGTCACATTTTGTCCTGCAGGATTTTTTTGTGTCATGGTTTACATAAATGAGAAAAATGTCTATTTTTTGTATTTTTATTCTAGTGTTTCTTTTTTTTCCCCATTGAGAAAGAGTAGGGAAGGGAAAAACATTCATAATTGTAATTTACTCATGTTGTGGAGGTAATAGATCAGGCGAGATGCGACGAGCTGGAAGGCTACAAGGTTTTATCTCCTCCAACATAATGAAACACACTTTGTAGCTCAGTGAGCTACTGTGCTGCTGAGACATGTGTCATAAGCGCTTTTATCCAGTGATACAGACAGAGAATGCATGGCACATTAACATAGCTATTGTCATCTAATACACATCGGTCAATACACATGATTAGCATGATACTGGTTGGCTCGAGGACGCATGCATACAGTCCCGTCTAACTGCCTCCTGTGGCTCTCTGTCCATCTGTGAGTTGTCCTCTGTATGTGAATTGTCTTCTGCTTCCTCCAGACCTGCTAAGTGTGAGAAGTGTCCATGCAGAGCGTGGTGGGTCACCACAGGGCTCCCCCCGAACACTCAGAAAGGGGCTGTGACCCCCCCGGGTCGTTTGAGCTCTGTCCGTGGGGGGGCAGGGGAGGGGTGGAAAAGACAGCTTGCTCCGCTTCGAGCTCCAGCATGTTAAACAGCCATGGGAGTGAGGTGCGGGAAGAGCAGTGTGGAGGAGGAGGGGGGTGAGTGAGTGCCGGCCCGGGACGTGAAAAGTGTCTGGGCTGCGCAAAAATTGCGTGTGGATCCGCCATGGCGAGGGACTTTCCCGGTAAACCAGGGGCGGTGATCTGCAGCGGCTGTGAAAAAAAAAGTAAGTCTCTGACTCCTCTCGCAGCTCGGTCCTGCAAGGATGTGGGGAAGGCGAACGGCCAAATTCCCCTAGGATGCGTAATGGCTGTGAAACTGCAGCTGTGTGAGGGACTTGGCGGTTTGGCTTTAGGTGCGGACGCAGCCCTAAAGCCATCGGGGACCGCAATCAGCTAAATTCCCGTTGTGCCCCGTGGCCGAGAAACCCATATAAAGTCCTGTGTGCAGGCTGCATGTTTGCTTCTGGTGCGTGAGCAGCCCTGTAGGTTCCAAGGATGGCGATCAGCCGTGTTTCTCGAGCATGTTCAGCGGCGGAGGACGATGTATAAGTCTGGAGCCGGTTTGTCCCTGGTGCATGGCACGCGCCTGGAGCAGTGACCACATAGCTGGAAATTGCGCTGTCCTCGTAATCCTGCAGTGTGCACGCAAGGCTTCTGTGTGCAGAAAGTCCACTGTCGGGAGGTGAGTCAGAGTCGGGGAGCTTGGTGGAAATCAACGCAGACGGCACTGATGATTTTCTCCGTTCAGGCTGTTTCCTTCGGTTTGCTCATGTAACCGTTCATGGAGCGTGTCGGTCCCAGGGCTGCCCGCTCCGGAGAGCGTGCTCCAGTGTGGATGAAGAGGATGCAGGTGTTCTCTGGTCCTCTGGAATCTACAGCGCGGTGAGAGGGAGTAGACGGTCATTCTCTCTCGTCAGGTCACCAGTGTGGAGAAAATGGCATAGTCTAGCGACGCACCATGCACGTCCAGGGTCACCAGTGTGGAGGTAATAGATCAGGCAAGATGCAACGAGCTGGAAGGGTACAAGGTTTTATCTCCTCCAACATAATGAGACACACTTTGTAGCTCAGTGAGCTACTGTGCTGCTGAAACATGTGTCACAAGCGCTTTTATCCAGTGATACAGACAGAGAGAATGCATGGCACATTAGCATAGCTATTGTCATCTAATACACATCGGTCAATACACATGATTAGCATGACATTGGTTGGCTCGAGGACGCATGCATGCAGTCCCGTCTGACTGCCTCCTGTGGCTCTCTGTCCGTCTGTGAATTGTCCTCTGTATGTAAACTGTCTTCTGCTTCCTCCAGACCTGCTGAGTGTGAGAAGTGTCAGTGCAGAGTGTGGTGGGTCACCACAATGCATACTTACATTATATGATTTAAATTATATGATTAATAATAAAAAGTAGACAACCAAACATTTCTAGCTGAGTTTAGGGTACAAAGAGCACCCACTTAAAAATGTGAGTAATGACTTCAGTCTTTAAGGTTTGAAGTTTTTCTCCAAAATTTATAACAATTTTCTTATACACTTCTCACAAAAAGTTAGGGATATTTGGCTTTCGGGTGAAATTTATGAAAAATGTAAAAAGTTTATGCTACATTGCACATGTTAACGTGCAAAATTTCTTCAATCTGATTACAGTAAAGATCAGAACTTTACTGTTTACGTGGACCCTGAAAACGCTGATCCGATTATGATGTGCATTTACATCTGTGATATGTTTGAACGGACTGAATCATTTTGACATGTGCAGAATTGTCCGACATTCCAGAAATAGTAGAAGAAGCAATTTCCTATGCAAACAAACGCGCTTCGTATGTCTTTCTTTTTTGAAATGGACCTGTATTGTGTTATTCAGACTGTACTTTTGCTTCTGCTGGTCTCCACGATGAAGCTACAAGCCCACCAGTACATACTTCTGCATATGATAAACAGAGGGAGACAGCAAGATGATACAGACCAGTTCTGTCTTACTCCTGTCCTTACTACTGTCTTACTTACCATGTCTTCCGCTAGCTGCTGTATGAGGCGGAAATATGTTACATTGATGTGTGGCCGACATACAGACATGCGCAGTAAACATATTTTCTACCCAAACTTTGGAATAAGTGTTTATATGCACACCAATCAGACCACTAATTGGCATAACCCACCCGTCTCAATTGGAAGGAAATTTTGAGCCGAAGGAGTGTGATCGGGTCAGAATCTTCACACTGGCGTGTTTACATGAACCATTTTTATTCCGATCAGGCTTTTAATCCAGTTACTTGTGTCCATATAAACATGGCTAGTGATATTATACAGTATCATAAAAATAGGGCATCTATCTATAAATACAAGGAATCTGTGTGTGTGTGTCTGTTCCTTACATCTCTCAAACCATTCGTCAGCCTGACCTCAGGTTTTATAAGTGCTTTGCTGAGGTGATGAGGGTGTTGTTCAGTCAAAATATGTAATTTTTATCAATAAAAGTTTAGCTACTGCTCTGTTTCCTCATGCTCTGGCTTCTGGAAGTGTGGGTGGGGTTTCAGATTGACTCCGTGCTGATTGGATAATACACAGCATCATGACCAGTCATCACAGTGCTCCATGAACAAAAAAGGAAGTGAAAAGTTTATGTAGGTCTAAAGGATAATTTGCCATATGTGGGGAACACAAGGAGCATGAGCAGACTGGGCGGAACGTCGGCAGGAACCCGGATCTGACAAAGAACACCGGTATATCCAACACAGGACATGCTGGGAGAAGCAGCAGCCCGACCAGGCAGATCACAGTCCTTCGTGGGGAGACACGCCCAGCCTGCTCAGTCAGTCATAGACGGGAGTCCTGGCTGCTGCTTCACCTGTGTGGTACCACTGTATGTTGCAGGACCATGAGTCCCCCCTCCCACCTGAGTATCTAAAAATTAAAAACTTAACTTAAAAAATTAAAAACTTGAATGAATGAATCTTTATTTTGGATAGACTAAAAGTAAAGATTAAAAAAAGAAACAGAATAATATAACAAAGGGGGAAAGAAAATCCAACAAGGTCAAATTAAACAATAACTCCTCTGATTATACAGTTCAACATAAGTTATCCGAAATGGGTGATGGCTGAAGCTGCAGCTTATATTGCCCACCCATATTCCATCCAAGAATTCAAAAGAAAAACAAAACAAGAGCGATTACAATTCAGAACAAAGCTAAGACAAAATGTGACAAAAAAAAAACTAAGCAACAACACAATACAGACTGGATATGACAATCCTGATGTGAGTTTACATGTCATCTTGTATATGTTTGGAGTATTTCTTCCTTTAGTTTTTGTTTAAATTGTCCAAGCGTTGTACATGATTTTAATTCAGGTCCAAAATCGTTCCATAATCTGACTCCTTGCACTGAAACACAGTGTTGCTTGGTGGTAGTTCTCACTGAAGGTTTTTGAAATATACATGTTCCTCTGAAATGATATTGTTTCTCCCTTATTTGGATCAACTTTTGGATATTTGCGGGAAGTGATAGATTCTTCACTTTAAACATTATTACTGCAGTTTTAAAATCAACCAGATTTTTCAACTTGAGAGCTTTTAATTTAAGAAAAAGTGGGTTTGTTGGTTCCCTGTAAGCAGCTTTGTTTATTATTCTAATAGCTCTCTTCTGAAGCATAAAGACTGGATATATGTTTGTTTTATATGTATTTCCCCAAACTTCAGTACAATATGTCATGTATGGGAGTATTAATGAATGACACAAGGTATATAGTGTGGGTTGATTCAGCAAATATTTCACTCTGTGTAGTACTGCAATTGATTTAGATATTTTACCTTTAATATAATTAATATGTGACTTCCAACACAGTTTATTATCAATTATTACTCCAAGAAATTTAGTTTCGGATACCATTTCAATCTCTACACCATTTACACTGAGTTTAGATACTAAGCTGTTGTGATGGTTGTTAAAAACTATAAATTTTGTCTTACTTAAATTGAGCGTTAATTAGTTTGAATCAAACCACAGTTTAAGCTTTCCTAATTCCTTTCTGAGTGTATCCAAAAGTTGTTCCAAATTGCTTCCACTGCATAATAAATTAGTGTCATCGGCAAACAATATTAAATCCATTTTTTCCGAAACTTTACATATATCATTTATATACATATTGAATAACAAAGGCCCCAAAACTGAACCCTGTGAGACTCCACAAGTAACCTTCAATAACTGTGAGTTTTTGTTACCAACACATACATACTGATATCTATTCTTTAAGTAACTACATAACCAGGACAGTGCTACCCCCCTAATACCACAATTTTGTAGTTTCTTTAATAATAAATTATGATCCACTGTATCAAATGCTTTTTTAAGATCCAGGAATACCCCAACTGAATACTCTATTTTCAATGGCAGTTGATATTTTTTCTATAAATTCCATTAGAGCAAATGCAGTTGTCCTCTTGTGTCTGAACCCATATTGCTGCTCACACAATAAATTATTCTTCAGTATGAAGTTGTCAGTTCTCTCACAGAATATTTTTTCAAGTATCTTGGAAAATTGCGGCAATAGTGAAATTGGTCTATAGTTTGAGAATTCCCCTCTGTCACCCGTCTTGTATATCGGAATTACTTTAGCTATTTTCATTGCATTGGGAAATATACCTGTTTGGAGAGACAGGTTACAGATATACGTCAGTGGTTTCACTAAGCATTCAATAATAGTTTTGACTAAGAGCATGTCAATACCATCACAGTCCTTAGATGTTTTACTTTTAAATGATTTAACAATTTCAATGACCTCTCTCTCGTTTGTGTTCTTTATGAAAATGGAGTCTTTTATAGCAGTGTTTTTGCTTATTGTATCACCTGTAGGTGCTGTAATGGGTATTTCTCGAGCCAAATTAGGACCAATGTTAACAAAAAAGTTATTAAATTCATCTGCAGGTGAAGCTGCATTCACACTCTGAGTCGTTTTATTATTTTTTGAAAAATTGTTTGGGTAGCTTGTATTTCTGTTTTTATTTCCAAGAATATTGTTAAGTATTGTCCATGTATTTTTAATATTGTCTCTGTTTTTCTCCAGTTCTTTACTGTAATAGTCTCTTTTACTACATCTTATTATATATGTTAACTTATTTTTGTATGTTTTATACTGCTGCTCTGCTTCTTTTGTCCTTTTCTTTGTCCTACTTAATACATGATTGTATTATTATTGTTGAGAGGAATGACTTAATGACCAAACAGGACAAAAAAACACCCAGATAACGAAAGAAATCATTTTTAGTTAAATATTTATTGATAAATGCGCAACACTGATGCAACAGTTGCAGTCAAACAGGTGTATAATAACAATAATAATAATAATGTTGGGTGTTTTGTAGTCACTTCGATTGATTATAGTTTTAAAAACCTTTTAATAACAAAATATTGCTTGCGTGGTGACACAAAGGAGATGACACTCCACCCAGTACTTCAAGGTGTTGGGGGTGCTAGCCAGGGGTGCCAGAGCACCGAGGGGTATGTAGTAAATAAAGATGAGCCTTTAGCCCCTGCTGTGCCAGGCTCACACCTGAGGACGCAGGGGCGCGAATATGTTCATGTGTATGTTGATGTGTGTTCACACTTGGTAACCAGTATGTAAATGTATTTACCCTGAATGCCAGAGGTGGGGAGAAAATGTATAAAGCAGATCGCTTGGGCACTCAATCTGTTCTGTGTTGGAGGAGAAATAAACCTCTGTGTCCTCAGCTCGTGTCTCGTCTGCTTTCATCCTCCACACTACAATATAAAATGATGCACTACAGTGGGTCTCAAATATCTGTAAAGGTGTCCTGTTATAGTACTGCATGAGTTTATTACAGAAGAAATTCAATATTACACTGAACTCCATCACTGAACAGTGATATAAATTAAAATAATTATGACTGAACAACTCCCATTCCCCAAAGTGCAAGATACACTATTATCTTGAATATCATCATCGTCATAGCAGTCTGTCGGGGGCGACAATGACTGTTTCACTTAGGTCTGATCAGATTCCTCCACAGAGCTCTGTCCTTCTTCCGCTGCCAGGAACTCCTGTCCTTGTTAACTCGGGCGACATCCGAGCCGGTATGAGTTGCTTTCTGACTGACCATTTCATGAAACTGCTTGCAAAGTATTTGAGTACCGCTAGCTTTTGCTGGACTAGCGGCACATTCTTGGAAGATAGAGGTATTATCAGTGGCAAGGACAGGCCAAGACAAACTGACCCCAGTATCTGTTGCAGTGACTGACCAGGTGATAGGTTTGTTTATCTCTGTTCTTTTTGTAACCCTGCAACAGATGTGCTTATCTGCCAGGATGTCCAATCTCACCCTGTGTAACTGGGAGTGGTCCACCACAGACCTGTGACAGATATTGTTTTTAGTTCTGTTGTCGGATGAGTCGCCGACGGTCCGACCCATGAGACAGGTAGTACCGGTTTTCATAGTTATCCAGTAGCAAGCAAACCAATGCCTGACCTGACCTGTTATCTGATATGAATGTACAAATCAAGCTTACTAGTAACATTAACAGCAATAGTTTGCTTCATTTATCTCTGACTCATCTGTGACTAGGTCACATGACTCACCTGTTCCCGTGAAACTCATTGCACTTTCATCTTCAGAGTTGTCCAGCACCACCTTTTTCAGCAAAGCTACCCAAAACCATTACATTTCCACTTCCATGCTTCTTCTTCTGTCTCCATCTCACCCTTGCATCTTCCTCTGTAACACCAACCCTCTCCATGTCCTCCTTCACTACATCCATGAATCTTCTCTGTGGTCTCATTTCCTCCTTTCTGGCAGCTCCATCTTCAACATCCTTTGTCCAATATTTTCACTGTCCCTCCTCTGCACATGTCCAAACCATCTCAGCCTTGCCTCTCTTACTGTTATCTCCGAACCGCTCAACCTGAACTGTCCCCGATATACTCATTTCTAATCTTGTCCCTCCTAGTCACTCCCAATGAAAATCTTAGCATCTTCAACTCTGCCACCTCCAGCTCCACCTTTTGTCTTTTTGTCAGCGCCACCGTCTCCAAACCATAAATCATAGCAAGTCTCACGACCATCTTGCAAATCTTCCCTTTCACTCTTGCTGCTACCTTTCTGTCACAAATCACCCCTGACACTCATCTCCATCCACTCCACCCTGCCTGCAGTCTTCTTCTCCTGTCTTGTGCATTTTCCATTGCTTTGGATGGTTGACCCCAGGTATTTAAATTCATCTACTTTCACTACCTCTACTCCTTCCACCTTCACCGTTGCACATGCCCCTCTCCCATTCACACTCATGTATTCTGTCTTGCTTCTACTGACATTAATTCCACTTCTCTCCAGAGCAAACTGTCAACTCTCCAGGTTCTCTTCCACCTGCTCCCTACTCTCACTGCAGATCACAATGTTGTCTGCAAACATCATGGTTCATGGAGAATCCTGCCTGACCTCGTCTGTCAGCCTGTCCATCACCATGGCAAACAAGAACGGGCTCAGAGCTGATCCCTGATGTAATTCCACCCCCACCTTGAACCCATCTGTCACTCCTACAGCGCACTTCACCACTGTCTTGCTGTCCTCATACATGTCCTGCACCACCCTCACATACTTCTCTGCCACTCCTGACTTTCTCATACAGTACCACACTTCCTCTCTTGGCACTCCATCATCCGCTTTCTTTAGCTCCACAAAGACACTGTGCAACTCCTTCTGACCTTCTCTATACTTCTCCAGCAACACTCTTAGAGCAAACATTGCATCTGTAGTACTCTTTCTTGGCATGAAACTGTACCGCTGCTCACTAATTGTCACCTCCCCTCTTAACCTGGCTTCAACAACTCTTTCCCATTTCTTCATAGTGTGGCTGATCAACTTTATGCCTCTGTAGTTACTACAGCTCTGAGCATCACCTTTGTTCTTGAAAATTCGTACCAAAACATTTCTTCTCCACTCCTCAGGCATCCTCTCACTCTCCAAGACTGTGTTAAACAATCTGGTTAAAAGTCCAATGCTATCTCTCCTAAACATCTCCATACCTCCGCAGGTATGTCATCTGTACCAACCACCTTTCTATTCTTCATCCTCTTCAAAGCTGCCCTCACTTCCGAGTTGCTAATCCTTGGGACTTCCTTGTTCCCCATTTTTCCTTCATCCATCCTCTCTCTCTCTCTCTCTCCTTTATTCATCAGCTCTTCGAAGTATTCCTTCCACCTTCTCAACACACACTCATCATTTGTTAGTACATTACCATTTCTGTCGTTAGTCAACCTAACCTGCTGTACATCCTTTTCAGCTCGATCTCTCTGTCTAGCCAATCGATAAAAGTCCTTTTCTCCTTCCTTAGTGTCCAGCCTCTCATACAACTCAATATATGATTTTTCCTTTGCCACCTCTCTCTTTGCCATGCGCCTAGATTCCAAATACTCCTGTCTACTTTTTTCACCTCCCTGACTATCTCGCTTTTTCTTTGGCAACCTCTTCCTTTGCATACTTTCCTGTACCTCTTCATTCCACCACCAAGTCTCCTTGCCTTCCTTCCTCTGTCCACTGGATACACCACATACCTTTCTACCTGTTTCCCTCAATACTTTTGCTGTACTGTCCCTGTCATCTGGTAATTCTTCCCTACCACCCAGAGCCTGCATCAACTCCTTCCTGAACTCTGTGCGACCTTCTTCCTCCTGTAACTTCCCCCACTTAATCTTTGGCTCTGCCCTCACTATCTTCCTTTTCTTGCTTTGCAAAGTTATCCTACAGACTACCATCTGATGCCGTCTAGCTACATTTTCCCCTTCCACCACCTTGCAGTCTCCTATCTCTTTCAGATTTCTCCTTCTGCATAAGATGCAGTCCACCTGTGTGCACCTTCCTCCACTCTTGAAAGTCACCCTATGTCCCTCTCTCTTCTTAAAGTATGTGTTCACCACAGCTATTTCCATCCTTTTAGCAAAATTCACATCTGTCCTTCCATATTTCTCTCCTTAAGACCATACCTACCCAGGATCTCCTCATCACCTCTGTTCCCTTCACCTACATGTCCATTAAAGTCCGCTCCAATCACCACTCTCTCCCCCCGGGAACACTCTCTACCACTCATCCAACTTATTCCAGAATTCCTCTCTTCTACCTGACATCCAACTTGTGGGGCATATGCACTGACAGCATTCAGCATCACACCTTTGACTTCTAGCTTCAAAGTCATGATTCTGTCTGCCTCCCTCTTTACCTCCTGAACACTACACTAGGGCTGTTGCGATAACCGCAATTATGTTATACCATGCTATGGACAAGCCTACCGCGGAGGAAAACGAGCAACCGCAACACCGTGATGGCGGCAGCGCACGTGGACGCAGCGGCCCCTCTTGGCATCAGCGAGTGTGAGAGTTTTGAGTGTTTTGATCTTCCAAGACGTACATTCTGTAAAACTTACAACCATGAGACCTTATTAAACATCAAGGTACTGCACGCTGCAAGAATCGCGGCAATCGGTTGTGATTTGGACATTCTACGCTAGCATGGAATTCTGGCGGAGTCCCCGCTGGAAGCTACCCAAGAGAGGAGGAGGCGTAAGCGGAGCAAAGGCAAGCAAAAGTGTGGAAAAAGGGCCGGGATCCATGCTAGGCTAAAGGCTAACCCCTCCAGACCAGCGGTACCATCGCTCATTCTCTCTAACGTCCGCTTCCTCGAAAACAAGCTGGACGAGCTGCGTCTGCTGAGAGAAACCCGGAGAGAGTGGAGAGACTGCTGTGTGTCATGCCTCGCCGCTCATCAGCGGCGCCAGCTGCGCGCACACCTGCTCCTCGTCAGCGGCGAGGTATTTAATCCACTCCGCCCTGGGCTTCGGCCTGAAGCCGTCTCTCAACTTCGGCACCATTTGCTACACGGTACTCAAGCCTGCTAGCATTCTGGGTAAGCTCCCCTTACCTCTCTCCTCCAGCCTTTTCCCCTGTGCACAGGTGGACTTCCCCGGCGGCGGACTTCCTCATCTCGCCGCTGTCTCTACGCTGCTGCCACAGGCACTGCAGGTCGCTGTCTCCCGGGCTCCGCCCTTGTCAACGCCAGCCACCTGTCGTAACCAAGTAAGCCAGCTAACCATCATTATCCTCTGTATTGGTATGGTGCCCGTTACCCTTCTCCCTCTGTTTCCTCCCATAGGGTTGTCCGGCTGTACCGCCTCCTGCCCCCGTGCCTGACGCAGACGCCACCACCAATACATTCTTATTCCACAGACACGCAGCCACACATCCCTGTTTGTTAATACAGCTGTTAAATCTACCCTGAGCCTGCGTGTGTGTCTCCTGAGCCGTGCATTATGTCAGTACGGCTTCAGCAGAGTGGCTCGGCAGACAGCGGGCTCACACGCCGTCTTTCCACCCTCGAGGCTCGGGTGGATTCAATAGCCTATCAACAACAGGTGATACTAAATCAATTAACAATTATTACTAACCGATTAGACCGCTTGGACCCCCAGCAGCCGTTCCCCTCGGCTCGTCCGGGTGGCACAGCTCCCGCTGCTCCGGTGGCTGTCCAGCTCGCTCTGGGTGCGCCGGCACGGCTCACACCAATCCCCACTCCTGCTCGCTTTAGCGGTAAGCTTGGTGGAGCTCGGGGTTTTATCATGCAGTGTGAGTCCGTGTTCCTTCGCGTTCCCGGGGACTTTCCCTCAGACCATAGCAGGATTGGCTATATAGGTAATCTCCTGGAGGGTCGTGCGCTTACCTGGGCTTATGCCATTATGGCGAAGCCCAGCTACGCCACCCTCACCTATGGCCAATTCGTGCGACAATTTCTGGAAGTGTTCGATCATTCGCGTTTGGACAGTGTCCAGGTTGACCGCCTTCTCGGCCTCCAACAGGGGAGCCGATCGGCGGCCGAATACGCGATCGACTTCTGGATTACCGCGGAGGAAGTTGGCTGGCAAGAGCGTGCCCTCTGCGGCATCTTCCTCCGCAGCCTAAACTCTGGTCTGAGAGATGAGCTGGCCGGCCGGGATATCCCAGAGACACTGGCGGAGCTGATTTCCCTAGCCATCAGCTTGGATAACAGGCTGCGTGAGCGCGTTTCAGAGTGGAAGCAGTCTTCTCGCTCGCGGGGGCGCCTCTGCGCGCTTGCCCCAAGCTCGCCACCTGACGTTGCTGCCGCCGGAGGTCTCCGAGGAGTCGGAGCCGATGGTGACGGGCCGGACAAAGCTCCCCCTGGCGGAGAAGCAACGCCGCCGTGATCTGGGCCTTTGCATGTATTGCGGGAGTAGCCAGCACACGGTGGAGCATTGTCCGGAGAAGCCCAGACGAGGAGGTCCGCAAGTCACTGTAGGGGGCCTCGCGGACGCTAATCGGTTAAATCCCCTCACACATTTGACGCTGCCCATCCGCTTCTGTCACAACCTCACAGGGCACCTCACACATGCACTGGTGGATTCAGGCGCAGAGGGTAGCTTTATTTCACAGAGCCTGGCAACCCGAATGGGCATCCGTTGTCACCCCCTCGACCCTCCTCTCGCCCTGGTTAATCTCTCCCGAGTCTCACTGGGAAAGGTGACCCACCGAACTTCTCCCATTCCGGTGATCATCTCAGGAAACCACCGGGAGGATATCTCCTTCTACGTCCTGCCCACCTCGGTCACTCCTGTCATTCTCGGATACCCCTGGCTCCGCCTCCACAACCCCGCCTTGGACTGGAAGACTGGAAAAGTGTCAGCTTGGAGCACCTTCTGTATGGGCACCTGTCTCCAATCTGCTGCCTGCGCCCCGTCCTCGCCTCTCACAGCCAAGGACACCGCGCCCCCGGATCTCACCCTTGTGCCTTCAGAGTTCCACGACCTGGGTGCAGTCTTCAGCAAGTCCAAGGCGATGTCTCTGCCTCCTCACCGGCCCTATGACTGTGCCATCAACATCCGCCAGGGGGTGCCCCTACCCTCAGGACGCCTCTATAGTCTGTCAGCGCCCGAGAAGGAGGCCATGAACACCTACTTGAAGGAGTCGCTCAGTGCTGGGATTATCCGACCATCTTCCTCTCCAGTAGGAGCAGGGTTCTTCTTCGTGGGAAAGAAGGACGGCTCCCTTCGTCCTTGCATTGATTATCGAGCACTCAATGACATCACGGAGAAGGACCGGTACCCCCTGCCCCTCATGGATACCGCCTTCCACTCCCTCCAGGGGGTGACCTGGTTTACTAAGCTGGATCTCCGCAGCGCTTACCACCTTGTCCGGATCCGGGAGGGAGATGAGTGGAAGACAGCCTTCCGCACCCCTAACGGTCATTTTGAATATCTAGTGATGCCATTTGGGTTGACCAACGCTCCAGCCGTCTTCCAGCGCCTCATTAATGACGTCCTCCGGGATTTCATCGGCCTGTTTGTGTTCGTCTACCTGGACGACATCCTCATCTTCTCCAGGTCCAGAGATGAGCACCGGGTCCATGTGAGGCGGGTCCTGCAGAGGCTGTTGGAGAATCGTCTATATGTCAAGGCGGAGAAGTGTGAATTCTACGCCAAAACAACTTCCTTCCTGGGGTTCGTCATCTCCCATGACCAGGTGCTTCCGGACCCAGCGAAGATTAAAGCGGTGGTGGATTGGCCCACACCTACCTCTAGGAAACAGGTTCAGCAGTTCGTCGGGTTTGCCAATTTCTACCGCCGCTTTGTCCCAAACTTTGGAGCCATCGTCGGGCCTCTGACCCGCCTCACCTCCCCTAAGACCCCGTTCCGGTGGACTGAAGAGGCCGCAACGGCCTTCCAGGCGCTGAAGACGGAGTTTTCCTCCTCCCGGGTCCTCAGCCAGGTCGATCCCACGCTGCAGTGCATAGTGGAGGTGGACGCTTCGGACACGGGGGTGGGGGCGGTGCTGTCCCAGCGGTCTCCAGCCAACGGAGTCAAGCGACCCTGCGCCTTCTTCTCTCGACGCCTGTCCCCGGCAGAGCGTAATTATGACGTGGGGGACAGAGAGCTTCTAGCCATCAAGCTTGCGCTTCAGGAGTGGCGTCACTGGCTGGAGGGGGCCGCCTTGCCTTTTGTGGTCCTAACTGACCACAAGAACTTGGAGTACCTAAGATCTGCCAAGCGTCTGAACGCCCGCCAGGCGCGCTGGTCCCTGTTCTTTGCAAGGTTTAAATTCAACATCACTTACAGGCCTGGCTCCAAGAACGGCCTGCCCGACGCCCTCTCCAGGCAATTTGCCCCAGAGGCCACAGAAGACGCTGTTCACACCATCCTGCCCAGGTCGTGCGTCGTGGGGGCTGTTTCTTGGGACATAGAGGATAAGATCCGGAGGGCAGAGGAGTCGGAACCGGACCCTGGCGGCGGACCAGAGGGGAGGCTCTTCATGCCATCTGCCGTCCGGGGGGACGTTATTCACTGGCTCCACACCTCTAAGCTCACCTGCCATCCTGGAGCTTCACGGATGATCGACCTCCTCCAACGATCCTTTTGGTGGCCAGGTCTGCGGAAGGATGCCGCCCGTTATGCCCGGGCCTGCCCCGTCTGCGCCACCAGTAAGTCAGGTAACGCTCCCCCTGCGGGCCTGCTGCAGCCCCTGCCCATCCCTGGCAGGCCCTGGTCGCACATCGCCCTAGACTTCGTCACCGGGCTCCCTGTCTCCAACAACTATGACACAGTTCTGACCGTCGTTGACCGTTTCTCCAAGGCCGCCCACTTTGTGCCCCTACGTGGACTCCCCTCAGCCTTGGAGACGGCGGACCTCCTCATCCAACACGTGGTCAGACTGTACGGAATCCCGGTCGACGTGGTCTCCGATCGTGGCCCCCAGTTCTCTTCGGACGTCTGGAGGTCCTTTTGCAACACCCTGGGAGCTAAAGTAAGCCTCACCTCTGGCCATCACCCCCAGTCTAACGGGCAGTGTGAGCGGACTAATCAGGAGCTGGAGGCTGCCCTCCGCTGCATTACTACATCCAAGCCCACGTCCTGGAGCTCTCACCTCGCCTGGGTGGAGTACGCCCACAACACCTCTCGCTCCTCTGCCATCGGGATGTCTCCCTTTAAGGCATCCCTGGGTTATGATCCACCTCTATTCCCCGCGCAGGAGAGCGAATTGGCTGTCCCCTCTGTCCAGGCGCACTTTAGGCGGTGCCGCTCCCTTTGGACTATAAGATAAGATAAGATAAGATAAGCCTTTATTAGTCCCACAACGGGGAAATTCCAGGATTGCAACAGCACAGGGATAGCAACACTCAGAGCAACAATCAGAAGGCAAGAAAAAAACAAGCAAGCAAGAGCAGCTAATATACATATGTACGTATTACTATAAAATATATATATATATACACACACACACAGACACACAGTGCAGAGCATTGTAGCTGGATGGAATAAATATATGAATATATGAACACACAGTGCAGAGCATTGTAGCTAGATGGAATAAATATGTAAATATATAAACACCCACAGTACGGAGCATTGCAGCTAGGTGGAATAAATATGCAAGTATATAAACACACACAGTGCGGAGCAATGTAGCTAGATGGAATAATATGTAGATATATAAATATATAAACACACCCAGTGCTGAGCAATGTAGCTAGATGGAATAAATATGTAAATATATAAACACACACAGTGCAGAGCATTGTTGCTAGATGGAATGAAACAGCATAACCGTCTACTTAGTTATCCTACATGGTATGATTATGTGCCCATACATATTCTCACCCTCCATAGCGACCGGTATGTTCCTAGTTGTATGCCGGAGGGGACCATTGTGTAAGTCTATTGCATCTTTTGCATTCAAAAAACTATTAGTTTGTTACGTCTTTTTGCTATCTCTGCGAGCAGCCCTGCTTAGGTTGTACAGTCTGACAGCCGTTGGTAGGAAGGACCTACGAAACCTCTCGGTTGTGCACCTGGGATGATGTAGTCTGCTGCTAAATGAGCTCCTCAGTGCATTCAGTATGTCCTGCATAGGGTGGAACTCGGACTCCAGCAGAGATGACAGTTTAGCCACCGTCCTTCTCTCTCCTATCTCCTCCATCGGATCAAGGCGCTGCCCCAGGACAGAGCTAGCTTTCTTAATCAGTTTGTTCAGTCTCTTCCTATCGGCTGCAGTAATGCCACTGCCCCAGCAGACCACTCCAAAAGTGATGGCTGATGCCACCACCGTGTCATAGAATGACTTCAGCAGCGCCCCTTGTACACCAAAAGACCTGAGTCTCCTCAGCAGGAACAGCCTGCGCTGTCCCTTCTTGTAGAGTGCATCAGTATTGTGTGACCAGTCTAGTTTATTGTTCAGATGAATACCCAGGTACTTATAGGATGTCACCATCTCGATGTCTGTTCCCTGTATATTTACTGGTACTGTGAGGGGCTGCCCATGCCTGCGGCAGTCCACCACCAGCTCCTTAGTTTTCCTCGCGTTGATCTGGAGGCAGTTCCGATGGCACCAGTCCACGAAGTCCTGGATAAGCCCTCTGTACTCAGCTTCATCTCCATTGGAGATGAGGCCAACGATCGCACAGTCATCAGAGAACTTCTGTAGATGGCAGTGTGTTGTGTTGTGTGAGAAGTCCGCAGTATAAAGAGTGAACAGGAAGGGAGCCAGCACCGTTCCCTGGGGGGCCCCCGTGCTACTGATGATCGTGTCGGACACACAGTCCCGGGTTCTCACAAACTGAGGCCGGTTCGTGAGGTAGTCCAGGATCCATGATGACAGGTGCTGGTCCACCCCTGCGCGCAGCAGCTTGTCCTTCAGGATCATCGGTTGGATGGTGTTGAAAGCACTGGAGAAGTCAAAGAACATGATCCTCACCATATTCCCGGGCTTCTCCAGGTGGGACAGAGAACGGTGAAGGAGGAAGATCACCGCATCCTCCACCCCAATGCCATGCTGGTAGGCGAACTGGAGTGGATCCATCGCTGGTTCCACCAGGGGGCGGAGGTGAGCAAGGAGCAGTCTCTCCAGGGTCTTCATCAAGTGGGACGTCAAGGCCACCGGTCTGTAGCTGTTCAGGTCTTTGGGGTGGGAAGTTTTTGGTACAGGTACCACACAAGATGTTTTCCACAGCTGTGGTACCCTCCCCAGTTTCAGGCTCATGTTGAAGATATACGTCACAATCCCACACAGCTGGTCTGCACAGGACTTGAGGAGCTTTGCGCTGATGCCGTCCGGTCCCGGCGCCTTCCTCGCCTTGATCTTCCTCAGCTCCGTCCTCACCTGGGTCCTGGTCAGGGTCAGGATGGGGGGCTGTGTGTTGGGAGTGGGGGGGGTGTTGGTGGAGTGGGGAGTGGGCAGCAGGACTTGATTTCTTTAGAGGCAGCAGTGGTTGTTGTGCAGTCAGGGGGGAGGGCGGTTGGTCAAATCTATTGAAAAACAGATTCAGGTTGTTCGCCCACTCCCTGCCCCCCGTGGCCTGGGGGGAGGTATTCTGGAGCCCCGAGATGGTTTTGAGGTTTCTCCAGACCCCGCTGATGTCGCTCTGTTGCAGCTTGTCCTCCATCTTCTTCCTGAAGCTGTCCTTGCCTTCTCTGATCTTTCTCCTCAGCTCCCTCTGTACGGACTTCAGCATCTCCCTGTTCCCTGACCTGAAGATCCTCTTCTTCTCTCTCAGAAGTGTTTTTATCTCAGGGTTGATCCAGGGTTTGTTGTTTGAGTGACGCCGTATGGTCTTGGTGGGAACGGATTTGTCCACACAGAAGCTGAGGTAGCCCGTGAAGGTGTGAATGAGGCCATCGATGTCCTCACCATGTGGATCGCAGAGCTGCTTCCAGGCGGTGGCTTCAAAACAGCCCTTTAGGGTGTCCATTGTCTCCTCAGACCATAACTCCACAGTGTGCATGGCCGGAGGTTGTCTGTGCACTAGGGGTTTGTACACCGGCCGGAGATGAACCAAGTTGTGATCCGATCTCCCGAGTGGGGGGAGTTGTGATGAGGTGTACGCCTCCTTAGTGTTTGCGTAGAATAAATCCAGTGTTTTATTGTCTCTAGTGTGGCATGTGACATACTGGGTGAACGTGGGTAGAATGGGAGACAGTGAAACATGGTTGAAATCGCCTGAGATGAGGAGAAGAGCATCTGGGTGTTCTGTCTGCAGCCTGCTGGTTACTGAATGGATGACGTCACGTGCTGTCCCAGCGTTCGCCGTCGGATTTGCATAAACAACAATGCAGATCATGTGTGAGTGTTCTCTCGGGAGATATGTAGGCCTCATGCTAACAGCTAGCAACTCAATGTCTTTGCTGCAGTGTCGTTGTTTAACAGTGATATGTCCCGGTCTGCACCAGTTGTTGTTAACATACATTATCACTCCACCGCCCCTAGCCTTGCCACTGTCTGGTGTTCGGTCAGCTCGTATCATGTGAAAACCCTCCAGCTCAATGTTAGCATCTGCTGCTAGTTCAGTTAGCCACGTCTCAGTAAACAAAAGGAGAGAGCACTCCCGGTATGTGCTATCATAACGGGAGATAGCCGCTAGCTCATCTAACTTTCCCAGTATCGACCGTACATTTCCCATGACAACAGATGGAAGGGAGGGTCTGTACCTTATATTTTTTGTCCTCCGCCTTACTCCAGCCCGGCAGCCGCGGCGTTTTCGCCTCAGTTCTCTCGGTATGTCGAGTTTTTCCAATGGGACCGGGTGGCGGTTGAATGCTAGCAGCTGTTCTCTGCTGTATCGTATCCTGCTAGAAACAGTGGCTCCGTCCACCGGCTCAGGAGACATTTAGGACGATCTGTGTGTCCGTGATATAAGTGGGGTGAAAAAAAAAGACGGATCAAAAGAGAGAGGAAGGGAAAAAGACTCGGAATCGAGCCGCTGTTGCAAAAGGCAGCCTACTCGTGTGGCGCCGAGAAAAAAAAAAAAAAAACAAAAAAAAAAAACGCGTGCAATGCGCTTTTACGCACGGCGGAGCGCAATAAATCCACAGCGGACCGGCACAGGAGACCTGCCCCGGCCTACCAGGTGGGACAACAAGTCTGGGTATCCACACAGGACGTCAACCTAAAGGGTGAGAGGAGGAAGCTGGCCCAACGATTCATCGGCCCATTTCCCATAACTAGGATTATCAACCCGGTGGCTGTGCGTGTGGCTATTCCCTCCTCCCTCCGCATCCATCCCACCTTCCACGTCTCCAAAGTCAAACCGGTGGTCTCTGACCCCCTCTGCCCTCCACCTGCAGCGCACCCCGCTCCCCGGATGATTGGTGGCCTTCCAGCCTGGACTGTCTCTGAGATCTTGGATGCCCGGCACCGGGGTCGCGGGTTGCAGTATTTGGTGGACTGGGAGGGCTATGGACCCGAGTGGAGACAATGGGTGCCTTCCTCGCTGGTGTTGGACCGGTCCCTCATCACTGAGTTCCATCGAGCGCACCCGGAGAAACCATCGCCAGGAGGCGCTGCTAGAGGGGGGAGTACTGTCATGCCTCGCCGCTCATCAGCGGCGCCAGCTGCGCGCACACCTGCTCCTCGTCAGCGGCGAGGTATTTAATCCACTCTGCCCTGGGCTTTGGCCTGAAGCCGTCTCTCAACTTCGGCACCATTTGCTACTACGGTACTCAAGCCTGCTAGCAAGATTATTCTGGGTAAGCTCCCCTTACCTCTCTCCTTCAGCCTTTTCCCCTGTGCACAGGTGGACTTCCCCGGCGGCGGACTTCCTCATCTCGCCGCTGTCTCTACGCTGCTGCCACAGGCACTGCAGGTCGCCGTCTCCCGGGCTCTGCCCTTGTCAACGCCAGCCACCTGTCGTAACCAAGTAAACCAGCTAACCATCATTATCCTCTGTATTGGTGTGGTGCCCGTTACCCTTCTCCCTCTGCTTCCTCCCATAGGGTTGTCCGGCTGTACGGCCTCCTGCCCCCGTGCCTGACGCAGACGCCACCACCAATACATTCTTATTCCACAGACACGCAGCCACACATCCCTGTTTGTTAATAAAGCTGTTAAATCTACCCTGAGCCTGCGTGTGTGTCTCCTGAGCTGTGCATTATGTCACTGTGTGCTTGCGTTCACGGAGACATGGCTCCACAACAACATTCCTGACGAGGCCATTCAACTGGAAGATATGGCAATGTTCCGTGCCGACAGGGAAACGGTGAGCTCTGGTAAGAGCCGGGGGGGGTGGGCTATGCATCTATGTTAACAAGAACTGGTGCGTTAATGCCACGTTAGTGTCTAAACACTGCTCTCCGTTGGTGGAGTTCCTTATTGTAAATTGTCGGCCATATTATTTGCCGAAGGAATTCAGCAACGTGTTTGTAGCGGCTGTTTACGTAGCGCCGAGCGCTATCGCTAATGCTAATGCTAAGAAGGCACTCGGGGAACTGCACAATGCGATTAGTGAAATCCAAACTTCACACCCGGACAGTTTTGTGGTGGTTGCGGGGGATTTTAACCACACCAGCTTAAAGACTGTGCTCCCCAAGTTTAAACAATGTGTAGACTTTAAGACCAGGGGAGTGAATATGTTGGACTTAGTGTACACAAACACAGATGCATATAAGGCTATACCCCGCCCCCATCTCAGCCTTTCTGACCATATATCCGTGATGCTGCTGCCTGCCTACAAACCTTTATTGAAGCGCAGCAGGCCAGCAGTGAAACAAATCAGAATTTGGCCAGAGAGTGCAACCTCTGCACTGAAAGACTGTTTTCTGCACACAGACTGGGAGGTCTTCAAAATAGCAGCCTCCCAGGAAGACAAGACAGATGTGGAGGAGTATGCTGAAACGGTCACCAGCTACATTGCGAAGTGCACAGAGGATGTCACTACAGTGAAGACCATCACTATGCGGGGTAACCATAAGCCCTGGATGACTGCAGAGGTGAGCTCGCTGCTTACAGCCAGGGATGCAGCCTTCAGAGCGAAGGACAGGATCGCCCTCCGCTCAGCCAGGTCTGCGCTCTCAAAGGGAATTAAGGCGGCAAAGCGCGCCTATGTGGAGAAAATCCAGGGACACCTCTGTGACACTAGGAACACCAAGCAGATGTGGCAGGGAGTTCGGACACTGACGGGCTATAAGTCTAGGCAGGGCGTCGATGATGACGACGCTTCGCTTCCAGACAGGCTCAACGACTTCTTTGCACGTTTTGAAGCATCAAACTCGACAATCAGAGGGAGGGCTGGCCCACCCCCACCATCGGTCGGACCAGCTTTTACCATCAACACAGCGGACACACGGAGGACCCTAATCAGAGTCAACCCGCGTAAAGCTGCCGGTCCGGACAACATCCCAGGACGTGTGCTCCGAGACTGCGAGAGCGAGTTGGCGGATGTCCTGACTGACATAACATCTCCCTGAGTCAGGCCATCGTTTCCAGATGCTTCAAGACCTCTATCATTGTACCGGTGGCAAAGAAACCAGTTGTGTCCTGTTTGAATGACTATCGTCCTGTTGCACTGGCACCAATTGTAATGAAGTGTTTTGAACGGCTTGCCAAACCACACATTACAGCCTGCCTCCCTGCATCACACGACCCGCTCCACTTTGCATATCGTTCAAACCGCTCCACGGAGGATGCTATAGTCACCACCCTACACTCTGTCATCACCCACCTGGACCAGAAAGACACCTACGCCAGACTCCTGTACATTGATTTCAGTTTAGCATTCAACACCATTATTTCCCAGAGACTGATGGAGAAATTGCTCCTTCTTGGTCTGAACACCACCACATGTCTCTGGATCCTGGATTTCCTGACTGAGAGACCTCAGTCTGTCCGGGTTGGAAACAACATCTCCAACTCTGTCACGCTGAACACCGGATCCCCTCAAGGCTGTGTACTCAGTCCACTGTTGTTTACACTTCTAACACATGACTGTGTATCCAGACACGAGGGGAACCAGATTATTAAGTTTGCAGACGACACCACGGTGGTGGGACTTATTCAGAGGGATGAGGAATCAATGTACAGGGAAGAAGTGAGAGACCTGGAGGGCTGGTGCAGGGAGAACAATCTGATGCTCAACGTGGACAAAACGAAGGAGATGATTATCGACTTCCGGCGGTCACAGCCTGAGCACGTCCCCCTCAGCATCGGCGGCCGTTTAGTGGAGAGAGTGGAGAACATCAAGTTCCTCGGAGTGCAGATCTCGCAGGACCTGACCTGGAGCAAGAATTCCTTGGGGATCAGGAAGCGGGCTCAACAGAGACTGCACTTCTTGAGGAAACTCAAACAGGCCTCTCTCCCCATCTGCATCCTCAGGACCTTCTACAGAGGTGTGGTGGAGAGTGTTCTGACGTACTGCATTGCTACATGGTACTCCAGCTGCAGTATGTCAGACAAAAAAGTCCTGCAGAGGATAGTCAAGGGGGCTGAGAGGGTAATTGGAGTCTCCCTCCCCTCTGTCCAAGAACTTTTTCAGAACCGTTGTAGGAGCAGGGCACTGAACATTGTCAAGGACCGTTCTCACCCTCTGCATAAACACTCTGAACTTCTTCCATCTGGTAAACGATTCCGGAGCATCAGAGGCAGAACCACCAGACTGATCAACAGCTTCCTTCCACAAGCTGTCAGGATGCTGAACAGTTGACCCGGAATCTCTCATACACACTACTGCACCTACGGACACTTTGTATATTAGTTGTATATTATAGTTAGTTAGTTTTTTCCCCAAGTATGTCTCAGGGATGTATGAATGAATGGGGGGTGGGGGGTGAAGCTATGTGTGAGTGTGTCTTAAATCATGCTGCTTCTATTTATATGGATGCCGAGAGAAACGCAATTTCATCTTGTCTGCACTACAGTTGTATGTACAGCAATATGACAATAAAGTTTGATTTGATTTGATCTGCGGTGTTCACTTTTTTGTGTGTGTGGCTAAATCTCGTTGTTCACTTATGTGTCCATATTGATTAATAAATAAAGTGTATTTTTATTGTCAACAGCATGTTTGCACCGGGTGCTGACGGCGGCAGCACCGTGTGGGGCACTCTCTCTCTCCAGATGGACTCCAGCAGGCAGTTTGGACTCCTTGCTAAATACAGCTGTGACAGTGAGCACTGAAAGGGCACAAAGCATGTGACTTCCTTCTGAGCAAAGCATTTATGATCCTGACAATTGAGTTCCGACAGTGAAACAACTAGTGCATTGCTTGTTTGTACATGATTTTTTTGGACAGCGGCAAAAATCACGGAAATGAGCCACGCAGGGCTGTACAGACACTGTCCTGTTTAGATAAGCTGAATGTTGCTGCAGTCTCCAGCCCACACACGCCGTAGTTGAAATATTGGAGTTCCCACCACTGCTTTATGAAAATGATCTTTTTTATAAAAAAAAAAACCAGAATCAGCATTTCATGCCCAGTAAGACCGGAGCTTTGCACATTTGTCACACACGCACATAAAGTTGAGACAGAGCTGCAGCAAGTTTGTCAAATAAGTTATGAACCCTGTTTACATTACGAGACCACGGGGTCCTAAAAACATCTGCAATAATACCACATACTGCGATGTTGAGCTGTCCACCGTCACCGCAGGGGAAATTCCTCTACCGTGCCAGCCCTACTCTTCACATACTCTTCCTTCAAGATTACTCCCTACTCCAATTCTCTTCCTATCTACACCATGGTCGAACAGTTTAAATCCATCTCCAGTGCTCCTAGCCTTGCTTCCCTTCCATCTGGTTTCTTGAACACAGTATATCTACCTTCTCTCCATCATATCAGCCAACTCGCTGCCTTTACCAGTCATAGTCCCTACATTTAACGTCCCTACTCTCACCTCCACACTTCTACCTTTCCTTTTCTCTCTCTCCCTTCTAACACACCTTCCTCCTCTCCTCCTCCTCAATCTTCGACCAACAGTAGACCAATTTCCACCAGCACCCTGTCGGTTTACTGCACTGGTGGCGGTCATTGTTAACCCAGGCCTCGACTGATCTGGTATGAAAGTCTCATTCATCATGATCTGCATGTTTGGTTTGGCAAAAGTTTTACGTTGGATGCCCTTCTTGACACAACCCTCCCCATTTACCTGGGCTTGGGACCGGCACTAGGAGTACACTGGCTTGTGCGCCATCTGTGGCTGGGTTCCATGCTTAACTGCTGATATAATATCACTTGTTCAAGTCCTTTCTTTGGTTTATGGCAAACATGTCCTCTGTTATTGTGCCCAAATAATTCAGTAGTATATTAATAATTCAGTATTAAGCTATGTTAATATTACCAGCCTGAAGTTACCCCAATGTATCAGAGCTCTGCTTTTTGGGGGCTGTTGGAGTGCAAAATTCTGATCAGAAATAAGATCTTTCAGACAGGATCTGGGTCATTTCTATATGTGGTCTTATTACCCAACACGTAGTCATGCAACTTAACTGAAAATGGCCAGATTTGAATTCATGCAACCTTATCTCTGCACATGTGTATTACACTGTTTTCAGTACATAGCACTGTTGTTAGCATCAGTGTTTTGCATAAACTTGTGCAGTCATAACTCCTTTTATATTTAAGTTATACTGCCTTAATGTCTCAATATTGTTGCAGACAAAAGGTATTTTATTTTCCTTTATATTGCTGCCAATGTGCAAATGGGTACTGTATATCATGTGAAAAATTTAGGACACTACATCAAAACATAATTCTTTATTAGTATCAACATTTGATTGATTAATCTTAACATCTTGAATATAGTAAGTGATAAAAGATCACACAAATAAGTGGTCTGACAAACAAGGGTTCAGAAATAGTCACTAATATTGGATGTCCAATATTAGTGCAGGTTAGGTTAATTGGAGACTCTAAAGTGGCCCTAGGTGTGAATGTGTGTGTGAATGGTTAAGGAATAGCGCCGTATCGTGGCTGCTTCATCCATCCAGGTGGTGGATGACCCTCAATTTCCCATTTGGGGATCAATAAAGTATACTAAATCTAAAAAAAAAAAAAAACTAAAAAAAATGTCCCATTTATTTTCAATATTTAGACATTCTGTAATTAATATTCACACAGACAAATAAATCTTAGTGCCATTTACTCCCTTTCATATTTGTCAGAGTCTAACGTGTGATTGCCTACATATAGCCTACACCTCTTTATTCCACTTTTAAACACAGCCTACATTTGGGCCTGTAAAGCCTGATTGGGATACCTGTTTCAGACAGGAATACTTGCATTCTGCGGGAAATGTACTAGTTTAAGTAGAAGCATACAATGGTGATTTCCTCATCTCAAACTTTATTGAAACAAAAGCAAACAACAGTAGTGAGTATACCACAACAAAAAATGTCTGTCTCAATAACTTGTCATATGCCCTTGAGCATCAGTTACAGCTTAATGACGTCTCGTGCTGTTCACAAATTGACTTATTGCTGCATTCCACTCTTCTTGAAGGGCGGCCCTCAGATCACTGAGGTTGTGGGGTGCAGGGTTACAAGCTTCTATATGGCAACTCAGCTGATCCCATAAGTTTTCTATGGGATTCAGGTCTGGAGAAAGCGCAGGCAACTCCATTTGAGGTACCCCAGCCTCCAGCAGCCATTCCCTAATGATGTGACCTCAATGAGCTGGAGCAGGGCCGGAGTGGGACCAATTTTCAGCCCGGGAGTTTCATGCCAAAGACCGGTCCACTTTTTTTTTTGGTGGTGGTGGGGGGGTAGGGGGGTTGATAAATAAAAACAAAGTTCAGTTTCTCTCCTGTAGTTTATTATTAAAACATGTTTAAATGGTATTCACTTATATAATGCTTTTTTTCCCCCTCATCTCTAGATGACCAAAGCGCTTTACAGATCGTGCTATCCACCCATTCACACACTGATGGTGGTGTAACTGCCATACACCGGCACTGGCCTGACCCATCAAGAGCAACTGGGGGTTCAGTGTCTTGCTCAAGGACACTTCGACATGCAGACAGAGCAGGAATCGAACCCCTGCCCCTCTGATCAGTAGTCGGCCACACTACACCTGCGCCACAACCGCCCGATTTAATATAGAACTAGAATATTCCTTTTCATTAAACCATAACTCAAAGTCAAATTGGAAGAAAATTGACAAAACAAATCCCCCCTTCACTCTGCAATGAAAATGGTTAAAGCAACGCAATGTAGGATTTTTACCTTAAAATAATGTTTCCAAAATTATTTTGATTGTACATCAACTGTTGATTGGGTGAATGTAACTTCTCCATAGCCTTAGTGGGCCCACAATGCTTCTGGCAGCTATGTGCTTAGTAAGAACACTGAAAAGACTACAACTATGGCAACTATCATCTCAGTCATAACAACCAATCACAGGGTGCTTTGTTACCTCCACCAAGGAGGTAATGTAACTAGGATGATCTGTCTGTGTCTGTCTGTCTGTTAGTTAGGATATACACAAAAACTACGGGATGGATTTTGGTGAAATTTTCACCAGAAGTAGCCCTCGGGCCAAGGATGAACCCATTAAATTTTGGTGAGGATCTGAGACTACATACCTCCACCAAGGACCTTGCAGCAGCCTTGGCAGAGGTATGCACTCTTGAGTGTTTTTCTAGTTGTTGCACTGCTGAGGTGCTACTTTCAGGCCTACGGTATCAGCAGTGGCCTCAGCAGTGAACTGGTTTCTGCTTTGTTGATCACTGTCTCATTGTCTGTAGACATGAGAATTTATTTTCTGGTGTTCAGAAGCAAAAAACCCTCTAAATGCTCCTGAGTCAGTGAGCTTCTCAGCCTGTTCTCCACAAACTTCAGAGTAGGAAAACTTCGCTCACATGCAACTTCTTATATATTCACATAGCCTTTATTATATACACTGTGGAGTGTGTGAAATCAGAGGCGGAATCATTTCAGACAATTTATTACACACTCACATCTTTCAAGCACAGAACAGACTGGACTCTCAAGCAGAAACTCTCCCCTTAAGTTTCATGGCATTTACATCATACACAACATGACATTTGCATCACACTGCATTCAACATCCTTCATCCCTGACTCCTTCCCGCTATCTCACCAGGAACCTCCTGCTCTTTGTTGTCCCAAGCTTATCACTGTCTGCTGTCTGAGATGCTAGATAATCTGGCTCACACAAGGTGCTAAACTCCCCCCCCCCCCCGAGCATCTTAGATAGGACAATAGAATAATTGAACATCAGTCCACATGCTGTGATAGAACAATTGAACATCAGTCCACATGCTGCTTGGGCTTCCGTCTCCTCCCGTATCTGCTGTAACTGGGGTTTACCGCCTACGCGGCGCTGCTGTGCCGGTGGGGGGGGTGCTGGGATTGTATCTGACTGCGGGTGGCCTGTTGCTGGGGGGGGGGGGGGGGCACTTCGGTCTGTCCGTGTGGCTGCTCTGGAAAATCGTCTCCCTGGGGAGCTCTCCGTGGGGGTCTTCCACGCCGAGGGGCCCTAGCCAACAGCACTTGCTCGTCCGCCACAACGAAAGCAGGTTTGAGTCTGTCTATGCCAATTTTTTTCCCTCCTACCCCCCAAGTCTAGCAAAAAATGCTTATCCCCTGTTTCCAACACTCTGAACGGTCCATCATATTGTGGGCGCAATGGAGGGCGGTGAGCGTTGTGTCTGACGAAAACAAACTCCGCGCTCTTCAAAGTTTTAGGCACGAAAACACGCGGAAAACAGTGGTGGGCAGGGCCCGGCAGTGTGCCTGTGTTTGTGCTACGCTGCAAAAGCTGAGATGGGCAGCTGCCCGGCGCGGGATTATCCGGTAGAAATTCCCCGGGCAGCCGTAGTGGCTGCGCAAAAACGAGCTCTGCCGGGGAAGCAGAGCTTCAAAAGATCCTCTTTTGGCGCGGAGCACAACCCCAATAAAACCCATGGCAACCTGTCCACCCAATTTGCATCCGTCAGTGAAGCCCTGAGTGCCGCTTTCAGTGGTCTATAAAAACGCTTGCATAAACCATTGGCCTGTGGGTTGTACGCGGTTGTGCGGTGAATTGTAACACCCAGGCTGCGGGCCATCGCGGACCAGAGTTCGGAAACAAATTGAGGGCCCCTGTCGGACGTAATGTCCGATGGGACTCCAAAACGTGCCACCCATGCTGTTAAAAAAGCGCGCGCTACGTCCGCAGACGTGGTTGCGGGACTGCTTCTGGCCAGCGCGTGGTGCGGTCCACCATTGTCAGGAGGTGCGTGCACCCCTGTGATGGCGGGAGGGGGCCCACGAGGTCCACGTGAATATGGTCGAACCTCTTAGCCGGAATACGAAATGGCTCCAAGGGAGCCTTCGTGTGTCTGTGTACTTTGGCTTGTTGGCACGCCACGCAGGCTGCATCCCACTCCTTCACTTGTTTGCGTAGGCTCGGCCACACAAACTTCTCTCCCACCATTTTGACCGACGCGCGCACTCCTGGGTGGCCAGAGTGTGAACCGACTCAAACACGCGGCGGCGCCACGCGGCTGGGACCACCGGACGCGGGCGACCCGTGGAGACATCGCAGATTAGGGGGGGCCGCCATTCTGCAGCACCCTGCTCTCCAGCCTTAACCCTGTTGGTCCAGACTGGAGCATGCGCACGTCTGCATCGCTAATCTGCTCCGCGGCCATGGCTGCGTAATCTATCCCCACGCAGACCGGGGCCACCTCGGCTTGCAAGAGGTAGTCCGCCACTACATTCAGTTTACCAGACACATGCTGAATATCGGTAGTAAACTCTGAGATCGCGGCCAGCTGTCTTTGCTGCCGGCCCGACCATGGTTCTGAAACCTTGGCCATCGCGAATGTTAGCGGCTTGTGGTCCACGAACGCGGTGAAGCTGCGCCCTTCCAGCCAGAACTGGAAGTGGCGTATGGCCAGATGGAAAGCCAGCAACTCTCTGTCGAACGCACTGTAGTTACGTTCGCTGTCGCGCAAAGTTCTGCTGAAAAAGGCGAGCGGCTGCCAAGCCCCGGCGACGCGCTGCTCCACAACAGCCCCTATGGCCACGTCTGAAGCGTCGGTGGTGAGCGCTATGCGGGCCGTCGGGTCTGGATGCGCCAGCAGTGCGGCGTTAGCCAGGGCTGCTTTAACTTCCGAGAACGCCCGCTCTCACTCCGGGGTCCATTCGACCCTATCCGCGGGTTTCTGTTTCTTGAGCGCAGCGTACAATGGTTGCATGAGCTGCGCCGCGTGGGGAAGGAAACGGTTATAAAAGTTCACCATTCCCAAAAATTCCAGCAGCACCCTGATCGTCTGAGGCCGGGGAAAATCCGCCACGGCGCGCACTTTGTCGGGCAGCTGGATCGCTCCTTCCGGAGAGATGCGGTGCCCCAAAAAATCAATCCCCGTCACGCCGAACTGGCATTTCACCGGGTTGATTATTAACCCGTGCTCCTCCAACCTCCGGAAAACCGTCGTGAGGTGGGTTTTGTGTTCGTCTTCAGACGCACTGGCTACCAGGATATCGTCCAGGTAGATGAACACGAACGGGAGATCGCGCAGCACTGCATCCATCATGCGCTGGAACGTCTGTGCCGCTCCTTTTAACTCGAATGGCATGCGCAGGAACTCCAATAGACCGAACGGAGTTATTACTGCTGTTTTGGGTATGTCCTCAGCACGCACTGGGACTTGGTGGTAACCGCGGACCAGGTCTATTTTGGAAAAAATGCGCGCTCCGGCGAGGTGAACGGAAAAATCCTGTATGTGGGGAATTGGGTAGTGGTCGTGCACTGTGGCGTTGTTCAACCTGCGGAAATCCCCGCATGGTCGCCACGATCCCTCAGCCTTAGGGACCATGTGTAGCGGGGAAGCCCATGGGCTGTTCGAGCGCCTGATGATGCCCAACCTTTCCAGGTTGGCGAACTCCTCGCGCGCTATGGCCAGTTTAGCTGCGTCCAAGCGCCGAGGTCTTGCAAAAACGGGCGGCCCGGTGGTGGTGATAAAGTGCTCCACCCCGTGTTTAGCGATGGCCGCGGAAAACGTCGGGACCATGAGTGCTGGGAACTGAGTGAGCAGTGTGTGGAACTTACCGCATGTAGCTGTGATGTTGGCTTGTGCTGTTGGCTGGGTCACTCAAGCTATACAGGGGAGAGAGTCAAAGGACAGTGCATTAACCAGGCGCCTGTTAGCAACATCAGCCAGTAAACCATGTGCACACAGAAAATCAGCTCCCAGTATATGGTAATTCAGTGCTGCTATGACAAAAGTCCACTCATATGTACGACCGTGTAGAGATAAGAGCAGAGTCCTCTCACCAAAGGTCTTAATATCCGAGCCGTTTGTTGCCAACATCCCGGGGCGCTGCGACCACATGGTAGAATCTGGTATCATCTACCGTTACTCCCCGGAGGGCAAACTGGGCCTCGGTGAGATGGAACCAGGAGCGCGGGTTGTGCTGCCAGAAATCCGGTAGCTTGACTGAAACCACACACGCGTGGCTGTAGGTTCCAGTCCTGGCTGTCTGTGGGATGGCTGCCGCCTCGCTGTAGCTTTCTGACCGGGCCGGCTCCGGGGATCTTGCCTCGTGTTCCATAATACGTCTTGGGTCACCAGTGTGGAGTGTGTGAAATCAGGGGCGGAATCATTTCAGACGATTTATTACACACTCACATCTTTCAAGCACAGAACAGACTGGACTCTCAAGCAGAAACTCTCCCCTTAAGTTTCATGGCATTTACATCATACACAACATGACATTTGCATTACACTGCATTCAACATCCTTCATCCCTGACTCCTTCCCGCTATCTCACCAGGAACCTCCTGCTCTTTGTTGTCCCAAGCTTATCACTGTCTGCTGTCTGAGATGCTAGATAATCTGGCTCACACAAGGTGCTAAACTAAAACTACGGGATGGATTTTAGTGAAATTTTCACCAGAAGTAGCCCTCGGGCCAAGGATGAACCCATTAAATTTTGGTGAGGATCTGAGACTACATACCTCCACCAAGGACCTTGCAGCAGCTTTGGCAGAGGTATGCACTCTTGAGTGTTTTTCTAGTTGTTGCACTGCTGAGGTGCTACTTTCAGGCCTACAGTATCAGCAGTGGCCTCAGCAGTGAACTGGTTTCTGCTGAACCAGTTCACTGTTCGGTGAAACAACTGTTCGGTGAAGCAACTGTTTCATTGTCTGTAGACATGAGAATTTATTGTTCGGTGTTCAGAAGCAAAAAACCCTCTAAATGCTCCTGAGTCAGTTAGCTTCTCAGCCTGTTCTCCACAAACTTCAGAGTAGGAAAACTTCGCTCACATGCAACTTCTTATTATATTCACATAGCCTTTATTATATACACTACCGTTCAAAAGTTTGGGGTCACTCAGAAATTTCCTTATTTTTGAAAGAAAAGCACTTTTTTTTCAATGAAGATAACTTTAAACTAATCAGAAATACACTCTATACATTGCTAATGTGGTAAATGACTATTATAGCTGCAAATGTCTGGCTTTTGGTGCAATATCTACATAAGTGTATAGAGGCCCATTTCCAGCAACTATCACTCCAGTGTTCTAATGGTACAATGTGTTTGCTCATTGCGTCAGAAGGCTAATGGATGATTAGAAAACTCTTGTGCAATCATGTTAGGTCTGCAATGCTGTAATTGCTGCAAATGGAGGATTCTTTGACAAAAGCAAAGTTTGAAGGAAAAAATTATTATTTCAAATCATTATTTCTAACCTTGTCAATGTCTTGATTATATTTTCTATTCATTTTACAACTCATGGTGGTAAA
Source organism: Pholidichthys leucotaenia (assembly GCA_020510985.1). Taxonomy (NCBI): domain Eukaryota; kingdom Metazoa; phylum Chordata; class Actinopteri; order Cichliformes; family Pholidichthyidae; genus Pholidichthys; species Pholidichthys leucotaenia. Next base: position 419,961,016 of record CM035841.1, read on the forward strand.
TAAGTGTGACTTTTCAAGGAAAACACAAAATAATTGTCTGGGTGACCCCAAACTTTTGAACGGTAGTGTATATGCAACTCTTCCTTGTAAATTTAGTTCTCATTAATTTTGGTCCATTTCTTGTAATTTTAATAATTTTTTTCTCAAATTTGTAATGTCTTGGGTAGCTTTCATCTTTTTTCATACATTGCAAATTTAGTCATGTAAGTTTGTGACCGTTTAGGTCAAATTTGGACTTTTGCTATAATGCTTTAATGTTTTTATTTAAAGCACTTTGAATTGTCTTGTACACGAAATGTGCTATACAAATAAACTTGCCTTTATCATCAAGTTGCTATTTTTTCCTCTTGTAGATTTATGAACCTTTTCTCCTGAATTAATTTGGTATTAAAATCGGAAATGGGGCGGGGGGGGGGGGGCTACATATTTGAAAACTGCATTTGAAACGTAAACACCAGTTTAATGAAGGAATATTCAGGTAATCAGATATTTGGTACAGCCCTGATAGACCTTTTTTTTAAATCCATAATATAAACAATATTCTGCTGCATTTCAAAACGTGAGAATATCATTATTCATAAATTAATTTAAAGAACAAAGTCATAATAATAATCACACTTTAAAATAAATGCTTTGAATAACTCTATTTGCATGATAAATATAGGAAATTATAAAGTTTAACTTTTTAAACAGAATTATTAAAATAACTGTTTCACAGTATTTTTTTTAAGCTACACTAGTATAGTTCAGAACATCTGGTTTTAATGTACAGTAGAACATCTATGACGGAGTAGCCTCGTCACTGGCTGCAGGCACACAAACACTCCTAAACATATACATATACATACATACATACATACATATACAGACGGCTATAGGTAGTGATGTTACGTCAGACACCGAAGGCACGAAGCCCGTGTCGAGCAAAAGGGGTGTGTCCAGATGAAGCCTGCCTCGAGGCCTGTATAGTTTGTCACAGTATCACGTGACAAAAGGCAAATGAAGCCCCGTTTTCTAAAATCACATGATTGCCTCGTTATTTGATGCGATTTGTTTAAAAAGCTGTGGGAAATACAGGAAATGTTCTGCATGATCCAAGGTGACGCTGAAGATCGTGACGTGCAGAAGAGAAGAGACGAGAGAAGAGCAGAACTATGGAATCACCAAAAAGAAGAAGGACATCTACAGTTTGGGAGCACTTTGACCTGATTTCTCCCAAGAACGTAAAATATAATGTACAACTGCTTCGATTGATCTGTTAACCTTTCCTGCTTTGGTCTCCTAACCGTGGTTGGGGGACACGGGATGGGAGATCTGTCTTCTCCAGGGCCGGAGGCAGCTTTTCCGTTAACTCCCAAGTAAACCTCACGGTTGTTAACAGCAGTATGGTGGTACCCAGAAGAACAGGCCATTTTGCTGAAGAGTTGAGGCTTTATTAACAGACTTGCACTGTTATTAGCAGCAATTCTAGCTCGCTACCTGCTCCGGTCGCCTCTCTCTCTCTCTCTCTCTCTCCTCACCCACACACTTCACACACACCGTCCGCTCCGCAGGGCCATTCACCAAAAAGGGGGGGGGGGGCACGCCTCGGCTGCGCGTGCGCACCCACTCACGTTCACGCACTGAGCTGCCCTATCTAAACACATGAGTTAGACACATCTTACAACAGATCACATATAAGATAGATAAAATAGATGAGGTACATAAAACAGATAAAATCAATAATATAGATTAAATAGATAGGACTTACAGTATGTGTTACATGTTGATACAATGATAATGTTACCAAGAAATACGTATGCATGAACATAATGTTATTTATTATTATTTTTTAAGGTGAAGTGTCGGCTATGCATGAGAGAACTGTCATACAGCAACAACACCACCTGTATGCTGAGGCATTACCGTGCATTTCATGAGAATGAACAGTCACAAACCAGGCCATGTAATATACCCATCATCTCTTTAAATGCAATATTCTTGAAATACAACAGCCTGTACTATGCTGACATAATTTTGGTTCTGTGTAGGTACCAGGAAACATGATGTGGATGAAGCTGTGGTTAATATGATCATAAAAGATTCACAGCCATTCTCATTGGTAGAGGACGAGGGATTTAGGAACCTCATCCGTGTCCTTGATCCAAATTACACTCTACCATCAAGACAGGTATGAGTTGCATATCGATGATGCTGGTGGAATTACTATTAAAAAGATTTCAGCAGTAATAGTATATCTATCATGCACCTTTGTTTTCTTTTACAGGCTTTAAAGGCTATGGTTGACAAAAAATTTACAGAGGCCAAAGAGAAGGAAAAGGAAGAGGTCCAGAAGGCCACAGCTGTAAGTCTGACCGCAGACATGTGGACTTCCATGAACATGGAGGCATATCTTTGTGTAACCTGCCATTACATAACAGAGGAAGATGCCCTTAATACGGTCATGCTAGGTGTTGAACATTTCCCAACAAGTCACACAGCTGACAATTTAGCCCTGGCACAGGCTAAAATCCTAGATGAGTGGGGGATCAAGGGTAAGGTGAGCTGCTTGGTCACAGATGCTGCAGCCAACATGAAAGCCTGTGCAAGGATACTGCAGGTCAGGCACAGGCTTCTGTGTTGCCCATGCACTTAATTTAATAGTGCGCAAGTCATTTGACGGGGTCCCCATGCTTGCAGACCTGCGTGATAAATCAAGCAAGATTGTCACCTACTTTCGCACCAGCACTACAGCTAAAGAACGTTTAAACCAAATGCAGGACTCAATGGGCAGGCAAAAATACAAACTGATAATAGAGGTAGAGACCAGGTGGAATAGCACCTTATTAATGTCGCAGCGTCTCTTTGAACAGCGTGAAGCTGTAGGTGCAGTCCTGGCTTCACTTCACACTGACCTTCTGCCACTCACTTCATATGAAAATGACACAATTGAGGAAGTAATGAAGGTGTTAGGCTAGGGCTGGGCGATGTGGCCAAAAAATAAAATCTCGATTTTTTTGGTCATCTTGGACGATTACGATATTAATCGATTTTAATCAATTAACTCAACACACATGTATTTCAAAAGGAGCTTGATTTATTAAAAAATAAATCTTGTGCAAACAAAAATATTCTACAAACATATCAGTGTTGCTGACAAAGCTTGTTTGGATTATAGGCGAAAGCTCAAACACTTCATATGTCACACAAATGACGGCTCAACTTTTGCTACAATTCTGCAAATAAATATGTTATACATATTTTAGAATAAAAAGAAAAAATGTAAACTTAAACATTAATAACATGAACCATGTGCAAAAAAGTGCATAATTTGCTGGAAGGTCACAATCAACTGTCAAAGTCAAAAACTAATATCTTAAAACTACAATGAAACTAGTTCTTGTAAACATGTGAAATACTGCCTCTTGTGCAAAAAAAGGAACTTAAGCAGCACCAACTTCATAAACTTTAGATATGTTTTACCTTTGACGCATCACCTATTTATACTGTGCATAAACACTGCATCAGCTTTGATTGCTTTAAACTCTTAGATTTCTTGCAAGAAAAACAAGCCTGTCAACTGACTCTGGCTTAAGACAAGCTCTAGTGCACGTTACAATGTTTCCCCCTGTACTAAATACCCTTTCAGATGGGGCACTTGTTGCGGGTATTGAGAGGTACTTTTTTGCCAGTTTACTAAGTCTGGGAAAATGTGTTTCGTGCTGTTTCCACCATGTAAGTGGGTCTGAATCTGCATCAGTTTCAGGTGCCAGCAAGTATGCTGACAGCTCACCCTTAACTTTAGCTTCATAGGTCTTTGTTTCAGCCTCAACTGGAGTCTTTTTAAAGAAGCTGCTGAGGGATTTCTTCATCTTTGTTGGGGGTTCAACAACCTGACTCTCAAATTTGTCTTTATCTGCAGCATGAGTAACTGGTATGCCTCTGTAATGCATGGTGGAACAGAGTTCTGCAATGGTTCTCTCTCTTAGTTTTGCAATCTTGTCTGGCTCAATGTAAGTTGTGCGGAACCTGGAATCTAGTAGTGAGGCAAGGTCAATGAGGTCTTGTGTGGTTTGATCACTGTATTTTTGGTTAAGATATTTCAGCACATCTGTTTTGATTTGTTTTGTGAGCTCAGTATCATCATCATCCGACTTCAGCAAACTGTTGTTAAACAGATGAAGGGTTGGTTTTATGAAAGAGATGCTCACATATGTCTCACCAGACAATGCATCAGTAAAGTCATGTAATGGCTTTATGGCTTTATTTACTGACTCTAAAACATCAATGTCCTGCCAGGTTGGCACTAAGTGCCTTGTTTTCTTATCTGCACCCAAGATTTGTCCAATTGCCTTCTCCTGCTCCAGTATACGCTCAATCATCTGCTGACGTGATCCCCATCTTGTAGGTGATTCTGAGATGAGCTGATGTTCAGGGAGGCCAAGTTCTGTTTGCACCACTGCCATGTCTCTCCGCTTCTTCCAACTAAAGGAGAAGGCACTGATGACTTTCTTGCAGACTCCTACGGCACGTTCGATGCGAGCATCCTTACAAGCATTCTCTGTAAAGAAAAAGAATGATTAATACACTTAGCATTACTAGAGTATACACAATATCAACAACTCCTTGCTGATGTATAGTAATGTCAATAAAAATATTGTTATTAATGCAATATTACATAAATTTGTATGTGGTTGTCATAAATGAATCAAGAATATACCACCGCTTAAAAAAGTGGTATTATAGGAGAAAATAAATTTTTTAAAAAACCCTGTAAATTAAACAAGTAATATTATGCCTGATAATGTTTAGTAGGTGTTGCTTTAAATTTTAATAGTATAGATTTATGTTGTATTTTAAATGATGGTGCACATTGCATTTTACTTGCCTATTGCGTTGTGGAGCCTGTGTCCAAAGCAGCTGAGGTGGGTCCACTGGTTTAGCTTCAGGGCCTTCATCATATTTGTGCCACTGTCAGTAGTCATACACACCATTTTCTCCTCATCCAACTTCCACAGTGCCAAGGAGTCTTTGAGTCCCTGTGCAATGAGCTCTCCAGCGTGATCTTCAGGAAAGTAGGTGGTTTGTAAACAGCAGCTGTTCAGACTCCAGTTCTCGTCGATATAATGCACTGTTAAACTCAAGTACGGTTGAAGAGATCGACTGGACCAAAGGTCTGTAGTAGCAGAAAAAAATAAAACTGTGTCCAGCTTTTCATAAAGCGCTTGTCGTGTTTCGTTGTACAGTTTTGGTAGTGCAACCTCCGCAAAGTATTTACGACTCGGTGGTTGGTATTTTGGATCCCAAACTTTTAGCATGTGGAGAAAGCCAGGCTTCTCTACGGTGTAAATAGGCGCCATATCCATCCCTAAATGAACAGCAATGGCTTCAGTCATCTGCTTCCACCGTGCCCCTGACTTATCGTATGGCACGACACTAGAAAATGATGCGGCTAAAGTTTGTTGTTTCTTCGCGGCGTGACCTTGTTTGCTTTGGCTAGTGCTAGCCATGCTGCACTCCCGTAGCTGCGAGCACTCCTCCCATTCTTTAGGGTGCCTCTGCCGGAGGTGCTGATAGAGGTTAGTTGTGCTGCTGCTGCTCTTCGTTTTCACAGTTTTTCTGCAAACCTTGCACAGGACTGCAGTTTGCTCTGCGTCGGTCTTGTCAAAGCTGAACCACTTCCATATAATCGAGGTAATATGAGTCCCTTTTCTCGCTACCAACTCTTCGGGTTGTGCTGTGTCCGCCATGGCCGGAGCATGAGTGCTTAGGCGGAAGGAGACAAGAGGCGGAAGGAGACAAGAGGCGGAAGCATACGCCAATGCTCAAGTCATAAAAGGCAGAAGAAGAACCCGTATTTTATTTATTTAAGGTCACCTCGATTTTACGATTTAGCAAATTTTCAAATCGTCAACTTTTAAAAAGGCGAATTAATCGAATTAATTCGATTTATCGCCCAGCCCTATGTTAGGCCCTTTTCAGCAGGCCACAGTGGAATTATCCGAGGAAAAACATGTATCAGGGTCAAAGGTGATACCTCTTATGAAGATGCTCCACCACGCAGTTCTGTGTGAAACTTCAAATTTAAAAACTGACCCCACAAAAGTGTTAGCTGACAACCTCACCCATCGCCTCAGAGAACATATGGCAAGTTTAGAGTCTGTCAGTGTCATGACAATGGCAACATTGCTGGACCCCAGGTTTAAAGACCTGGGGTTTCACAGCCCTCTGAAGGCAAATGAGGCGGTTAAACGCCTGAAAACGGAATGTGCCCATGAAATGAGAGTCGTTGCTCCACAGACACCTCCAACTGCCACCTCTGATGCCGCTGAACCAGTGGCTTCAACATTCAGCTCAGGTACAGGTAGTGTTCATATGATGGTATCTATATAAATGTTTGCTTACATACTGATGTGTACTCTTTTTGTAGGTGGTAGTAATTTGTGGCACCTGCTGGACACCACAGTAACTCAGAGGCGTGGGGCATCCAGTGCAGAGGCTGAGGCTATTGTGGAAGTGCAGTGGTACCTGGCTGAACCAAACCTATCAAGACAACAGGATCCACTGCAATATTGGCATAGTCACAAAAATCTATATCCTCATCTGTTTAAATTGGCACTTCAGTTTTTGTGTATCCCTGCATCTTCAGTCCCCTGTGAACGAATATTTTCAAAGGCTGGGGAAGTTGTTTCAAAAAGAAGAAATCGCCTGAGCCCCAACACTGTAAAAAAGCTTTTATTCCTGAATAAAAATCAATAAAACACCTCCCCATCCCCCACCCAACTTCCCCCGTCTAGATTATAACCCAGTCACACAAGCACTTCATATAACTATTTATCCATAAAAACAGCCACACACCAAAATGATTTATTAATATATCACAACTGACCAATTGACACTTTGATATACCATCAATGTTATTTTGTCAGTATACCATGATCAGGATAGATTGTTTTTCATCTAGCTTTACAATACCTCAAATGATTATTTTGACATAATACTGGAATAATTATACTAAAAGATCTACTACCCTACATGTAACATACCAGCAGATGTCAGTATTCTTAAACTGATTTACAACATTGAATTGATTTACCTCAGGAGCTGGGTGATTTCTCTGGGTCTCATTTAGCATTAATATTGAAGATTTAGTTTTATTTATTTTATATCCTGATATTTCCCCCAAATTCTTTATTAAATTCAACAAGGTCGGAATTGATTTTTTAAGATTCGACATAAACAAAATTATGTCATCGGTATACAGGGAGATTTTATGCTCTGTTGGTCCAACTTTAATTCCATATATTTGTGAATGTAAACGTATCGCCATCGCTAAAGGTTCAATTGCCATAGTAAACAGTAAAGGTGAAAGTGGACAGCCTTGTCGACATCCTCTATTGATTTTTATTGATTTTGAAATATTGCTATTTGTTAGGATTTCTGCTGTAGCATTATTGTATATTATCTGAACCCATTTTATGAAATTATTTCCAAGTCCAAACCTTTGTAAGACTTCAAAAAGAAAGGGCCATTCGACTCTATCAAAGGCCTTTTCGGCGTCCAGTGATAGGAGAGCTGTATCCGGTGCTTCTTTTTTTTTTTTTTTTTTTTGTTACTTATTTGTACCCGTAGGTAGACTTGGTTTGCAGTCTGGTGACAAGCCACCGGCTGCTGGTCGCTGCGTGCGCGAGCGCCCTAAACCTACATGTTTTTGGTATGCGGGAGGAAACCGGAGAAATCCCGGAGTAAACCCGCGCAACACGGGGAGAACATGCAAACTCCACACAGCTCACTGTTGGTCGGGGGCTGGGATCGAACCCACGATCTCATGATCCCCGCGGTCCCCCGGCCGAGGGTAAAACTGTGCTGCCACAGTGCTAAACCACTGCGCCACCGTGCAGCCCACGGTGCAGCCCATTTATTCTTTATTAGAATAAATAATATTAAATAGTCTTCTTACATTATGGAAGCCTTGTCTTCCCTTTATAAAGCCATTCTGATCTCGATTAATAATATTTGGTAAAATTTCTTGTATTCGTCTTGCTAAAATTTTACAGATTATCTTAAGGTCGGCATTTAATAGGCTTATTGGTCTCATATTTTCACATTTATTAGAGGGCTTACCTGGTTTTGGCAACAGTATAATTAAGGCATTATTCATGTATGATGGTAAATTACTATTTTGAAATGCTTCTAAAACCATTTCCAAAAAAGGTTTTATTAATTTATTCTTAATTTTTTTATAAAGGTCAACTGGAAGACCATCTGGTCCTGCACTTTTTCCTGATTTCATATTATCAATGGCTAGCCCAACTTCTTCTTGACTAATTTTAGACTCCAGTATCTCCCTGTTTTCATTTGGAATACACGGTATAGATAGTTCGTTCAAAAACCCATTTAGTTTTGTTAAGTCAGATTCATTTTTGGTATCATATAATTTTTCATAGTAATCTCTAAAGGCTCTATTAATTTCTAAAGGATCTATAACTACCTGTCCGTTACTTATAATACTGGTAATTGGTGTTTTAAATTCTAATTGTTTAATCTGCCATGCCAATAATTTTCCTGATTTTTCACCTTGTTCATAAAAAGATTGTTTCAATTTTAGAAGACTCGAGGCAGCTCTATTCGCTGATTTTTTGTCATATTCAGCTCTCAAAATCAGTAATTCGTTCTCCAACCTTGGATCACTTCCTGCATACACTTTTTCTTGAAGAATTTTTATTTTATGTTCCAATTGGACTCTCTCCTCTCGAGTCTTCTTAGATTTTGAACCTGTATAACTAATAATATGTCCCCTAATAAAAGCTTTGAAAGCCTCCCACTTTACACATGCTGATGTTTGTGTAGTATTGATGTCAAAGAACTCATCTATCTGTTTTTCTATGTACTTAACAAATTCCTCATCCTGAAGCCATTTATGCTGAAATTGCCATCTACCTGGTTCCTTTGTCAGTTTCTTATCTACATATATTAGACAGCAGGGTGCATGATCAGAGATCACGATGTTATCATAAAAGCAGTTTTGAATCTTGGACCTTAATTCTGTGGAGATCAAAAAATAATCAATACATGAGAATGTCTTGTAGGTATTGGAATAACAAGAGTAGGCTTTAACTTGTGGTTTCATTTCTCTCCATATATCTAGCAATCTCAATTCTTTCATAAAATGATTAATGGTCATCCTGCATCCATTGTGCGTACAGTCCAGTCCTGTTGATCTATCTATACCGGGATTCAATGTACAATTAAAATTCCCTGCTATTATATGTTGCCCTGTAAGTGATGATAGGATAAGAAATAAATTAGCAAAGAACTTTTGATCATCTATATTGGGACCATATAAGTTCACCAAATTTATATTTTCTAATAGCAAAGATCCTTGAATGATTAAATATCTTCCAAATTTGTCTCCAATTACATTTTTCACTTGAAATGGGACTGATTTATGTATGAGAGTCATAACTCCCCTGGCTCGGGATGAAAATGATGAGGTGAAAACACTTCCTTGCCATCTACTCCTAATTCTTTTTACATCCTCCTCTATTAGATGAGTTTCTTGTAAAAACACAATTTTTGAACCCATGTCTTTTATTTTATTCATAACTTGTTTAAGTTTTTTTAAATTTTGTAGACCTCTGCAATTCCATGAAGTTAAATTAAGATTAACGCTTTGGTTTATGATCAATAGGGAGTTTGGGATTACCTTGCAGTGTAAACATGCTCATACAGAGAAGCAAAAACATGAGTGGTTGAACATTCATCCTACAAACTACACACAAACAAATTTCCCCTTCCCACATTTGTGGTAATCCCCCCAAAATCAATAGAAAAATTCTGTCTCCCGATATAGCCATCGACCGCTCCACACCCACGAGGAACAGCCAAAGCCACTCCTTCTTCATCCTCCCAATCACCCTAACTCTACTGCTTTAAATGACGTAACATTAACTCTCTTCTGTAGTTTTCCAACTTAACTCCAAAATTTTTAGCAACTTTGTACATCATAGAGGTTTTTTTTTTTAATATATAATACAATCTATATTTTGTAAACTTGCTATTTGCTTCAAATCAGTCAGATGCCTGTGCAAATGCTTAAATATTCTACCTTATATTTTGTTCATGCTTAGCTCCCACCAGTCTCTTCTTGGATCTTCTTGATGAACTCCTGCACCTCCTCTGGGGTCTTGAAGATGTGTGTTCTGCTCCCATACGTGGTCAACAGTCTCGCAGGATAAATTACACCATGACGAATCCCAAGGTTGCGCAGCTCTTTACATACGGGATCAAACTGCTTCCTCAATTGTTGGATTCCTGTGGCCAAATCTGGGTAGAACCGCACCTGCTGGTCCTGGTGTTTAATCTGTCCTTTTGCTCGCGCAGCGTTGAAGATCTTCATCCTGTCTCTGTTGCTGAGGAACTTCATAATAAGCGTCCTCGGTGGTCCCTTATTTCTCGGTGGGCCGATTCGGTGTGCGCTTTCCAGAACGACTGCTGATTGCAGCTCCGCGCTGCCCAGCGCCTCCGGAATCCACTTTTCCAAAAAGGAACATGGGTCCTGACCTTCGGTTTCCTCCGGTAGACCCACCAGCCTCAAGTTGTTCCGTCTCGACCGGGACTCCAAATCCAGGACATTATCTTCCAGACATTTATTTTTTTTTCCAAAGTGCGCACCTTTAATTGAAGACCGGTGACGTCATCCTCAGCACTGGAGACACGAAGCTCCACCTGCGCCATTCGTTCTACACAGTCACCCAATTCCTTTCTCATTCCTTCCAACGCTGCCATAATCCCATCAAATTTAGCGGAGAAGTCTGCTCTCATTGAACTATTGGCAGCTAGCACTGCACCTGTGCCGTTGCCCGCAGTTACCGCACCGCTGCTAGCTTCCTCCGCCATATATGGAGCTTTATCTGCTGCATCACAGACGTGAAAGTCCGTTAATTTGGACTGTTTCGGTGGCTCGCTTTTTCCTCTACCTGGTTTTCCAGCCTTAGGCTTCACCGATATATCCTCGCCCAAACGCTGGGATACGTTCTGTCCCAAATGAGAGAGTTATTTGCCAATTTTTTTTCTCTAGGAGCAGAGCAGAGTGATACGTGTCCTTCTCACGTGGCAGCCATAACCGGAAGTCCGAGAAGTGAGTATTTTAATTATATGGATTGTAAGTATAAAGACTGGACACAGATTTTTACTGATGGGTCAAAGGACCCTCAGATGGGGATGACGGGGTCAGCGGTGGTGATGCCAAGCTGTCAGGTGGGGATCAGCAAGAGGACAACTGATTTTTTAAGTGTTTATGCTTTAGAACTGTATGCCATGTTGATGGCATTAGAGTGTAGTGTAGCTGTAAGCTATAGGAACATTCTAATATGCAGTGACTCTGTGTCAGCTCTGACAAGCATCAAGTCAGGTGCGGCTAAAAGTCATCAAGGCCTAGTGTATGAAACACTGCATGATGTACTCAGGAGTAGTGGGGGGGGGGGAGTGTCACATTCTTGTGGGTCCCAGCACACTCAGGTGTCCCAGGAAAGGAGAGAGCTGACAAGCTGGCAAAGGAGGCAACAAGGAAGGAAATGGTAGACTGAGTGGGCATGTAGACTGGTGCCACTGTTGTCGGGAAAGGCGTTGGAGGCCTACACTGCAATGGTTGAGGAGAGGTCTCATTCCTACCGGGATTTGAAAACAGCATTATTGGCCAAGTTTGATGTCTCACCAGAAACATACCGGTTGCAGTTTCAATCTTTGACAGTCTCACCTGATGAGACCGCTACCGAGACCTACCATCGCCTGAAGAGACTCTACCGACGCTGGATTCGGCCGGAGCAGTATACCAAGGAAGAGATCAGTGAGACCATCATTCTGGAGCAACTACTCTGGGTACTTCCTGCAGAGATGAGGACCTGGGTGAAGGAGCATGAACCAACAGAGGGGCTTGCAGCTTGCAGCTGCTAGATTGGCTTTGCAGTATGCTAACGCTCGGCGAGGAGGACAAACTTCGCACCTCAACAATACAGCACAGAGATCAGTAGATCAGTCGGTCCAGCATCAACCAGTAAAGAGAGATACTGGACCAGAGCCTCCAGGTAATCCCAGCTCTGCCCCAAACCAGCGAGGACATGGTAAGGACATTGTTTGTTTTTATTGTCAACAGCCAGGCCATAAAGCTTCTGTGTGTCCCATGCGTAAAACTAAACTTGCTGGAGCTTGCTGGAGCTTGCTATGCACCTCGACCTGAAGTGGGGTCTGAGAAAATGAGGCCACAATGCTATAAAACTATGACTGTTAATGGCCAGCAAGTTACTGCTCTGTTGGACAGTGGTAGCTTTATGTCTTTAGTTAAGAAGGACCTTGCACCTGTGGGCCTGGTGGACTATAGTAGACAAGAGGACATTTTGTGTGTTCATGGGGATAAGCACCCTTATCCAACAGCTGATTTGACTGTTATCACTGATGAACAACCATATTTATTGACTGTTGGTGTGGTTGAGAAGCTGCCAGTTGCAGTTGTATTGGGATGGGATTTGCCTGTGTTTATGGATCTGCTGCGGGAGAACATTGCTGTGGGGAAGGGGGAGGTTGATGTAAACATTTCTTGTCCAGTCATTAGACGTGCTCAAGCAAAGGCTGGGGCCCAACCACTCCCAAACCTCCCAAACCCTAACCATGGCTTGTTTGAGGATGGCACTGTTGTCCCAGGTAAAGAGAAGCTGTGTGTGCAACCACTCTTACACTTTGATAGTAGTCTGTTTGAGGGTGGCACAAAAGGCCCAAAAAAGTCCCGGCGACAGCGTCGCTTTGAGAAACATCTGAAGACAGTTGAACCTGAAACAACGAGTTTGAGTGGAAGGTGGGCAATACCTGAAAATATTTCTGTGTTACAGAGGGAAGATGAAACATTGACACATTTGTTTGCTAAGATGGTTGAAGGGAAAAAGGGGAAAGGGGAACTGAGTGGGGAAAGAGAGGTTTGTTGTGGAGAAAGATGTATTGTATATTGATGACAATGACCACAAACGCCTGGCAGTCCCTGCTAGTTGTAGACCACTTGTAATGCATCTAGCACACACACTCCCATGGTCTGGACACCTTGGCCATCCAAAAACATTTCTACGCATTAGTTCACATTTTTATTGACCCTCTATGTACACTGATGTTCAGAGATATTGTGCCACATGTCCTGTATGTCAAAAAACATGTACAGTACTGCTCACAGATCTGACTGAGTTTTATTTGCAACCATTTCCCATTATCTCAATTCCATTCCGTAGGATTGCTATGGATATTGTGGGGCCCCTGATTTTTTTTTTTTTTTGATTTAGTATACTTTATTGATCCCCAGAGGGGAAATTGAGGGTATCCACCACCTGGATGGATGAGCAGCCACGCTACGGCGCTATCCCTTAACCATTCACACACACACTCACACCTAGGGCCACTTTTGAGTCTCCAATTAACCTAACCTGCATGTTTTTGGCATGTGGGAGGAAACCGGAGAAATCCCGGAGTAAACCCACGCAAACACAGGGAGAACATGCAAACTCCACACAGATCACCGTTGGTCGGGGGCTGGGATCGATCCCACGATCCCCGGGCCAAGGGTAAACTGTGCTGCCGCAGTGCTATCCACTGCGCCACCGTGCAGCCCAAGTCGAAGATGAAGAGCAGCAGTGAGCATCAATACATTCTGGTTGTGTGTGACTATGCTACTTGGTTCCCAGAGGCTTTCCTCTTGCGGACAGTTACTGCTCCAGTTGTTCTGCGTGTGCTGGTGCAATTATTTTCTAGAGAGGAACTAACTTCACCTCCAAACTGATGCAGCTTTTCCACAAACAACTCGGCATCTCAGCCATCAAGACCACACCATACCATCCACAGACTGATGGTCTTGTTGAATGTTTTAATTAGACACTGAAGATGCTGCAGAAGTTTGTGGATGACACTGGCAAGGATTGGGATCGCTGGTTACTCTTTTTACTCTTTGCCTATCGTGAGGTACCCCAGGCATCAACGGGCTTCTCTCCATTGGAGTTGCTATATGGTTGGGATGTGCAGGGTCCATTGGATCTGCTCAGGAAGGAGTGGGGAGCCCCTTCAACCACTCAAAGTGATAGAGGGGTGGTTCACTTTGTGCTGGAGATGAGGGATCAGCTGGCAAAGTACCAGGAGGAGGCAAAGGTCAACTTGCAGGAGTCTCAGAAGAGCCAAAAGACTTGGTTTGATCAACAGACTCGGCATCGTGAGTTTAAACCTGGCCAGAAAGTACTACTGCTTTTGCCCTCATCCAGTAGTAAGCTCTTAGCAAAGTGGCAAGGCCCGTACTTTATTACCCGCAAAATGGAGCCAGTCATTTATGAGGTCCACCATCCCGAGAAGAAGAAGCCAAAACAGATGTACCATGTAAATTTGCTGAAAGAGTGGAAGGATCGCCAAGAGCCAGGGCAGGTTCTGCTGGTAAGGAAGGTAGACCATGAGGAGGAAGTGGAGATTGGACTGGAATCCCTTACTATGGCAGAGACACCTTTGCTGACACAACTGGAACCAGACCAAGCAGCACAGCTTCATCAGGTCTTTGAAGAGGTGTCATCTTTGTTTTCTGCCAGCCCAGGCAGGACTACACTCACAGAGCATGTTATTCGTCTTAAGGAGGAGCGACCAATTCGTCAACATCCCTACAGGGTTCCCCAACAGTTGGTGGGAAGACTGAAGCAGGAGATAACAGAGATGTTGAGACTTGGTGTGATTGAGCCTTCCAATTCTGAGTGGTGTAGCCCAGTTGTCATAGTATTCAAGAAAGACGGCTCTCTTCGGATACGCATTGACTTCAGGAAGCTGAATGCAATCTCGGAGTTTGATGCTTATCCAATGCCAAGGGTCGAAGACTTGGTGGAGAAGGTTGGAGGTGCCAAGTTTATCACTACCCTTGATTTGTGTAAAGGTTACTGGCAGATACCACTGGAAGAGTCACGTCGACCATATACAGCGTTTCAAATCCCAGCAGGGCTTTTCCAGTTTACCGTGATGCCCTTTGGACTACATGGAGCTCCAGCCACCTTCCAGAGATTGATGGACCAAGTGCTTCAGGGCTGTGATCACTGCAGTGCCGCGTACCTGGATGATGTGGTTGTCTTCAGTAATAGTTGGGCTGAGCATGTCCAACATCTTTCCTTGGTCTTGGGAAAGATTCAGAAGGCTGGGCTGATGCTTAAATCCTCCAAGTGTGAGTGGGCACAGCAGGAGACTCAATACCTTGGGTACTAGTTGGGACGAGGAGAGGTGCACCCACATGTGGATAAAGTGGAGGCCATTAAGAACTGTCCTCGACCACGGACTAAGAAGGAGGTGCGATCCTTCTTGGGGTTGATTGGCTGGTATAGATGGTTTATACCGCAGTTCTCGACCATTGCAGCTCCACTTACTGCCTTAACTTGTAAAGACCAGAAAAATCCGGTCACATGGTCTGATGAGTGCGAAACAACTTTCAACACCCTGAAAAATCACTTGTGTTCTTCCCCTGTCCTCAAGAGTCCAGATTTCAATAAAAGATTTCTGGTGCAAGTGGATACCTCGGCAGTGGGCCTCGGAGCAGTGTTGGCACAAGGGGACCCGGGAGAAGAATACCCCATTTTGTATTTGAGCCAAAAGCTTCAGCCACGGGAGACCCGGTATTCTGCAGTGGAGAAAGAGGGTTTGGCCATTAAGTGGGCCCTGGAAAGCCTGCGTTACTATTTGCTGGGACAAGAGTTTGACTTGGACACTGATCATTGAGCTCTCACATGAATTAATAGCATGAAAGATCACAACAGTCGCATTACTCGCTGGTACTTGTCATTACAGCCTTTCAAATTTACTATTCGGCATCGGTCTGGAAAACCAATGTGGTAGCAGATTGTCTTTCCAGGTTGCCATACATTGCCAACCTTCGTGAGGGGGGATGATGTGACGGAGTAGCCTCGTCACTGGCTGCAGGCACACAAACACTCATACAGACAGCTATAGGCACACTTACACACAACTATGGACTGTAGGTGATTTACTAGCTTAAGCAGCAGACACACACACACACACACACACATACACATGCACACACTTGCCATGCATTTTCTCATTTACTTCTGTTTGGAAATTATCTTAAAATATCGAACGTTTATCTTTTTCTTTTTTCCATACCTGTTTTGTGGCGCAGCCAGGGGTGCACACTTGGTTGCTTTGCTTCACTGGAAAACATACACTCTTATTTCCATACCATAAAAACTCCTTTTTTTTTTTATTTGTTCCCGTGCCCGTCCGCTTAGCTGCCTCCATGCATGATTCAGATGTCTAATGAGCTAAACAGATGGAATCAACTGAGTAGATTAAGATAAGATAAGATAAGATAAGATAAGATAAGATAAGATAAGCCTTTATTAGTCCCACAATGGGGAAATTCCAGGATTGCAACAGCACAGGGATAGCAACACTCAGAGCAACAATCAGAAGGCAAGAGAGAAAAAAAAAAGAAACAAGAGCAGCAAGTATACATATATATATATATATATATATATATATACACATATATATGTATATATATATATTTAGACACAGTGCAGAGCATTGTAGCTGGATGGAATAAATATATGAGTATATAAACACACAGTGCAGAGCATTGTAGCTGGATGGAATAAATATATGAGTATATAAACACACAGTGCAGAGCATTGTAGCTAGATGGAATAAATATGTAGATATAAGTAGGGGTAGATTAAGTAGGGGTTTTCACACGCCTGTTGGTCAGGTGACCCAGGGAGATTGTGGTCATGAATTTTAATAAATATTTGTTTGTAAATGGACTGACTTTGTGTGTGGAAAACTTGTTTTTGTATTTAAATATTTATGTGTAAAATGTATATTAGGAGATGGGGTATTGTTAACTGTTCTATGGAAATATTTATTGAAGTGTGTTTTTCTATGAATGATACGCCCAGTGGGAGGGGCTTGGCTGGTAAAATGGGGCTGTTGTGGGCTGAACAGTTAGTCCGAAGTTTGTTGTAGAGGAGGCAATATAGAGTCTGCTGTCTCTAAGTAACTGAGTGACTTGTTTCCTCCCATTTTGAAGAAGGAGTTAAGAGAGGACTCCATTTTAAAGGGACAATTTGGTACAGAGACTGTTTGGGTTTTTCTCCATTTGTTTCCACTGTTTGTTTTCTCCTCACCTGTACATAATTTTGCACTTGGGAGGCCGGCAAATAAAAAGGCTTAACACCATCTATGCGACTTTGCTATCATTTTGGGGGGGATTTGAGGAAGTTGGAAAAGAACCCTGTGACAATCTATCACTTTATATCTGTTTTCTACTGCAATAATACTGTGGTGACACAGTAGGAGATAGTACTCCACCCAGGACTTTGGGGCATAGGGGGAAGGAAAGGAGAGATGGTAATGGTGGGAATAAGTCAGATGGGTGCCAGAGCGCTAGGGGGGTACTGAATTGAATAAAGATGTGCCTCCGCCTCCTCTGTGCCTGATGTGGGATGTACACAATGGTCCCCTCCGGTATACAACTAGGAAAATACCGGTCGCTACGGAGGGTGACAATATGTATGGGTACATAATCATACCATGTAGGATAGCTAAGTAGACGGTTATGCTGTTCATTCCATCTAGCTACAATGCTCTGCACTGTGTGTGTTTATATATTTATATATTTATTCCATCTAGCTACAATGCTCCGCACTGTGTGTTTATATATTTATATGTACATATGTATATTCGCTGCTCTTGTTTTTCTTGTCTTCTGAGTGTTGCTATCCCTGTGCTGTTGCAATCCTGGAATTTCCCCATTGTGGGACTAATAAAGGCTTATCTTATCTTATCTTATCTTATTGTGGAGAAGTAAGACACTTTTCACACCTGAGGACTCTGGGGCGCAAAAGTATTGTGTTAGCCATGCTCTGTGACGTGTATATGGATGTTTGTACAATGTCTCTGTCGCATGTGTCAGTGTGTTCACCCTGGGAGCCAAAGGTGGGAATAAAGTTGTATTAAGGAGTTTGCATTGGCACCCAGGCTTTAGTCTGTCTGGTCTGCTTGTTGGAGGAGAATAAAGTTGTTGCCGTCACCTCATGTCTTGTCTGATTCCATCCTCCACATTGGTGACCTAAGATAAGATAAGATAAGCCTTTATTAGTCCCACAATGGGGAAATTCCAGGATTGCAACAGCACAGGGATAGCAACACTCAGAGCAACAATCAGAAGGCAAGAGAAAAACAAGAGCAGCGAGTATACATATGTACATATAAATATAAATATAAATATATATATAGACACAGTGCGGAGCATTGTAGCTAGATGGAATAGATATATGAGTATATAAACACACAGTGCGGAGCATTGTAGCTAGATGGAACAGATATATAAATACATAAACACAGTGCGGAGCATTGTAGCTGGATGGAATAAATATATGAGTATATAAACACACAGTGCGGAGTATTGTAGCTAGATGGAATAAATATGTAGATATATAAACACACAGTGGGGAGCATTGTTGCTAGATGGAATAAATATATAAATATATAAACACAGTGCGGAGCATTGTAGCTAGATGGAATAAATATGTAGATATATAAACACACACAGTGCGGAGCATTGTAGCTAGATGGGATAGATATATAAATATATAAACAGTGCAGAGCATTGTAGCTAGATGGAATAAATATGTAAATATATAAACACAGCGTGGAGCTTTGTAGCTAGATGGAAAGAAACAGCACAACCGTCTACTTAGTTATCCTACATGGTATGATTATGTACCCATACATATTCTCACCCTCCATAGCGACCGGTATTTTCCTAGTTGTATATCGGAGGGGACCATTGTGTAAGTCTATTGCGTCTTTTGCATTCAATACTATCAGGATGTCACGTCTTTTTGCTATCTCTGCGAGCAGCCCTGCTTAGGTTGTACAGTCTGACAGCCGTAGGTAGGAAGGACCTGCGAAACCTCTCGGTTGTGCACCTAGGATGATGTAGTCTGCTGCTAAATGAGCTCCTCAATGCATTCAGTATGTCTGGCATAGGGTGGAACTCGGACTCAAGCAGAGATGACAGTTTAGCCACCATCCTTCTCTCTCCCATCTCCTCCACTGGGTCAAGGCGCTGCCCCAGGACAGAGCTAGCTTTCTTGATCAGTTTGTTCAGTCTCTTCCTATCGGCTGCTGTAATGCCACTGCCCCAGCAGACCACTCCAAAAGTGATGGCTGATGCCACCACCGTGTCATAGAAGTGAAGAGACGTGAAATGAAAAATGGACCGAGCTCCTCCGTGGGGTCTCCCAACGCTGCATGCACCGTTGCAGTCATACTCCCGGATTTTTGGCTTCATGACCCGGCCACTTGGTTTATTTACATAGAAGCCCAGTTCACCCTCCGCGGAGTCTCAACAGACGACACGAAGTACCAACATGTGGTAACTGCACTGGACCCGCGCGCCACACAGCATGCTGTGAGCCTACTCCAAGCCCCACCAGCCCAAGGAAAATATGATGCTCCCAAGCGGCTGCTGCTGCGCCGTTATACCCTTTCAGACGCAGAGAGGGCAGAAAAGCTTCTCACCTGCTCGGAGCTAGGAGACAGATCAGCTGTGGACCTGATGGAGAGCATACTTGCATTGATGGGCACGGATGACGGATCTTTCCTTTCGCCCACCTCATCCTCAGAAACCTACTGGCTTCAGTGCAAGCGATCCTCGCTAACTCACCGCTGCTGGTGGCCAGGGACTACCAAGTGCTTGCAGAGGAGGCAGACCGCATCATCCTGGCAGACAAGGCTTTCAGTGTTCAGGCAGTGAGACCAGGATCTCCGGTGGAGCCCAGCGAGGTTGCGGAGCCGATGGTGGTGGCCGGGACAGCTGCCAGGAGACACAGGACCGGGACGCTGTATTTTTATCACTGCCATTTTGGCAAGGAAGCGCAACGCTGTCTGCAACCATGCCACTTCAGGAAAGCTGGGAAATGGGACAGCCAGCGGTCAGTAGCAGCTGCAATCGCTGGTGACAGGGAGAAGCTGCTTTTCATCAGGGACACATGTTCTGGGAGACGTTTTTTGGTAGACTTAGGCTCCCAGAAGAGCCTCATTTTGCCGGTCAGCGCGAACAGGCTGACAGAAGGTTGTGGCCCATCTTTAACGGCAGCCAATGGATCCCACATCAGGACATTTAGAGAGACGACGGTGACTGTATGTTTACATGGACACAATTACCAGTGGGACCTTGTGATAGCTGCATGTTTGGTCCCCATCTTAGGCTGATTTTCTGTGTGCTTATGGTCTCCTGGTTGATGTTGCCAACAGATGTTTAGTGGACACTGTATCTTTTTCCTCCTTGCCCTGCACAGCTTGGGGAGTCAGGCCACCAACACATGCACAGGTTCTAGCTCCAGGGGGTAAGTACCAGCATTTGCTGTCCGAGTTCCCAGCACTCACGGTGCCCACTTTTTCTGCTACGTTAACCAAGCACGGGATTGAGCATTTTATCACCACGAAAGGTCCACCTGTTTTTGTGCACCCTTGCCACCTGGATGTGGCTAAACTAGCCATCGTGCGTGAGGAGTTTACTAACTTAGAATGCTTAGGCATCGTTAGGCACTCCAACAGTCCTTGGACATCCCTGCTGCACATGGTGCCCAAGTCCGATGGGTCGTGGCGGCCATGCGGCGATTTCCGACATTTGAACAATGCCTTTGAACATGACCGTTACACCATCCCGCAAATCCAGGATTTTTCCGTGCACCTGGCCAGAACGTACATTTTCTCAAAAGTGGATCTGGTCCACGGTTACCACCAGGTCCCTGTTCACACAGACGATGTTCCCAAAACAGTGGTCATAACTCCCTTCGGTCTTTTTGAGTTTTTACACATGCCGTTCGAGTTAAAAGGCGCAGCCCAAACTTTTCAAAGGATGATGGACGTGGTGCTCCGTGATTTGCCGTTCGTTTTCGTCTACTTAGATGACATTTTGGTGGCTAGTGTGTCACAGGAGGAGCACCTCCCCCATCTCAAACAAGTTTTCCAACGGTTGGAAGCACACAGGCTGATTGTGAACCCGGCGAAGTGTCAGTTCAGGCTGCCAGTGATTGATTTTTTTGGGCCATCGCATCTCGCCAGAGGGCGCAATCCCACTGCCGGATAAGGTACGCGCAGTGTCAGATTTCCCGCATCCACAGACTGTGAGGGTGCTACAGGAATTTTGGGGGATGGTCAATTTCTACAACCGTTTCCTCCCCCGGGCAGCCCAACTGCTGCAACTGCTGTACGGCATGCTCAAAAAAATAGAAGACCACGGATAGCATCGACTGGACCCCCGATTGTATTCAAGCGTTCACAAACACCAAAATGGCATTCTCTAACGTGGCTTTGCTGGCCCACCCAGCCCCATCAACACGGATAGCTCTCACCACAGATGCGTCTGATGTCGTGGTAGGAGCCATGGTGGAGCAGTACGTCTCCGGTTTGTGGCAACCCCTCGCCTTTTTCAGCCATACTTTGCACGACAAAAAGGATAAATACAGCCTTTTGACAGGGAGTTGTTCGCTCTCCACCTGGCTATGCGTCATTTCCAGTTCTGGCTCGAGGGCCACGAGTTGACCGCGTTTGTTGATCACAAACCACTAGCTTACGCAATGTCCTAAGTTTCAGAACTGTGGTTGGCTCAGCAACAGTGGCACTTGGCCGCAATCTCAGAATTCACTACCGAATTTCAACATGTAGCCAGTAAGCTTAATGTTGTGGCTGACTGCCTGTCGCACGCGCTGGTCTCCCTGGTCTACATGGGAATTGATTTTTTCACCATGACAGCCGACCAAACCGGGGACACAGATATATGTGCGCTCCAGTCCGCAGCTACCGGATTAAAACTGGAAAGCAGGGTGCCCCCCCCCTTGCTCTGCGACATCTCCACTGGCCGCCCCTGCCCAGTGGTTCCAAGTTCTTGGCACCGCCACGTTTTCGAGTCCGTCCGTTCCCTTTCACATCCTAGCCTGTGAACTTCGGTTAAACTGGTGGGGTGCAAATTTGTCTGGCCTCACTTGCGCAGGGATGTGGAAGAATGGGCCACAGCATGCGTCGCGTGCCAAAGCCCCCCTTGAGCCTTTTCAAATTCCGGCCAGGAGGTTCGACCACATACATATGGATGTGGTGGGTCCCCTTCCGCTGTCACAGGGGTTCACACACCTGCTAACAATCCTGGACTGCACTACGTGTTGGCCAGAAGCAATTCCACTGAATTCCACCATTTCCGCTGAGGTAGCCCGCACATTTTTGTCAGCTTGGGTCGCATGGTTCAGTTCCCTGTCGGACATCACGTACGACAGAGGTCCACAATTTGTTTCAGAATTTTGGTCCGCGATGGCCAACAGCATGGGAGTCAAATTCCACTGCACCACCGTGTACAACCCGCAGGCTAATGGTTTGTGCAAGCGTTTCCACAGGTCACTTAAAGCAGCACTCAGAGCCTCGTTAATGGATGCAAATTGGTTCGACTGCCTGCCTTGAGTCCTACTGGGGCTGTACTCTGCGCCTAAGAAAGATTTAGCAGCTTCCCTGGAAGAACTCGTTTTTTTCTCAGCCACTGCGGATCCTGGGGGAATTTTTGCCAGAGAGCCCCGTGCCCAGTTCTGACCCGCCCACGTGCCTTTTTTCCGGAGTGGAGGTTGGCAGCGTCCCTGGGCCGGTGCACCATTGTTTTCCCTGCACCTTTGTTCCAAAATGCTTAGAAAATGCCAAATTCGCTTTCGTGAGGCATGACGCCCACAGAACGCTGCTATGTCCACCGTACGATGGCCCATTCAGAATGTTGGAAAAGGGGGCAAAATATTTTGTGTTAGACTTGGGGGGGGGCGTAAGGAAACCATCTGCATTGACAGGCTGAAGCTCACTTATGTGTTGTCCAAAGCGCGGAAACCCAACTACGGTGGCTCCGCAAGTTGGTGTTCTCTCTACAGAGAACTGTTTGCAGGAGACTAGGGTTTTCCCCTCCCCACCCTTTCCCCCTTCAGAAGATTGCTCGCCAGAGACCGAGTTTGTCTCCCACCCACCTCGACCGCCAGGCACTTCGGCCAGCCCGGCGGCTCCACGTCACAGCTGTTACAGGCTCCGGCTCAAGCCCAAAGGACTGGAGGGTTTGAGCCCCTTCTGGGTGTTGGGGGGGCTGTGTGGTGACACAATCGGAGATGGTACTTCACCCAGGACTTTGGGGCATGGGGGGAAGGAAAGGAGAGATAGTAATGGGGGGAAGAAGTCAGACGGGTGCCAGAGTGCTAGGGGGGTATTGAACTGAATAAAGATGTGCCTTCGCCCCCGCTGTGCCAGGTGTTTGATGTATTGTGGAGAAGTAAGACACTTTTCACACTTGAGGACTCCGAGGCACGAAAGTATTGTGTTAGCCATGCTCTCTGACATTGTACACATGTGTGTACAATGCCTCTGACACATGTGTCAATGTGTTCACCTTGGGAGCCAAAGTTAGGAATAAAGTTGTACAAAGGAGGCACCCAGGCTTTAGTCTGTCTGGTCTGCTTGTTGGAGGAGAATAAAGTTGTATGTTGTCAGCTCGTGCCTCGTCTGATTCCATCCTCCACAATGCTTCAATTAAAGAGATATTACTGTAAACTATTTTGCTTTAATTAACAAAGCCTCTGTAATTGATGCTGTAAGTTCTCTACCTGCCCTCTCTGTCCAGCTGGCCTCCTCCTGGTCCTGGCTAATTGCTGGCTCTTGATCTGAGTAACGAGGGGTGGAGTTTTTTGCCGCCCAGATGCTACAACAACATTTAGTAAAGCTGTTATTTTACTGCAAACACAGGCCATAAATTAAAATTTTCTAATTAAAATTCTGTGATATGTTTTACTGGGACAAATATTATTTCATTTCACTTGGCATTTTTTTGGGATAATAGCTGGCCACATGATAATTTCATCATCCATCTTCTGTCTTCACCTTTAGTTGCCACCTCAGTGCCTTTTGAAAATGAATCTGTTACTTTAGCACATTTTGCAGCGTCGTTATTCAAAGCTCTCTTTAAAAAAATACATCTGTCCTTTGTTTGCTCCTGTGGATCTTTTTTTTCCTTCCATGTCAGGCGTTGCAGTGCTGCTGCTGAACTGTAGGGACTGACCGACTGTGGTAGGGAGGGGGGAATTCCCACAGGGGGAAGAACATCTATTTCACCCATTTCCATGTTTCCAGAGACTGTGGTGCAGTGTCTCCGCTGTAGAATGCGAAACACTATGTGTACTTTTACTGCACACTATCGGATTAAATTGATAGTTGCTTTTTTTTCCCTCACGAAACACCGGTCCAGTAGTGGACTGACCCACCGGGAATACTCCTGACTCTCCCTATGGGCCTGAGCTGAAGCATTGTCATCCATGAAGATGAAATTAGGCCTGTCTTGTTCATGCAGGGGCACAATGTCTGGTGACAACAGTGGCTGATGCATAGTACTCTTCTTGATGTCTCCAACATCGTTGGCAGCCATCATTTCTGCTCACCGTGAATTGGCTTTCATCAGAGAACAGCACTGGCCCTCTGGTCCCTTGTCCAGCATAAATGCTCCCTGGCCCATGCAAGGGAGCTTCTGCTTTTTTCTGCTTCTGCCCTTCAGAGAGAACAGTCGCTTTTTCCTTTGCTCCCTCTTTCACCCTCCTTCCCTCCCTAACTGAGAATCCCAGCTTGCTGTCTTGTCTGCATCGCTGTTCTTCTGGCTGAATCTTGATCCAAACGAAAAAAAAAATGGATTTGGTGAGCGGCTTTAATAAAATTAACAACATTTTACACAAATTCGGGCCAGGGGGAGCCCCTATGGAGAAACCCATGGATTGGAACGCATGTGTCTGCATGATTCGACTGATGATGTGGAAAAC
The DNA here is from genome assembly GCA_020510985.1 of Pholidichthys leucotaenia. Taxonomy (NCBI): domain Eukaryota; kingdom Metazoa; phylum Chordata; class Actinopteri; order Cichliformes; family Pholidichthyidae; genus Pholidichthys; species Pholidichthys leucotaenia. Next base: position 419,985,891 of record CM035841.1, read on the forward strand.
ATCTATCTGGTTTGGCTTCACGATCACAGGATTTTCTGCTGATTGGCTCTGGAGTTTCCTGGTGTATCGAAAATTTAACTGGAAGAGCTAATCAAAAGCGGTCCCGGCATAGCTGCTTCTTCAACAATTCGACCAGACGGGGGAGTGCACTAACTAACGGCAATGACTAACATGGAAATTACCACCTGGCATGCACTGTAGAGGGATGGACTCTACTGGACATGTTTATCCATGTTTTAGAAGGGAAACATCTGGAGTCGTTTTGGTGCCCTCCAAGGAAGGGATTTAAAGCCTATGTATGGAAATTATGAACACAGGACTGCAAGAGATGAAAAAATTCTATGCTCTGTGTGATCTGTGTCTGTCAGACCTTGAATTTGGCGCCCTGTTGACTATTTTCCTCCTGGATTAAGACAAAACAGAAGATTGTGCTTCTCTTCATAATCATTCTGGTGTGCTGCATCTGAACTCTCAAGGACATGTGACTGGCTCAGGAAATTTCCATCTGCCATGCCTCGAGGACATGCTTCCGAGTTTCAGACACTAAGACATAACATCTCGGCTGGGAGAGATTTTGCTGCCTCCAGTAACTGATAAACACCCACCTGAATTCAACATACACAAACATACTGATTCATATATACTGAATTACACCCACCCATTCACTGATCCTCTCTGACTTTTGGTTTATTGTGGTTGATTGTTGCTCTGTGCTATTGAGAGATTTTTTTTCATTGTAATGATAATCTGCTTAAATATTCATAAGCTGTATTCTGATAACAAAGTTTTTTTTCTCCCCCCCCCCATTGTGTCGTTCCCTCCCCTCCCCTCCCTTTCTTATCTATCTCTGTTTTATGACGCGCCTATCATGGCTGCCGTGTCGTTGTGTCGCGCTTGCACACGCACCAATGTCAAGTCAAATTCCTTGTGTGTTTTTTACATGCTTGGCAATAAAGTTTATTCTGATTCTGATTCTGATTCTGACGATGATGCCTGTGCCTGGTGGTGTGGTCAGGTACCCTTGCAGGTCATCTAGCATGCAGACCAAGCTGATGATTTTTTCTATGTGATCACAATCTTGCTCATACGAGCTTTATTTTGATAAACTATGTTTTTTTCTCTCTGCCCATTGTGTCATCCCCCCTCCCCCTCTTTATCCCCCACTGTTTTGATGAGGCGCCTTGCATGGCTGCCATGTCATTAGGAAGCGCTTATCGAGCGCACCTAATGTCAAGTCAAATTCCTCGTGTGTTTTTAACATGCTTGGCAATAAAGCTCATTCTGATTCTGATTCTGATTCTGATGTAAACGGTGTCGAATGGTCAGACGTGACACTTGGGTGCCTCTCACCTCCCTTAAATGTGCCTGTAGTTGAGTGGCATTCATCATCCGGTTCCACGGGGCACTGTTCACAGTGAAGTGGTTATTAGCGTGGGATGTGGCCAAAGGACGTCCACTTCTATGCCTTTCTGTGACTCTTCCAGTCTCTGTATCTCTGCTGCAACCTGCTGATGACACTGACGCTCCAAGCTCGGTGACCACTTCCATCTGAGAACATCCTGTTTGAAGCCTCGCAATGGCGAGGTACTGTTGATCTGTTAGGTGTCGTCTTGGTCTAACTGCGTTATAATGACCCAGCAGTGTTATAGATAGAATTGGAGCAGGAGTGATTATGTGGTGTAACCCTGATATACAGTAAACGGAGGTTGGTGAGAATGACCTCCCCTCCTGTCTGTGTTCGTTGTGTGTCTTCAATAAAGCCTGTTGTGTCGCAGCCATCTGTTCCCTTTCTTTGTGTGAACCTCACCTACGTCACAATACATCAACAAAGCGTTTAGAAACGTGCACAATGTTTCAATGTTTCACAATGTTGTGCACAATTGTCTTAATGTTCTTCTAAAAATTAGTATATTGATGAAAAAATATTTTGTCATTTTTGGCGGGTCGACAATAATATATTTACATCCAGCAGCTGGAGTAAGACAAACATGGAAGTCCAATGAGGATGTCGCAGCCAATAGCACCCCTAACTTGAACAAACTGATCAAGAAAGCTAGCTCTGTCCTGGGGCAGCGCCTTGACCCGGTGGAGGAGATGGGAGAGAGAAGGATGGTGGCTAAACTGTCATCTCTGCTGGAGTCCGAGTCCCACCCTATGCAGGACATACTGAATACACTGAGGAGCTCATTTAGCAGCAGACTACATCATCCCAGGTGCACAACCGAGAGGTTTCACAGGTCCTTCCTACCAACGGCTGTCAGACTGTACAACCTAAGCAGGGCTGCTCGCAGAGATAGCAAAAAGATGTAACAACCTAACAGTTTTGAATGCAAAAGATGCAATAGACTTACACAATGGTCCCCTCCGGCATACAACTAGGAAAATACCGGTCGCTATGGAGGGTGAGAATATATATGAGCACATAATCATACCATGTAGGATAACTAAGTAGACGGTTGTGCTGTTTCATCCCATCTAGCAACAATGCTCTGCACTGTGTGTGTTTATATATTTCCATATTTATTCCATCTAGCTACAATGCTCCGCACTGGGTGTGTTTATATTTATATATCTATATATTTATTCCATCTAGCTACAATGCTCCGCACTGTGTGTGTTTATATATTTACATATTTATTCCACCTAGCTGCAATGCTCCGTACTGTGGGTGTTTATATATCTACATATTTATTCCATCTAGCTACAATGCTCTGCACTGTGTGTCTGTGTATATATATATATATATATATTTATAGTAATATGTACATATGTATATTAGCTGCTCTTACTTTTTTTTCTTGCCTTCTGATTGTTGCTCTGAGTGTTGCTATCCCTGTACTGTTGCAATCCTGGAATTTCCCCATTGTGGGACTAATAAAGGCTTATCTTATCTTATCTTAACTTAAAGTAGAACTGAACTCACCTTTTTGCCAAAAAAGTAGAATAGCAGATTAATTCCTTATTACCTATTGTATTTTTCAACACATTAAAAGAAATTTTTAGGCCGTGCGATGGCCAAGCTATAAGCCGATAAACTTTTGCCTCTGGCTGGCAGTGCCAAACAAACCGGAAGTAGTGCAGACAACGCTGCGTGACGTCACGAGTGTGACCCTTATCAAAACAACAATGGCAGATGATAGCAGTTCCAGCAGTCAAGAACACCAGAGTTTTCAGAGTGAAGAGGCATTCAGGATCGGTGACAAGACAGAGGAGGATGCAGGAGTGTCAAGTGAACAGGAAGAGAGCGAGGGAGGCATCGAACCGTACAGATAAGAGCCAGAATTTTCGGGGGATTCCGGCACCGACTCAGACCGCAGCAGTGATGGGGAGGAGAGTCGCTTATTGAATACAGAATGGTGAGTCTTTACTTTGGCATGTTTGGGGTGTCAGGATAAGGAAAATTAACAATAAAAAAGAAAGGGAAAAAAAAAACATCAGCATTTTTCCAACTTATTACAGTTATCCCTCACTTATCGCGTTTAATGCGGTCTTCCTTCGCTGGGTATAGGCGCTCGGCAGGGAGCGAAGTTGGGTAAAACGTCTCCGCCAATCAGCTTGCGAGGTAAAACGTCTCGGCCAATCAGCTTGCGAGGTAAAACGTCTCGGCCAATCAGCTTGCGAGATTCCCGAGTGGGCTGGGGAGCCGGGGAGAGCGGGCTCTCCGTGTTGATACCTGATGTTCTAATGAGAAGGCGACTCATTAGAACATCAGGTATCAACACGGAGAGCCCGCACAGCTCAAAATCTACCTCTCTGACCACCGCTCCACTCCCCTCTGCCCACCTCTTCACCGCTCGGGAATCTCGCAAGCTGATTGGCCGAGACGTTTTACCCAGCGAAGGAAGACCGCATTCATTGTTCTTTATCGCTCGTGTTGCTTAGTGGCACTTTTCGCTGTTCTCTTGTGCCTTTTTGTGCAAAATAGTGCTTGTGACGCCCTTGGCGGGGGGGGGGGGGGTGACGCTACTTCACGGTTTTTCACTTTTCGCGGTCGGTTCTGGTCCCCATTAAACGTGATAAGTGATGGATCACTGTATATCTAGAAACGCATCGCTTCCCGGTCGCTTTTCCTCCCCCTTTCTTTTCTTTCGTCGCCATGACAGCTTTCCTTGGCCACTGAACAGATCTTCCCAGGTGTTGGAAGTGTTTTGTAGTCGACTATCACGACAAAATGCACCAAAAACAACCAGTGTCGACGTGCTCGCAATGGTAAACATGAGGACTGGGTCACACTTGTGACGTCACGCGGAACTCCGGCTGCGCTTCGGCGGATTTGTCTGATTTTTCAGGGCGGGAAATTCTAAATCGCGATTTTCTCCAAGATTCCGGGATTTGTGGAGGGGGTGCCAATGATAAATTATCTTTATAATTGTATGTACTATCACCCAGTGCCGTTCAATGCCGTTCAGTTCAGTTCTACTTTAATGTTACGTGCCATGTCTCCTTTTGGGTTGTTGGGTTGCCAGGTAGTGAATTATTCAGCTGAATTCCTGAGCCTCAAGGCAAACGTCAGTTTCCCAGTCGTTCCCAAGTATGGTATGTTCAAATGAGCAAGATAAATATGGGTTCTGCTTTTGATGGCTAATGTCTGCTGAAGACTCTCTAAGGACTGAAAAGTCACGCAGAGGTGACCTTTTTTCTTCTGACAGGTAAGCTAACCAGTGTTATGATGCTTACTAGCTCATTCATTTTCTGTTGCTAATCTGGTGGTTAGGGGCGCGGGAGGTGGGGGCAGTCTAAAGTCTATGTAACCAACTAAATTTTATTTCTGACATGTTCGCATTATAATTATGAGTGTATAATAATATCAGCCAATATATGGCTTGGAATAGACCCCACTAACTGCTCCTTATCAGCTGACACATATGACAGGCTCATTATATGATCAACATTTGCATCTATGAATGTAACAGCACATATTAATTGTGCAGCAATCATGTTTTACATAAATATTTTTTAATTATCAGCTTTGATGTGCAGTTGCTCAGTCTAATAGCTTGGTGTACAGTGAAAAAAGTTACAGTTGTTTATTGTTGTTACAGATTAAGATAAGATAAGATAAGCCTTTATTAGTCCCACAACGGGGAAATTCCAGGATTGCAACAGCACAGGGATAGCAACACTCAGAGCAACAATCAGAAGGCAAGAAAAAAACAAGCAAGCAAGAGCAGCTAATATACATATGTACGTATTACTATAAAATATATATATATACACACACACACAGACACACAGTGCAGAGCATTGTAGCTGGATGGAATAAATATATGAATATATGAACACACAGTGCAGAGCATTGTAGCTAGATGGAATAAATATGTAAATATATAAACACCCACAGTACAGAGCATTGCAGCTAGGTGGAATAAATATGCAAGTATATAAACACACACAGTGCGGAGCAATGTAGCTAGATGGAATAATATGTAGATATATAAATATATAAACACACCCAGTGCTGAGCATTGTAGCTAGATGGAATAAATATGTAAATATATAAACACACACAGTGCAGAGCATTGTTGCTAGATGGAATGAAACAGCATAACCGTCTACTTAGTTATCCTACATGGTATGATTATGTGCCCATACATATTCTCACCCTCCATAGCGACCGGTATGTTCCTAGTTGTATGCCGGAGGGGACCATTGTGTAAGTCTATTGCATCTTTTGCATTCAAAAAACTATTAGTTTGTTACGTCTTTTTGCTATCTCTGCGAGCAGCCCTGCTTAGGTTGTACAGTCTGACAGCCGTTGGTAGGAAGGACCTACGAAACCTCTCGGTTGTGCACCTGGGATGATGTAGTCTGCTGCTAAATGAGCTCCTCAGTGCATTCAGTATGTCCTGCATAGGGTGGAACTCGGACTCCAGCAGAGATGACAGTTTAGCCACCGTCCTTCTCTCTCCTATCTCCTCCATCGAATCAAGGCGCTGCCCCAGGACAGAGCTAGCTTTCTTAATCAGTTTGTTCAGTCTCTTCCTATCGGCTGCAGTAATGCCACTGCCCCAGCAGACCACTCCAAAAGTGATGGCTGATGCCACCACCGTGTCATAGAATGACTTCAGCAGCGCCCCTTGTACACCAAAAGACCTGAGTCTCCTCAGCAGGAACAGCCTGCGCTGTCCCTTCTTGTAGAGTGCATCAGTATTGTGTGACCAGTCTAGTTTATTGTTCAGATGAATACCCAGGTACTTATAGGATGTCACCATCTCGATGTCTGTTCCCTGTATATTTACTGGTACTGTGAGGGGCTGCCCATGCCTGCGGCAGTCCACCACCAGCTCCTTAGTTTTCCTCGCGTTGATCTGGAGGCAGTTCCGATGGCACCAGTCCACGAAGTCCTGGATAAGCCCTCTGTACTCAGCTTCATCTCCATTGGAGATGAGGCCAACGATCGCAGAGTCATCAGAGAACTTCTGTAGATGGCAGTGTGTTGTGTTGTGTGAGAAGTCCGCAGTATAAAGAGTGAACAGGAAGGGAGCCAGCACCGTTCCCTGGGGGGCCCCCGTGCTACTGATGATCGTGTCGGACACACAGTCCCGGGTTCTCACAAACTGAGGCCGGTTCGTGAGGTAGTCCAGGATCCATGATGACAGGTGCTGGTCCACCCCTGCGCGCAGCAGCTTGTCCTTCAGGATCATCGGTTGGATGGTGTTGAAAGCACTGGAGAAGTCAAAGAACATGATCCTCACCATATTCCCGGGCTTCTCCAGGTGGGACAGAGAACGGTGAAGGAGGAAGATCACCGCATCCTCCACCCCAATGCCATGCTGGTAGGCGAACTGGAGTGGATCCATCGCTGGTTCCACCAGGGGGCGGAGGTGAGCAAGGAGCAGTCTCTCCAGGGTCTTCATCAAGTGGGACGTCAAGGCCACCGGTCTGTAGCTGTTCAGGTCTTTGGGGTGGGAAGTTTTTGGTACAGGTACCACACAAGATGTTTTCCACAGCTGTGGTACCCTCCCCAGTTTCAGGCTCATGTTGAAGATATACGTCACAATCCCACACAGCTGGTCTGCACAGGACTTGAGGAGCTTTGCGCTGATGCCGTCCGGTCCCGGCGCCTTCCTCGCCTTGATCTTCCTCAGCTCCGTCCTCACCTGGGTCCTGGTCAGGGTCAGGATGGGGGGCTGTGTGTTGGGAGTGGGGGGGTGTTGGTGGAGTGGGGAGTGGGCAGCAGGACTTGATTTCTTTAGAGGCAGCAGTGGTTGTTGTGCAGTCAGGGGGGAGGGCGGTTGGTCAAATCTATTGAAAAACAGATTCAGGTTGTTCGCCCACTCCCTGCCCCCTGTGGCCTGGGGGGAGGTATTCTGGAGCCCCGAGATGGTTTTGAGGTTTCTCCAGACCCCGCTGATGTCGCTCTGTTGCAGCTTGTCCTCCATCTTCTTCCTGAAGCTGTCCTTGCCTTCTCTGATCTTTCTCCTCAGCTCCCTCTGTACGGACTTCAGCATCTCCCTGTTCCCTGACCTGAAGATCCTCTTCTTCTCTCTCAGAAGTGTTTTTATCTCAGGGTTGATCCAGGGTTTGTTGTTTGAGTGACGCCGTATGGTCTTGGTGGGAACGGATTTGTCCACACAGAAGCTGAGGTAGCCCGTGAAGGTGTGAATGAGGCCATCGATGTCCTCACCATGTGGATCGCAGAGCTGCTTCCAGGCGGTGGCTTCAAAACAGCCCTTTAGGGTGTCCATTGTCTCCTCAGACCATAACTCCACAGTGTGCATGGCCGGAGGTTGTCTGTGCACTAGGGGTTTGTACACCGGCCGGAGATGAACCAAGTTGTGATCCGATCTCCCGAGTGGGGGGAGTTGTGATGAGGTGTACGCCTCCTTAGTGTTTGCGTAGAATAAATCCAGTGTTTTATTGTCTCTAGTGTGGCATGTGACATACTGGGTGAACGTGGGTAGAATGGGAGACAGTGAAACATGGTTGAAATCGCCTGAGATGAGGAGAAGAGCATCTGGGTGTTCTGTCTGCAGCCTGCTGGTTACTGAATGGATGACGTCACGTGCTGTCCCAGCGTTCGCCGTCGGATTTGCATAAACAACAATGCAGATCACGTGTGAGTGTTCTCTCGGGAGATATGTAGGCCTCATGCTAACAGCTAGCAACTCAATGTCTTTGCTGCAGTGTCGTTGTTTAACAGTGATATGTCCCGGTCTGCACCAGTTGTTGTTAACATACATTATCACTCCACCGCCCCTAGCCTTGCCACTGTCTGGTGTTCGGTCAGCTCGTATCATGTGAAAACCCTCCAGCTCAATGTTAGCATCTGCTGCTAGTTCAGTTAGCCACGTCTCAGTAAACAAAAGGAGAGAGCACTCCCGGATAATAATGTAAAACTTTATTGATCACCATGGTGGAAATTGAGGTTAAAAATAGTTTAAGTTCTGATAATAGAATAAACAGGTCCTAATTTATTTTCTTACTAATGTTACTGCACAGCATTAGCCACAGGATTCCTTGAGTCCCTGAAGTAGCAGTAATTATGTATGTAGAAATTTATGTCAGATTTTTGACTATCCAAGTCAAAAACATAACATTTTTCACCCTCTGTAAGGACTTCCTCCATTATTAGGTGAATAAGCACAGATGGGTGTTTGGACAATGTCATCATGATACAGCAGAGAAGAGCGCCACCAAACAGTGATGGAGAGAGGGTCAACAGCTTCTGAAGCCCTCACCGATGTGATGGACCAGTGGGGTTAAGGACAGAACATCAATATCTGACCTTTAGCTGAGTATGATGCAAAGTTTTACATGTAAAAAGTCACAAAAAGGACTATTAATATGATTGTGTTCTTATAGGTCAACATTTAAAAACCACATTCTGATGATGTCAGCAGAAGCTTCTCCTCTACCCCACCTGTGTATGAGGCCTGGACTCTACTAGAGCTCAGAACCACAACCGTCAGAGGAACCGTCCAGTGAGGAAGACAGTCAGTGACAAGGCCTGGACTCCAATAGCAGCTCAGGACAGCAACCATCAGAGGGACCATCCAGTGAGAAAGACAGTCAGCGGCACACCAATGTAAGTTTAGTCTTATCAAAACATTCTACACACAGTAATGTATAAAGCCAAATCCTTTATTTTGAATTTTTAAATGTGGTTGTTAAGGAGATTTTTTAACTGTTTTTGAAATGTTAAGGAGTAGTTTTTTTTTTTTTTTTAATATTTAGTCAGTAACCTGATCAAACCAATCATATTTATGGATTATTTTGCCAAAAGTAGATGCAGCAGATATTTGTTTCTTTCTTTTTTGAATAACTTCTTAAAACAATAGTCAAAATTTGGCAGCTAAAATGTCTTGGACTTTTCATTTTTATTAAAACCGCAACCTGCATGTTGTTCCTCTTCTTTAATCAGGTCCAGTCCTACAGCAGGAATGAATATACAACACAGCCATTCATCCATCTTCTACAGCTTTTCTGGGGGTCCAGGTTGTTGAGGCAGCAGCCTAATCAGAGAAGTCCAGACTTTCCTCTTCCGAGCCACCTCCTCTAGGTCTTCAGAGAGGACACCAAGATGTTCTCAGACCAGCTGGGAAACATAGTCTCTCTAACGTGTTCTGGGTCTGCCCCGGGGTCTCCTCCCTCCTCCCACAATACACACATAAGCCTTGATCCGGTGGAGGAGATAGGAGAGAGAAGGACGGTGGCTAAACTGTCATCTCTGCTGGAGTCCGAGTTCCACCCTATGCAGGACATACTGAATGCACTGAGGAGCTCATTTAGCAGCAGACTACATCATCCCAGGTGCACAACTGAGAGGTTTCGCAGGTCCTTCCTACCAACGGCTGTCAGACTGTACAACCTAAGCAGGGCTGCTCGCAGAGATAGCAAAAAGACGTAACAAACTAATAGTTTTTTGAATGCAAAAGATGCAATAGACTTACACAATGGTCCCCTCCGGCATACAACTAGGAAAATACCGGTCGCTATGGAGAGTGAGAATATGTATGGGCACATAATCATACCATGTAGGATAACTAAGTAGATGGTTGTGCTGTTTCATCCCATCTAGCAACAATGCTCTGCACTGTGTGTGTTTATATATTTACATATTTATTCCATCTAGCTACAATGCTCCGCACTGGGTGTGTTTATGTTTATATATCTATATATTTATTCCATCTAGCTACAATGCTCCGCACTGTGTGTTTATATATCTACATATTATTCGATCTAGCTACATTGCTCCGCACTGTGTGTTTACATATTCATATATTTATTCCATCCAGCTACAATGCTCTGCACTGTGTGTCTGTGTGTGTGTATATATATATTTTATAGTAATATGTACATATGTATATTAGCTGCTCTTGCTTGCTTGTTTTTTTTTTCTTGCCTTCTGATTGTTGCTCTGAGTGTTGCTATCCGTGTGCTGTTGCAATCCTGGAATTTCCCCGTTGTGGGACTAATAAAGGCTTATCTTATCTTATCTTATAAAAAGTAATTCCATTTCTGTACCTGCTCTTTCCTTCACCTACAGTATATTGTCATTCACATTATATAGACCAAGAAAACTTTGCAGCATTGGTGTAGTCCTAAAACTGTCTAGTAGTTCACATACTGTCATGTTTTAATGCTGTTAGTCTGTGATGACACTTTCTTAGAGACTGTCCTTTTTTACATCAACAAATTGCAGGGATGGCAACAGGAAATTCTGATTTCAGCTGAAATCTAATTTGGTCGATTGAGTTACGGGGGGGCCGGGGGGGCGCAGCCCCCCTGAAGCTGGGAGGTTTTCAGTAAAATACAAGTAATTTAGACTGAAAAAAATGATTAAAAAAATGAAATACTAGACTTAGATAAATCATTAAATTTAATGAAAAGTTAACTTACTTTTTCTTCAATGTTGTCTCACTGTCTTTAGTCCAACATATTTAACAGTTCTATTAGAGTTTTTTACACTATTTACACTGGTCACCAAGTCACTTCTAATGTGAAACTTTCTTCCTTTTGGCAGCAAGCTGTGTCAGTCTCTGAACTTTGAACTTCATCTCCTTTTCTGGTTTCTTCAGAAACTGTCCAAGTGTTTCTGTTACCTCATTGAACTTTGAGCCAATTTTCACCTTTACTGTCACTTCGCTCCCCGAAGCTCCTGGGGTTTTATGATTTTTAAGTACCAGAACTGTGCTTACATGACATAAAACAAACAGCTGAATGCCACTTATTACTGTATAATATTGACTTATGTTCCAAGAAGATAGCATTCCTAAACTAGAAAAGCACTCAGAGCGCATCCCTCCGCCAAGGCTCCTTCCGTTTGTCATGGATCAACTCCAAAATGTAATGGTTTTGTGTGTAGGCCTATAGCCACTTGTGGTGAAAATTGCATCAAAGTCTGTCCATCAGTTTTGGAGTATTGTTGCTAACACAATGTGAGAAGATAAGCGCCTTGGCTGAGGTATGCATTCTCAGATCATCACCAAAATATAATGGGTTCCTCTCTAGCCCAAGAACCACCTCTGGTGAAAATTTTATCCAAATCCATCCAGTAGTTTTTGTGTAATCCTGCTGCACAAATACAAAAAAAGCCCTTGTATGCACTCTCAGATCATCACCAAAATCTAATCATCTGTTCCCCGTGCCATTGCACACCTTTCCTGAAAATTTCATGAAAATCCGTCCATAACTTTTCCTTGCTAACAAACAGACAGACAGACACACCAACGCCGATGAAAACATAACCTCCTTGGCGGAGGTAAATATTCCAACAAGCATTATCCATCACATGCTTTAACACTTGATCAAATCAAAATCAGTTAATTTTATCTATTCCATAATAGAAATAAAATTCCAACATACCATTACTTTTTATAATTTCAGCATTCATTTCAGATCACCAGTTTCAATCTCCATTGAGTCTTGAGCAGCTCATTTTCCTCCCCCGCGCAGCTCAGCTCAAACAGCCGCTGTACTCAAACGGAAACCGAGTCGACTGGACTCCTGAACGGGAGCAGGTGTTCTGAGGTTAAAACAGCGCTCATTACCCACGTCTCGGACATGGGCATAGCGGCCGTTCGACAAAGAGTTCGACAGCATGTTCGACAAAGAGTTAATGGCGCTCTACCTGGCGTACGCCACTTCCGGTTCTGGCTGAAAGGGCACACTTTCACTGCGTCGTGGACCATAAGCCGCTAACGTACTTAACGTACATATAATATACAAATAAAGCGGAATTCGGTGAATTACCGGAAAAATCACATCCCTGAGAACAAGCCGAAATGAATTTTTGACAAACATACGAGCCATTTGATTGGTCCAATCGTTTGCAACTATCCAATCACAGGGCTGTTTACAATACAGCAGTAGCTTGAGTACATCCGGGTTATCGCGAGACTTCGGGGAAGCGCCGAGCGCGTATGTTTTTTTTTTCCAAACTTTATTGAGAACAAGGTAAAGGTACAAAATTATGACATAGATGATGATAAAATCGGCGGAAATCCGCGGATCGGCGGAAAATTGCCATCCCTGAAATTGTCCCTGACTATAGTAACAAAGGTCAACACTGACTATGGGGACAACAAAAGCTTTCTAGAGTGTCCTAATCCTGATTTAATTAATTTCTCTATTGCTCTCCCAGATCTGCCCCATGCACCCTGCATCTGGACTGTTTATTTTTTAATAAATATTTCCCCCAAATAAATTCCTGTTTGTTTTATGTTGACTGACTTGATTTGAGGTTGGTTTTCTTTTACATTCTACTCATCCACCAACAAAAGTTGAATACTGTGGTGAATTTATTTTTAGAAATAACTCAAATCTAAATAGTAAAACTTTCATATTTTACAATAATCCCAGATAAATTTAGCCATTTTAAGATTTTTTATTTTTTTTTTGGTTTGAAATTTGGATGAATATGTCTGAGCTATTTGATATAGATCTGGATGGTGATGTACTCATTTTTGGAGATGCAGTTCTGTTTTTACACAATATTTGAAAAAAGATTATTGTTCCACCATAAATTATTTACAACTTCACTAAGGATTACTGATTACAGTGTTATGTATATATCTAATATGTACAGTGTATTTTAGTTTCTTGTTTATCATAACGTTATAAAAAGGTTGAAAATACTTTAGTTTTGCAGAGATGAGGTAAACCATTACTCTGTGAATCTGTCACACTGAATAAACAACAAATTTCATCTTCTACAGTAACTGAAAGGGCACAAATGAATTCAGGCATCCAATGTTTCACAACATTTATTTATATATTTTAAAACAATAAAAACAAAACACATTTACAACCTAAAATTAACTGGAACTGATATAAATAACTGTGGGAGCTTAATAACAGCCGTTTTTTGTTGTTTTTTTTTTTAAGCATGTATATCTGAAACGAATGAACATAAACAGACCATAAAAGTGTGATTCAGCATATTTACAAAAACCACAGAACAACTAAGAGCAGTCAAAGTCCTTACAATCTGATCTGAAGTGTTGTCATAATTACGTTGTCAAAACTAGAGAGCTATCCAGTTTGGTCACAGCTGTGCTGCATTATCATTACTGTCAATAACACTATACTATATAGTTATTTAAAAATGGTTTACCAGAGATGCGCATTAGAGAGGATTATGTTAAATAAACGATTATATCCACCTTATCCCTAGGCCCCATGATGTCATAGTCCGAGCGGCGATCTCGTCCGCGCTCGGGCCATACATCTTCTCCACCAGGTTTGACAGCAGAGTTACCTTCTGGCTCCCCGAGCTCTTATTGTGACAGCGCTTGGAGGAGCTTCCTGCTGTCAAAACCGAACAGCTGTGCTGCATTCGCGGCTCATCAGTGGCCGGCATTTAAGCGGACGCTGAATGCAGCCCAATGTGGCAGTCTCGTCGAATGTCCCTTATCATTCCACGTCTTCTTATCGTTAACGAGCATCCCTCGTCCACGGTCTGGATCATAAGTGAGCTTTGTGTTAGCCTTATGTTTTCCTTGCCTAGTGTTTTGTGCCTTAGCCCACCGTGGCTTGTTACTTTGTGTTATCCTTTATCCTTAATAAACGTCATTGCAAACTCATCGGTGACTTGTGGTGTCTTATGGTGGCTCGCGAGGGCCACCCATGACATATGATTCCTTACGCGAATTATGGTAGCAACTTCCGGTACTAGTTTAGAAGGTATTGTTGTCACTGTGAGATCGTATATTATATATATATATATTATTATGGCAGTACCCTGGGCTAAAAATGGTAAATGGTAAATGGAGTTCACTTATATAGCGCTTTTCTTCTCATCTAGGATGACCAAAGCACTTTACAGATCCTGCTATCCACCCATTCACGCACACATTCACACACTGATGGCGGCTAAAGAGGGGTGACGCCCCGCCTCTGGGAGGCGTCACCTGGAGTATATAAGCCAACTGCGGGAGACATCTTGTCTCTTCGTTGTGGCTCCTGAGCTCGCTTTAGAGTCTCCCATGTCCTGGTTCTTGTTCTTAATAAAACTCATAAAATGTCACCTCGACTCCTTCATAATTTGAGACACAACATTTGGCGATGAGGATATACGGAGATGGAGAGGACTGCTACCGCACTTTGTCCATTTTTGGAGGTTCCAGGTGAGCCGTTGGTCCCTTGGGCCAGATGGTATGCAGCCTTCGAGAACTATCTGATGGTGTTAGACCTCGGTGACTTTGACGGATTGCAAGCGAGGGCTATTCTGGTCCATAACCTGGGTATGGAAGGCCAGAGAATCTTGAGCACACTTGGAGGTGACTCATTCGGTGATGTCGTGAGGCTCATGGCTGGCTACTTTCATGCCCCTGAGAACATCATAATGCGGCGCATTCAGTTCAGGCAGTGGCGCCAGCGACCTGGAGAGTCGGTCCAGCAGTTTGTGGTGGACCTTCGACAGCTGGCGGGTGAGTGCAGGTTTGGAGCTTTGGAGGAAGAGATGGTCCGCGACCAGTTAGCAGAACATGTGGCCTATTCCTCGGCGAGAGTTCGCCTGCTAACCCACGCTGGTGAGCTAACATTGCTAGTGGCCATGGAGCTAGCGCAGCAACACAAGGCAGCAGACAGGCTAACAAAGAATCTCGGTGATAAGGAGGCCCTGCCCAGGAACGACGCACAGTGGAAGGCACTGGCCTTGGATTTGGATGATGGCAGTGAGGATGAGTACATGGCCATTGTGAAGATTAGGTCCACCCCGGGGACGCCAAGATGCTATGGCTGCAGATCCAGTAGGCACCGCTAAAGAGCGAGGGAGTGCGCAGCGAGGGGCAGGCGTTGTGGACAGTGTGGTTTGTTTCACCACTTCGCCAGAGTTTGCCGTAACGTCAAGAAGGAGGAACAGAGACCTGCAAAGGACAGTTTAAAGAAGAAGACACCTACGGTGGTGCTCACTGTTTCGCCCAACATGGACGGTCATATTGTTTGCAATGTACTGTTGGACGGGATGTCAGTACCGATGTTGGTGGACACTGGGTCGGCAGTCTTCATCTTGAATTTGGCAACAGTGAAAAGGTGCTTTCCCCACTACACTGTGAGTAAAACAAACATTGCCTGTTACGGGTATGGCAGCAACCCCCTGGACATCGTGGGCTTGGTGTGGCTGTCGGTGAGGTATAAGAAGGCCTCTTTGTATGCAGCCAAGTTCATGGTGTCTCGTGATGGTAACAATTTGATGGACTGTGATTTGTTTTATGGGCTTGGGTTCTCCATCACCTGCGGAGAAGTGGAGGAGTGGTCAGGTGGTGGACTGTGGGACTGGCCATTTTATGTGGGAAGTGGTGAAGAAGCATGGGACTTAGGGTGGCCCACTCCAGGTGAAAAAGGACACCACCAGCACCAGAGTACACCGATGCGATGGGAACTCCGTGCCAGTGTTTGCGGTCCTGAGAACGAGGGCCCCGAACGGCATGGTTTAGCCCCTGCAAAGGCGGATGGTTCCAGAGAGCGAGCACAGCGGGGCTCTGGTGGCTGGCCGAGTACCACTGTTGAGCCAGACATTGCCAGTGCCGCTCCAACGCAGCAGCCACAAGTGATCGGGGTGAGACCAGATGGCACGAACCCTAGCTGTGCCCAGAATGAAAACAAGGGACTAGGCTCGAGCAAGCTTGGCGGGACACTGAAGAGCCATAAGGGTACCAGTTTGCGACGCAGAGGAAGGAGAAAGCCAGTGAGCGCTCCCCTGGGTGAGGGTGATGACATCCGCCCTAGGGTTGAGCCTCGGCTGAGACGGGTGCGCAGTTCGAGAGAGCTGAAAGTTGGACAGGGTGATCTGCGGGTGTTAATACCAAAAGCGACGGGTACCTGAAATTGACTGATGGGTCGAGACAGCACCCAAACAAGCTGCGGCGTTTGGGAGGAAAGGAACATCAGTGCAGCTCGTCTCCGATCACGAAGAAAAGGAGACGCTCTGGGAGTGGGCCACGGGACAGACACTCCAGAGGGGTGCCTACGGGAGACCTGGGTTAGGACTTTAAGTGGGGCTTACAGTGTGTCTAGTTCAGTGCATTTTGAGGTGTGTTCGCTAAGGTTAATGTTAAGATGTTAAAAAAAAAGAAAAAAGAACAAAAGAAAAATAATGAAAACAAAGAAAAGAGAAATGTGTAACATTGAAAATGTGAAGATATGTCTTTTATATGCACATGGCCACCATTGTGAATTGAGAATGCCTAGCAGCTGTGAGGTTTGGTCCGAGTGTTGTGTGTGTTGAGAGTGCAGTAACACCTGTGTATGAAAGTTAGTATGGGGTGTGTAAGTGAGGTAGGTAACTGCCTTATGTTGTGTGATGTGTGTGACTATTCAGGAGTCTCTGTGCCTAATTTGTGTGTAAAATGCGGGTTTGTGGAGTCAGGTACCGCCATTGTTCATATTTGTAATTACTGTTTAATTGCAATGTATATAACTGTTTATTTCGGGATTAGTTTATTTTGGCGTGTGGCCCTTTTCTTTTCAGTGACTGCCTTGTTTGCATAGCGGAGTGCTCCACTGGGCTGGTGTGATATGTGTTCATAGGTCTATAACCATCTTTGTATTAGAGCATGAGTCGGGTGTAAATTATAAAGTTGGGTGTATTTGTGTGCTTGATTTTTCAAGAGGGGGGGCGATGTGAGATCGTATATTATATTATATAATATATATATACGTATATATATATATATATATATATATATATCCATCCATCCATCCATCTTCTACCGCTTTTCCGGAGGTCCGGGTCGCGGAGGCAGCAGTTCAAGCAGAGAAGCCCAGACTTCCCTCTCCCCAGCCACCTGCTCCAGCTCTTCAGAGGGGATACCAAGGCGTTCCCAGACTAGCTGGGAGACATAGTCTCTCCACCGAGTCCTGGGTCTGCCCCGGGGTCTCCTCCCAGTGGGACGTGCCTGAAACACCTCAAGTGGGAGGCGTCCAGGAGGCATCCTAATCAGATGCCCATACCACCTCAACTGACTCCTTTCAATGTGGAGGAGCAGCGGTTCTACTCTGAGCCTCTCCCGGATGACTGAGCTCCTCACCCTATCTCTGAGGGTGAGTCCAGCAATCCTACGGAGAAAGCTCATTTCAGCCGCTTGTATCCGCGATCTCGTTCTTTCGGTCATTACCCAAAGCTCGTGACCATAGGTGAGAGTAGGAACGTAGATTGACTGGTAAATCGACAGCTTTGCCTTAGAACTAAGCTCCCTCTTCACCACAACAGACCGGTACAACGTCCGCATCACTGCAGATGCTGCTCCAATCCGTCTGTCGATCTCTCGCTCCATTTTCCCCTCACTCGTGAACAAGACCCCAAGATACTTAAACTCCTCCACTTGGGGCAGGAGCCTGTCCCCAACCCGGAGAGGACAATCTACCTTTTTCCGGCTGAGGACCATGGACTCGGACTTGGAGGTGCTGATTCTCATCCCAGCCGCTTCACACTCAGCGGCAAACCGTCCCAGCAAGAGCTGTAGGTCATTGCTGGATGAAGCCAACAGGACAACATCATCTGCAAACAACAGAGATGAGATCCTGTGGTCACCAAGCATGACACCCTCCATTCCCTGGCTGCGCCTAGAAATCCTGTCCATAAAAATTATGAACAGGACCGGTGACAAAGGGCAGCCCTGGCGGAGTCCAACTCTCACTGGGAATGACTCCGACCGAGTGTTGGCAATGCGAACTAAACTCTCACAACGGTCGTACAGAGACCGAATAGCTCGTAACAACAAGCCCGATACCCCATACTCCCGAAGCACCCCCCACAAAAATCCACGAGGGACACGGTCAAATGCCTTCTCCAAGTCCACAAAACACATGTAAACTGGTTGGGCAAACTCCCACGAACCCTCAAGAATTCTCGAGAGGGTAAAGAGCTGGTCCGATGTGCCACGGCCAGGACGAAAACCACATTGCTCCTCCTGAATCCGAGGTTCGACCAACGGCCGGACTCTCCTCTCCAGTACCTTGGCATAGACCTTCCCAGGGAGGCTGAGGAGTGTGATCCCTCTAAAGTTGGAGCACACCCTCCGGTCCCCTTTTTTGAAGAGAGGAACCACCACCCCGGTTTGCCATGCCAAAGGCACTGCCCCCGACCTCCACGCAATGTTGCAGAGGCGTGTCAACCATGACAACCCAACAACATCCAGGGCCTTGAGGTACTCGGGGCGAATCTCGTCCACCCCCGGGGCCCGGCCACCAAGGAGATTTTTAACCACCTTGGCGACCTCAGCCCCTGTGATAGGCGAGTCATCCCCCTCGTCCCCAAACCCTGCTTCCTCTGTGGAAGGCGTATCAGTGGGATTGAGGAGATCCTCGAAGTATTCCTTCCACCGCCCGACGATATCCCCAGTTGAAGTCAACAGTGTCCCATCCGCACCATACACAGTGTGGACGGGGAGCTGCTTTCCCCTCCTGAGCCGCCGAACAGTTTGCCAGAATATCTTTGAAGCCGACCGAAAGTCTTGTTCCATGGCCTCACCGAACTCCTCCCATACCCGGGTTTTTGCTTCAGCAACCACCCGAGCTGCACTCCGCTTGGCCTGCCGGTACACCTCAGCTGCTTCGGGAGTCCCACAAGCCAACCAAGCTTGATAGGACTCCTTCTTCAGCTTAATGGCCCCCCTCACCACTGGTGTCCACCACTTGGTTCGGGGGTTGCCACCACGAGATGCACCGACCACCTTGCGGCCGCAGCTCTGGGCTGCCGCTTCAACAACAGAGGTGGAGAACATGGCCCATTCAGACTCCATGTCTCCAGACTCCCTCGGAATGTGGTTGAAGTTCTTCCGGAGGTGGGAGTTGAAGACCTCCCGGACAGGGGCCTCAGCCAGACGCTCCCAGCACACCCTCACTATACGTTTGGGTCTACCAGGTCTGAATGGCTTCCTCCCCTGCCATCGGATCCAACTCACCACCAGGTGGTGATCAGTTGACAGCTCTGCACCTCTCTTTACTCGGGTGTCCAAGACATACGGTCGCAGGTCTGATGATACGATAACAAAATCGATCATCGACCTGCGGCCTAGGGTGTCCTGGTGCCAGGTGCACATATGGACACCCTTATGCTTGAACATGGTGTTCGTTATAGACAGACTGTGGTTAGCACAGAAGTCCAATAACTGAACACCACTCGGGTTCAGATCGGGCAGGCCGTTCCTCCCAATCACCCCCCTCCAGGTTTCACTGTCGTTGCCCACGTGCGCATTGAAGTCCCCCAGTAGGACAATGGAGTCTCCAGGAGGAGCACCCTCCAGCACCCCAGTCACAGACTCCAAAAAGGGTGGGTACTCTGAAACATCATTTGGTGCATAGGCACAAATGATGGTCAGGACCCGTTTCCCAACCCGAAGGCGCAGGGAAGCAACCCTTTCGTCCACCGGGGAAAACTCCAATATAGAGGCAGCAAGGTGGGGCGATACAAGAATACCTACCCCTGCTCGTCGCCTCTCGCCCGGGGCAACTCCAGAAAAGGCCAAGCTCCAGCCCCTCTCCAGGAGACTGGTTCCGGAACCGGAGCTGTGTGTTGAGGTGAGGCCGACTATATCTAGCCGGTATCGCTCAATCTCGTACACCAGCTCAGGCTCCTTCCCCACCAGAGAGGTGACATTCCACGTACCAAAAGCCAGTTTAGAAAGCTTGGGATCAGTCCGCCAAGGTCTCCGCCTTTGACTGCCACCTAATCCACATAGCACCGGACTTCCATGATCCCTCCTGCAGGTGGTGAACCTACTGGAGGGCGGACCCATGTAACTCCTTCGGGCTGAGCCCGGCCGGGTCCCATGGGTGGAAACCCGGCCACCAGACGCTAGCCTTCGAGCCCCTCCCCCAGGCCTGGCTCCAGGGTGGGGCCCCGGTAACCCCATACCGGGCAGGGTACACTGAATCCTTGATATACAATTTATCATGAGAGTCTGTTGGATCGTTCTTCGTCTGGCCCTTCACCCAGGACCAGTTTGTCTTGGGAGACCCTATCAGAGGCAAATTGCCCCGGACAACATAGCTCCTGGGATCACTGGGGCACGCAAACCCCCCCACCACGATAAGGTGACGATCCATGAGGGGTATATATATATATATATATATATATATATATATATATATATATATATATATACTGTATATATATATATATATATATATATATATACAGTATATATATATATATATATATATATATACTGTATATATATATATATATATATTATGCAGACGGGGAGTATGCTGCCTCCATGTATTAAGTTAAGAGTTCCCATTACAGCATTTCATGTAAGGGAGTTTGGCTCCCTCTAGTGGTGTAGTGAAAGCATCGTTTTGAACTGTTAGACAAGGTGTTGCACATGCGCAGTAATGATATAACCGGAGAACGGAGCAGAGCGTCACTCATTGTACAAACGCTGTGGATGTTGTTTAATTATCGGCGCCTTGGACATCATTAGTCCGTGAGTATCTGCATGGTTTGACAGTGTTAACAGCTACAATGAGAACTGCATGGTTGCATTGGTGTATTTTAAGCGATCTGACTCTAGTCCTACCAGTCATTGTTACCAAGCTAAGCTAGAGCTAACGCTAACATGTGCTAAGCTAAATACGGTGACCATATCATTGACGGCGTGTATATGTTTACTTTGTTGCAGTTTTACATGGATGTAGGAACAAATGTAAATGGATGTAAAACCCAAAAGACGAGTGTACATCACGTTGAGTTCCTTGTGGGGTAGCTTCAATAAACGAGATAAAAGGAAACATCTTGTCATCATTGAGGCCTGCACCACACGTGTTAGCTCGCTGTCTACCAGTCGAAAACTGGGAAACTTGATGGGAGGGCAGTAAAGTAAAAGGACTAGAAACGCGGCGGGCCCAATAAACAAACAACAAGCAGCAAATGAGCCTCAGGGCAGGAGAGCAGCACCAGCCAACTCCCCAACTCAGAAGTGAAGTTATGGAGACGGAAAACACAATTCCCTTGGCTACAGCTGTACAAGCTAGCTCATTATACTCAAGTAGCTTCAAGTCAAGCAAGGCTTCCTCAGCTACCTCCTCAGCCATAAGAGCTAGAGCCAAAGCAGATGCTGCACGGGCTAAATTAGCTTATTCAGAGAAAGAAGCAGCCCTCATCACGCAGAAAGCTAATCTTGAAGCACAGAAAGCTAATCTTGAAGCACATATGCACATTTTGAACCATCAGAAGGCTGTTGCAGCTGCAGAAGCTGAAGCTGCGGCCTATGAAGAAGCAGAGGAATGTGCAAGAAGTGAATTCAGTCAAGCATTAATGGACTTGCCAGTTGGCTCAGCACAACACACATCTGAGTATGTACAGAAACACTTTGATGTGCGCCTTGAGGAAACTCCATTTAAAACTGATCCAGCCACCCCCTCTAAGATCCAGTGTGAACAGTTTGAAATGGCCACAAATGTACCATTCATCCCATCTAATGCCGTAGATGGTAAGAGTAGGGTCAGTGTCAACATGGAGGAGGAGCAGGGAGCAGCAGAGACAATTAATCCCCCAACGTTACGACCCTATTATGCCCCCGCAACACATTATGCCGAAGCACAAAGCATTCAGGATCTGACCAAATATCTCACACACCGGGAGATGTTGAGCACGGGACTCCTACAGTTTGATGACCTCCCAGAGAATTATTGGGCATGGAAAGCATCTTTCCAGAACGCCATTCAAGACCTCAGCCTCTCACACCACGAGCAATTGGATCTGATGATAAAATGGCTTGGCACAGAATCAGCAGAGCAAGCAAAGAGGATCCGCTCTGCACATGTCTTCAACCCAAAGGCAGCCCTCAACTTAGTCTGGGAAAGGCTAGAAGAGTATTATGGGTCACCCGAAGCAATAGAAAATGCACTGCTAAAAAAGCTTGATGATTTTCCCAAAATCAGCAACAAAGATGCACTCAAGCTGAGAGAACTTGGTGACGTTCTACAGGAGCTCGAATGTGCAAAGGATGGCGGATACCTACCTGGGCTCGCATACCTGGATACAGCCCGTGGAGTGAATCCTGTTGTTGAGAAACTGCCCTACAGCCTACAGGAGAAGTGGACTGCAGCAGGTGCCAATTACAAAGAAACACACAAAGTCGCCTTTCTTCCTTTCAGCTTTTTTCCAGCTACGTCAGACGACAAGCCAAAATAAGAAACGACCCAAGTTTCAGTTTCTCTCCACCGGCCCACATGAACACCAGAGTTGAAAAGGCCCCCAAGTTCGCCAGTGAGCACCTCATCAGTGTCCACAAAACAGACATCCCACCAGCTTCACCCACAGCTACAGGTAACCACACACGTGAAAGAACAGAAAGCCCAGATAAACAATGTCCCATACACAGAAAGCCACACCCATTAAAGAAATGTAAAACGTTTAGAGCCAAACCAATAGAAGAACGCAAACTGTTCTTGAGAGAGAATCACATCTGCTTTAAGTGTTGTGGCTCCACTCAGCATCTGGCAAAAGATTGTAAACAGTCAATCCAGTGCTCTGACTGTGGTAGTGATAGACATGTAGCAGCACTACATCCTGGCCCCCCTCCTCCTCCCATGGAACCTCAGGAAGCTGAGACGGATCATGGCGGGGAGTACCATGATTATGAGGGCACACTATTCAATTCAATTTCAATTCAATTCAATTCAACTTTATTTATATAGCGCCATTTCACAACAACAGTCATCTCATAGCACTATCAACTGTAGGGAGGACCCCCACAGTTGCAGAAAGACCCCAGCAATCAGGCGATCCCCTGTGAGCAAGCACTTGGCGACGGTGGAGAGGAAAAACTCCCTTTTAACAGGAAGAAACCTCCAGCAGAACCAGGCTCAGGGAGGGGCAGTCATCTGCTGCGACTGGCTGGGGGGTGAGGGGATAGAGAAGAAGAAAAGAACAGACATGTAGAGAACAAACAGCACGATGGGGACTCAATCTATGGGAGAGAACAAACAAATGTTAATGACCAGCAAAAAAAAAAATATTTCATAGAGAGTGAGGAAAGGAGTGAGGCCCAGTGCATTACTGGAGGTCCCCCGGCTGACTAAACCTATTAGCAGCATAACTAAGGGAGGGTTCAGAAAACACATGATCCCTCCCTAATTGTAGGCTATATCAAAAAGGTAGGTTTTAGCCCTATTCTTAAAAACAGAGATCGAGTCTGACTCCCGAATCCAGATTGGCAGCTGATTCCACAGGAGAGGAGCTTGATAACTAAAGGCTCTGCCTCCCATTGTACTTTTGGAGATTCTAGGTATTACAAGTAAACCTGCATTTTGGGAGCGTAGTGCTCTGTTAGGATGATACGGTAGTATCAGATCTTTTAAATAAAAAGGAGCCTGATTGTTTAGAGCTTTGTAAGTAAGAAGAAGGATTTTAAACTTAATTCTAAACTCTATGGGAAGCCAATGAAGGGAGGCCAGAACCGGAGAGATATGATCTCTCTTTCTAGTACCTGTTAAAACTCTTGCTGCAGCATTTTGGATCAGCTGAAGACTTTTTAAAGATGTTTTAGGACAACCTGATAATAAAGAATTACAATAATCTAATCTCGAGCTAACAAAAGCGTGGATCAGCTTCTCAGCATCACTCTGAGACAAGATGCTCCTAATCTTGGCAATATTACGCAAATGATAGAAGGCAGTCTTAGAAACAAATTTAATATGTGAATTGAAGGACAAATCCTGATCAAAAATAACTCCAAGGTTCCTCACAGAGCTATTAAGAGAAAGAGTAACTGCATCCAAACTGAAAGTTTGATTTGGAAAGGAATTTCTAAGGTTTTTTGGACCAACAAGAATGACTTCAGTCTTATCTGAATTTAATAGCAGGAAATTACAAGTCATCCAAACTTTGATTTCCTTAAGACAGGCTTCTAACTTGGCTAATTGATTAGTATCATCTGGCTTCATTGACAGGTATAATTGTGTGTCATCTGCATAACAGTGAAAATGTATACAGTGCTTTCTAATAATGTTGCCTAACGGAAGCATATATAAACTAAAAAGAGTAGGGCCAAGCACAGATCCCTGTGGAACTCCATGACTAAGCTTTGAGCTGAGAGAAAACTCATCATTTACATGAACAAACTGGAACCTATCAGATAAATAAGATCTAAACCACTGCAACGAAGTTCCATTAAGTCCAACATAGTGTTCTAATCTATCAAGTAGAATATTATGATCAATAGTATCAAAAGCTGCACTAAGATCTAAAAGGACAAGTACAGAAACTAGTCCATTATCAGATGCAATGAGGAGGTCGTTAGTGACCTTCGCTAAGGCTGTTTCAGTGCTATGATGGATTCTAAACCCAGATTGAAACTCCTCAAATAAACCATTTCCCTGCAGGTGGTCAAATAATTGCATAGCAACAACTCTTTCTAAGATTTTTGAAATGAAAGGGAGATTAGAGATTGGTCTATAGTTAGCTAAAGCTCCTGGATCTAGCGTTGGCTTTTTGAGTAAGGGTTTAATTACAGCCGTTTTAAAAGCCTGCGGTACATGGCCTAAAGTTAATGAAGAATTGATTATATGAAGAATAAAGCTACCAATAAGTGGGAAGACTTCTTTAAATAACCTGGTAGGAATAGGGTCTAAAAGACAAGTTGAAGGTTTGGATGAGGAAACTATTTTGTCTAACTCACAAAGGTCGATTGGAGTAAACTCATCAAGACAGACATCAATAGAAGGAGTTGTAGTAGTTACAGTATTTAAGTTAACTGTGGGAAGAATCTGATTGATTTTATCTCTGATGGATGAAATTTTATTATTGAAAAAGTTCATAAAGTCCTGACTAGTAAGCTCTAAGGGGATGCTAGGATTGACAGAGTCCTGACTCTTTGTCAACCTGGCTACAGTACTGAAAAGAAACCTGGGATTATTCTTGTTCTCTTCTATTAATGCAGAGTAATAACTCGTTCTAGCTTTTCTAAGAGATTTTTTATAAATTAAAAGATGATTTCTCCAAGCTAAATAGATTTCATCTAAATTAGTAGAGCGCCATTTTCTTTCTAATTGACGAGTCTTCTGTTTTAAGCTACGAGTTTCTGTGTTGAACCAAGGAGTTAAAAATCTCTGATTAGACTTTTTCTTTTTTAAGGGGGCCACCAAGTCTAGAGCCTGATGCAGAGAAGCTGAAACACTATCCACCATGTTATCAATTACAGAAGGAGCAAGCTGTCTATAGCTTATTTCCGTTGTGTTGACACATGGCATAGAGGAAACAATCTGCATAAATTTGGAAACAGCATCATCTGAGAGGCATCTACTGTGATAATATTTTTCTTTAGGAGCCAAATAGTCAGAAATAGTAAAATCAAAGGTTAACAGACAATGGTCTGACAGTACAGGGTTATGAGGAAACACTACCAGATTTTCTATTTCTATGCCATATGTCAGAACAAGGTCCAATGTATGGTGGAGGTAATGAGTAGAATTTCCTACTTTCTGAGAAAACCCAATCGAGTCTAATATTGAATTAAAAGCCACATTAAGGCAGTCACTATCTACATCCACATGTATATTAAAGTCCCCTACTATAATTATTCTATCAGATTTCAGCACTAAATCAGCTAAGAAATCAGGAAATTCGGATAAAAATTCTGAATAGGTTGATGGGGGACGATAAACTATGGCAAATAAAATTGGGTTTAACCTGGAATTGCTAAAGTGTCCAATGCTGAGGACCAGGCCCTCAAAGGAATTATAACATGTTTTTTGCTTTACATTAACTAGTAATTTGGAATGGTAAATTGATGCTACTCCTCCTCCACGACCAGAACTTCTGGGATTTTGACAGTTTAAATAACCAGAGGGAGTTGATTCATTTAAACCAACATAATCCTCTTGTCCTAACCAAGTCTCTGTAAGGGAAATTAAATCAATCTGATGATCAATTAACAGATCATGGACTAACAGAGACTTGGGAGTTAGAGACCTAATATTTAATAAACCACATTTAATTTTTAAATTATGAGGAGGAACAGAGGCCAAATCATTCAATTTAGAGGCTTTATGTTTAATTTGAGTTTTACCAATATTTTGCTTTATCACTTCGGGATGCTTATACATTATATTTTTATTCACTTTGGAGGGAGCAGACAACGATTCTCTGATGGGGAAGACAGGGGCTAAGCTGAGGGGTGGCGGATGAAGAGGAGCTGCAGAGAGGCGTGTAAGACTGAGACTCTGCTTCCTGGTCCCAACTCTGAGTAGTCATGGTTTTGGAAATTTGGATAAAAAAGATGCCAGATTGTTAGATAAATGAGAAGCACCATCCAAAGTGGGATGAATGCTGTCTCGTCTCATAAGACCAGGTTTTCCCCAAAAAGAGCTCCAATTGTCAATGTAGCCCACGTCATTTTTAGGACACCACACAGACAGCCAGCGGTTCAAGGATGACGAGCGACTAAACATGTCATCACTGGTCAGATTGGGGAGGGGCCCAGAGAATACTACAGTGGCAGACATCGTTTTTGCAAAGTCACACACCGATTCTACATTAAGTTTCGTGACTTCCGACTGCCGGAGACGGATGTCATTAATGCCGGCGTGAATAACAATTGTGGAGTATTTACAGTTACTTTTAGCCAGCATTTTCAAATTTGACTCGATGTCGCCTGCTCTGGCCCCAGGAATGCATGTGACTATGGCCGCTGGAGTCTCTAGGTTCACGTTTCTGACTACAGAGTCGCCAATGATCAGAGTTTTTTCCTCAGCGGGTGTGTCGCTGAGCGGGGAAAAACGATTAGAAATGTGAACAGGTTGGTGGTGAACCGGGGCTTTGCGACTAGGCTTCCTTCTCACCGTCACCCACCCAGTCTCCTCGCTGCAGAGGAGAGCCGGGGAACCGGTGACAGGGGGACCTAAGCTAGCTAGCTCCGCTGCAGCTAAGGGGCGTCCGTCGAGATTAACTGGCGCAGACGGTGTTTCAATGCAGCGGAGCCGGAATTCCAAATCAGACAACCTCGCCTCGAGCGCCTCAAAAAGACAACATTTATTACATTTACCGTTATCACTAAAAGAGGCAGAGGTGTAGCTAAACATCTGACAGAGAGAGCACACCAGAGGAGGAGAGGAAAGAGAGCTAGTAGCCATAGCTAGTGGCTCGAGAGCTGGAGAGCAAACCACACAGGCAGACAGCAAAACAGGAAGTGACGATACGTTACCACAAGGAAGTGACGATACTTCCTTGTGGTAGGATACAAGGAAGGATACTTCCTTGTGATACTTCTGTGCATCTAGACGTGACACTAGTCACGTCTAGATGCACAGAAGTTTACAGTAATGCAGAAAACCCACGATCCTGCTCAAAAATTAGCCCTGTGTTAGTTTATCCTGCAGGACACAGAGAAGAAGCCCAGAAAATGTATGCAGTGCTCGATGAACAAAGCAACAGATCACTCGCTAAATCAGAGTTTTTCCAGCTGTTCAACATTAGAGCACCTTCCGACCCTTACACACTGAAAACGTGCTCAGGGGCTACTACGGTTTGGGGTCGGAGAGCTTCAAACTTCATGATAGAATCAATGGATGGAAAAGTACAGCCCCAGCTTCCAAACTTGATCGAGTGTGACATGATCCCCGATGACAGGAGGGAGATCCCATCTCCAAAGGACGCACTTGTGCATCCACACCTGAGAAAAGTCGCAGACAAGATTCCACGTGTAGATGAACATGCTCCCATCCTCCTACTGCTGGGAAGAGACATCCTACAGGTACACAAGGTGAGGGAACAAATAAATGGGCCCCACAGTACTCCCTATGCACAGCGCTTGGACTTGGGATGGGTTATTGTGGGAGAAACGTGTTTAGGGACAACACACAAGCCTTCGACTGTAAACGTGCTAAAGACACAAGTGCTCTACAATGGTCGTGCATCATCCCTCAGCCCATGCCTTAACACATTTCTTGTCAAAGAGGTTTCAGGTTGCTCCACCTCACGCCCCAACAGCATACTACCATATGCCTTGCAGGGTGAGAGAGACACAGACCACTTAGGAAACACGGTCTTTGATAAAACAAAGGACGACGATAAACCAGTGCTGTCAATAGAAGATCAAGTTTTTATTGACATCACGGACAAAGAAGTAAGAGACTACAGAAAGAAAGTGCATGTGTTCGGAAATAGCCCTTCTCCAGCCGTGGCTGTTTACTGCATGAGACGTGCTGCAGCTGAAGGTGAGAAAGCGCATGGACATGACACAACACAGTTCATAATGAGACATTTCTATGTAGATGATGGATTAGCCTCCACAGCCACACCAGAAGAAGCTGTTGACATCCTGACAAACGCACAAAAGATGTTAGCACAATCCAATCTCAAATTACACAAAATAGCATCTAATGGCTGCAGGGTCATGGAAGCCTTTCCGACGAATGAAAGAACAAAGGACTTAAAAGACTTAGATCTCAAACGTGACGAGCTCCCACTACAATGGAGTTTAGGGGTGCCTTGGAATCTTGAGATTGACAGTTTTATGTTTCAGGTGTCCATCAACAGGAAGCCCTGCACACGAAGGGGAGTCTTAGCGACGGTCAGCAGCCTGTATGATCCCCTAAGGTTTGTGGCGCCTATCACGATGCAGGGGAAGAACCTCCTGCGTGAACTGTCAACAGAACATGGCGACTGGGATGAACCACTTCCCGCTGAGAGAGAACAGGTATGGAACAAATGTAAGGAACTGAGAATTGAGTGCAGTGATGCAGCATTAACGAGTTACCTACAAGAAAAGGGTTACAAATGGTTTTTTAACCCACCTCATGCATCACACGTGGGTGGATCCTGGGAAAGACTCATTGGAGTTGCCAGGCGGATTTTAGATGCACTATTTCTCAAGAACAAACTACGGCTCACGCATGAGGTACTGAGCACCTTAATGGCGGCGGTTATGGTAGTGATGAATGTAAGACCACTTGTGCCGGTCTCAACAGACCCTGACAATCCAACCATCCTAACCCCAGCAATGCTACTGACGAAAAAAAACCAACCCCTTGACAGCACCATCGGGAACTTTCGTTGCACCAGAACTTCACGCATGTCAGTGGAAACAAGTGCAGGCTCTTGCGGACAGTTTTTGGAAACAATGGAGACAAGAGTATCTTATGACTCTTCAGAGCCGAAGAAAATGGTCTGATGAGAAACCGAACATCAATGTTGGAGATGTCGTTTTGCTCAAGGATGGGCAAGCACACAGAAATGACTGGCCCATGGGGCGGATTGTGAAGACATTTCACGGAAGGGACAATAAAGTACGAAAAGCGGAGGTGAAGATAATAAGAGATGGGACTGTTAAAGTGTTTCTGAGACCAATTACAGAAATGGTTTTACTGATAGCAGAAGGGGAATAACAGATAATGATATTTATTAACATTGTTATGCACTATTGTTTGAAATGTTGTAAGGCTAAATAGTGGTACAATGTTATTGCACCAGACGGGGAGTATGCTGCCTCCATGTATTAAGTTAAGAGTTTCCATTACAGCATTTCATGTAAGGGAGTTTGGCTCCCTCTAGTGGTGTAGTGAAAGCATCATTTTGAACTGTTACACAAGGTGT
The DNA here is from genome assembly GCA_020510985.1 of Pholidichthys leucotaenia. Taxonomy (NCBI): domain Eukaryota; kingdom Metazoa; phylum Chordata; class Actinopteri; order Cichliformes; family Pholidichthyidae; genus Pholidichthys; species Pholidichthys leucotaenia. Next base: position 420,015,877 of record CM035841.1, read on the forward strand.
TGCACATGCGCAGTAATGATATAACCGGAGAACGGAGCAGAGCGTCACTCATTGTACAAACGCTGTGGATGTTGTTTAATTATCGGCGCCTTGGACATCATTAGTCCGTGAGTATCTGCATGGTTTGACAGTGTTAACAGCCACAATGAGAACTGCATGGTTGCATTGGTGTATTTTAAGCGATCTGACTCTAGTCCTACCAGTCATTGTTACCAAGCTAAGCTAGAGCTAATGCTAACATGTGCTAAGCTAAATACGGTGACCATATCATCGACGGCGTGTATATGTTTACTTTGTTGCAGTTTTACACGGATGTAGGAACAAATGTAAACGGATGTAAAACCCAAAAGACGAGTGTACATCACGTTGAGTTCCTTGTGGGGTAGCTTCAATAAACGAGATAAAAGGAAACATCTTGTCATCATTGAGGCCTGCACCACACGTGTTAGCTCGCTGTCTACCAGTCGAAAACTGGGAAAGTCGATGGGAGGGTAGTAAATATATATATATATATATATATATATATATACAGTATATATATATATATGTATATATATATATATATATATATATATATATATATATATATATATATATATATATTATGGTGGTGCCCTGGGCTAAAGAAGGGTGACTCCCCACCTCTGGGAGGTGGCGTCACCTGGAGTATATAAGCCAACTGCGGGAGACATCTTGTCTCTTTGCTGTGGCTCCTGTGCTCGCGTTAGAGTCTCCTGTGTCCTGGTTCTCGTTCTTAATAAAACTCATAAAACGTCACCTCGACTGCTTCATAATTTGAGACACAACAGTCACTGAAACGGAACACTTTTCCTTATTAAAAAACAATGACTTCGGCATCAGAAATGCGGGAACATGGCCTCTTGCACCTCAAAACAATAATATAATCATACCACTTCCCACAACTATCAAGGGATGGGAAGATGGCCTTAAAAAGTGGCCTCGTAGACAGTAGCTCCGTTTATTAGCGCCGCTGCTAAGATGTTAACACTGTAAACAAATGACCCGTGCTGGTAAAATGAGTCACTTTGAGGACATTTTCAAAACTGATGTAACGTTAATTCCATATTCTGTCATGTCCGCTGAGTACTTGCGCAGCAAAAAAATACAGTAAATTGGTTTGAGCCCAACATGCAGTAAAGTAAACATGTTTATTGTAAAAAGGGAAATAACACAAAATATCCATGTAACAGTCAACTGAGGGATAATGAGACAACCGGCTACAAGCTTCGCTGGCTAGGGTGAAATGCCATACGTGCTCCAGACAGGGCAGGAGCAGAGAGGAAGGGCATTAATAAAAGAAGACTTACATAGCCGTTGGAGCGAGAAGCTTTAGAATAACAACACCGTACAGTCCAAAGGAAGGGAGCCAACAATCCACGAGCCAGGAAGTCCAATGTTGACTAAGCCACCACACCGACTGATCACACTGCTTCACATAAGTACACAGATCACTAATGAGGGCAAGTGGACACAGCAGTGTGGCAAGCAGGTGCATGACTGATTGAAAGTGTGTGTGTGTGCACACGTGTGTGTGTGCATATATGTGGTCATGAGACACAGCTGGTGAATGTCTGGCGAGGGAGAACGAGAGGAGGAGGCATGGCCGTAGGACTGTCTGAGAGCCAGGCTCAAATAATCTGCCAGCTGAAAATAATAAACAAAGACCTACAGCCACAGATCATGGGTGGGGTTGAAAACAACCCCACACATGACAGAGCCCCCCCTCAAGGTGTGGGAACCGGACACCCACTGTACCATCAACAACAGGAAACAAAACCCAAGAGAAAACCTGCCAACACAACTAACCAGGGCGGGAGGTGGGGGAAACAGGTCAGGAGGGATTAACTAAAGAGAAAACACCACAATGCAACACAAGGAGCACAACACTTCTCAACCCCAAAATTACAGTAACCCCTCCCCAAAACCCCAGAGTCCCCAAGTTCTGGGAGCCGGCCAAAGTCCCAAAGCCCATGAACGGCCGTAAGTTCAGGGGGCCAGCCAAAGTCCCAGAGCTCACGAACGACCATTAGTTCAGGGGGCCGGCCAAAGTCCCAGAGCCCACGAATGGCCATAATTCAGGGAGCTGGCTAAAATTCCAGGCCAGCAGGCAGCCTGCAGAATGGCATCAGGTGGCCTGCCAGAGAAAAAGGGCCACCTGACCCAGGAACCCAATCCTTCGGGCGGCCAGCCCACATATTTGAGCCAGCAGGACCGGAGGGATAGACAAGGTGGCGGCCTACCCACCAGAAGGCTGAGAGGTGGGTGGCCGGACTGAAGAACGGAAACCCCCGAGGTTCCTGGTGGCAGGACCAGACGGACCACGGCGGAGCCTGGCGTAGGAGGAAGGGACACCCCGAGGACCTCTGGAAGGGAGGAAGAGACCTCGGTGGTCCCGGCTTGGGACTGGAGCTCGGCTGCACCCTCATTGGTCCCGGCTTGGGACTGGAGCTCGGCTGCATCCTCGGTGGTCCCGGCTTGGGACTGGAGCTCCGCTGTACCCTCGGTGGTCCCAGCTTGGGACTGGCGCTCCGCTGCACCCGCGGCGAGCCCAGGCTGGACCATGGCTGCACCCACGATGGTCCCGTCCTGGGACAACATTGCACCAGTGGTGGCCTCTTCCCAGGACCTCACTGCTCCTGTGGTGAGCCCCGACTGGGCCAGCGTTGCACCCGTGGTGGACCCTGAACGAGCCATTGTTGCAATGGATGGAACCCGGCTGGGTCCGTCCTGCCCCCATGGTGGGACCCGGCTGGGCTGCTGCGGTGGGCCTCAGGCTGAAGCACGGTGCCCATGGCAGACCAAGGCTGGAGCATAGCACCCACGTGGGGCTGACGTTGGGGCGTGGCACCCATGATGGTCCCCGACCAGGACACAGCACCCACGGAGGCTCGAACTGAGGTGGAACCCAGATGACGGCCTCAGGCGGGAGGGGAGCTGGACCCATGGTCACCTCAGTTAGAATGGCAGCAGCCCCAATGACCTCCAGCCACAAGCCTGGGTCCTCAGTCTCGTCCGGTGAAGTGGACCTCTCTCCAGTGACCCTAGAAGAAGACTCGGACACAGAGGAGGAAGGGTCAGGGTCGCCAGCAGCAGCGGAGCCCAGTGAGGAGAGCTCAGGTGCAGCGTGCGGCTACAGCTGGCTCTCCTCACCTAGAGCTAGGCAAAAATGCTCTATTATGGAAAGGAGGAAGACAAAAGAGAGCACTTGCCTTAGCTTGAGCTCCACCACTGTCCAGGACTCCGACAATCCGGGCAATGTTCCCACAGTCTCGGCCTACTGGAGGTGCAGCTCGAGTGCTGACTCTGCTGCAGTGGCCTCCATAGCAGGCATGATGATCTCTGCAGTCTTCATCCTCCCAGCCATCGTGACCCCTGCTGGTAACTCCTCCAGCGTGGTGGCTGGGATCTGGCTCACCGTTGCTGCGGGGGAAGGATCCTCCCGGACCTCTGGCTCCTCCTGGTCCTGACGGTTCAGAAAGAGGGCCACGAGCCATTCATGGCAGCAGCAGGTGGGGAGAACTCAGAGGTCTGCTCTTCCTGAGTCTCCCAGCCAGGAATCAGGCAAGACTTTTCATTATTAATAGGAGAAGAATGAAAATAAACGTGCCTGTTTGCCCAGGCTAGGATGTTGCCTGCTGCTGTAGTGTGTAGAGTGTCATCCTTCTCCCTGGCTCTGGACTGCTTGGGCCCCACCATGGAAGGAGTAGGGACCGCCCCTGATGTCATGGAGACAGGAACTTCTGGAGACAGCACGGAGAGCCTCCGAGCAGCAGGAGGAACCATCGAGGAGACAGACTGTGTGGCAGCTGGGAAGGATGTGCTGGCTGATGGGACAGCTGGTGGGGCATCACTCCTCACAACGGCTGTGGCGGAACTGGACTCCTCCATAAGTTGTGGAGAAGCCTCCCTGAACGGCGCTGGAGAGGGAGGGGTGGCCGCCGAGTTCTTCTCCAAACGACGATCTATCTCCACCAGCATTGCCAGTCTTTGTTTCTCCCATTCACCTGAAGATGAGGCGGAGCCGTCTTCAGGTTGGAGCTCCGAAGACAGGGGCAGGGCTGGAGCGGAAGACTTGAGGGAGGAGGACGGCCTCTTATGCTGCGAACGCCGCTTCCGTGTCGAGGGCAGCTCCAATGCTGGCAATTCCCTCCCAGGCTCCTCTCTACACAGCGCAAGGATGAAGTGGAGGATGTCTGCAGACTCAGGAAAAAACAACAGGTCGGGACATTCCTGTAATACCTCCGTTGCGGTGTCCTGGGAGGCACGAACAGCCTCGGAGGAAACCGGCCCGTGGATGGAAGCGACGGCGTCCTCTAGACGGGCCAATCCGTTCAGCTCTGCGTCACTCCAGTAATCCAATATGACTCTGGCAGCAGGTAGGGAGAAACACACAAAAAATGAAAACAACACGCTACTTCACTGCTTGGGCTCCTTGTTGCGGTGGCGGTTTACTGTCATGTCCACTGTGTACTTGCGCAGCGAACAAATAAATTGGTTTGAGCCCAACATGCAGTAAAGTAAATGTGTTTATTGTAAAAAGGGAAAAAAACACAAAATGTCCATGTAACGGTCAACTGAGAGATAATGAGACAACCGGCTACAAGCTTCGTTGACTAGGGTGAAAAGCCATATGTGCTCCAGACAGGGCAGGAGCGGAGAGGGAGGGCATTAATAAAAGAAGACTTACATAAGCGTTGAAGCGAGAAAGCTCTAGAATAACAACACCGTACAGTCCAAAGGAAGGGAGCCAACAATCCACGAGCCAGGAAGTCCAATTCCAAGTCCACTAAGCCGCCACACGGACTGATCACACTGCCTCATATAAGTACACAGATCACTAATGAGGGCAAGTGGACACAGCATTATGGCAAGCAGGTGCATGACTGATTGAAAGTGTGTGTGTGTGTGTGTGTGTGTGTGTGTGTGTGTGTGTTTGTGCGTGCGTGCGCAAGCGTGCGTGCAGGTGTGTGTGCATGTATGTGGTCATGAGACACAGCTGGTGAATGTCTGGCAAGGGAGAACGAGAGGAGGAGGCGTGGCCGTAGGACTGACAGAGAGCCAGGCTCAAATAATCTGCCAGCTGAAAATAATATACAATCAAAGACCTACAGCCACAGATCATGGGCACATGGGCCTATGACATATTCTGTTTTGAAAGATCTTCAAACTGATATTTAATTTGTAGGAAGTGCACAAAAACTGTCCCGGAAAAAAGACGATTTGTTTATATTTTGGCTAGGTTGAAAACTCGCGTTTGATTGGTCAAGAGTTACATCTTCCACAAAAGTATAGGTATTTTTAGAAAGTACAATTTCTAAGCTTTCCAATGATACCAGACACTCATGGGGGTTTTCCTGGGACTTTGCTGCTACCAAACAAAGAATGAGTCATGATTTATGACTTCTCGTTTCCTGTGCTCATAATGACGAGGTGTGCACTCCAACCCACACGTCTCCACTGCAAAAAAGTCTGATGCATTTTGTTAAAATATGTTGGACATAATCAAATTTACCTTAGAGCAGACGTATGCCATAACACAGTGCTTGGATGTCGTCTGTCACCGTGTGGTGAGAAGCCTCCGTGTATCCAGTCTATTGGCACAACCATGAACACCAGCAACAAGTACCAGAACTATGCCAAAACATTCAAAAAATACAAAAAGTAGAAGAGCTGAAATTAGCTGCCACTTGAGTGCAAAACACATATGTGGACTATACATTAAAATGAATTTGAAAAACTTGTAAAAACACTATTTTAAATGCTCCTGCTGCCCCACTCTGATTGACTAATTTAACACTATGTCAGCCAAAATTGGAAGCTCCGCCCATAATCATTCCTATAGCCGCACCCCCAGGAATAAGGTGGATACCACAAGAGTCCTTGCTTGACACGCTGTCTGGCTTATGATAACCAAGTCTGCGATGTTAGCAGTCTGCAGTGTTAGCCTCCAAGAAGTGCTGTTTATCTCTACCTGGCAACTGGTACAAGATTATAGTGAGTCAACAGTGCGTGTGACACCTACTGGCCACGAGGCCAGAATCCTTGATATTGAATCTTTAAGGAGACAGATAATTATCAATATTTCAATTATCAGCCGTTGTTAGCGTAAGTCTATAGCTCAACTAGCTAGCATTGACTACACTTTTAAAGGTAATATTTATGTCAGTTCTGTTATAGGTGGTGTTACAGCACATTATGAGACGGAGATCGCCTGTTACCTGGGCACATTGACGGTCACGCTACTGGGTGGACTCCATTGTTCCGTTGTCATGCCAAAAGGTGATCAGCTGCCAAAAAATTATCGCTAGGTGCCATATTGTTGTTATGGGGTTATATTAGCCGTAAAATATATATTTCAACAGGTAAACAGTACTGAGTTAGGTATAATAAGATATGGCATCAAACTGGGATTCTAAATTGTCCTTAGGTATGACTGTGAGAGTGAATGGTTGTCTGTCTCTCTGTGTTGGCCCTGCGATGGACTGGCGATCTGTCCAGGGTGTACCCTGCCTCTCGCCCAAAGATGATGGGATTGGCTCCACCGCCCCCCCCCCCCCCGCGACCCGAAAAGGATTAAGCAGAAGAAGATGGATGGATGGATGGAAGATATATTCAACACATTATGCATTTTGAACCCGAAACAAACTTGATCTATGACTAAAAGCAATTAAAATAATGCAGTCACAAGGTTACATGGAAAATGCATAGATTTACTGGATATATGCATGTAGATACTGTATAAATATATATTCTATGCAGCTTCTAAACAGCAATGAGGTTTTTGCACATAAATATTGGAATCAATTGCAATCTCAAAAATTCTATATGTTGTTATTCAAACTGCAACACTTTGGCTAACACTATAATTTTTCAGATGCAATAAAACCTCAAAACATTTACAGACACATTGTAGGTGGACTGAGATGGTGATCACTTTTTTGCACAAAACTGGATTTTGTCATAAACTCCCCGGTGCGCCCTATGTTTGCGCACGGTGGAGAGAAGGAAGAATGAGGATTTAAACGCAGGAGTTCACCACACACACATTTATTGTGAGGACCCACTGGACTGAACAACCTGGGCCTCACTCCCGGGCATCAGGCAAGGATGATTTATCAGAGGAATTAATCAAATGAAAACACACTTGCCTGTTAATCCCGGGAGCAGTGGTCTTGGCTGCAGTACACCCAGCCTCCTGCTTCCTCTCTGCGGCGCTCCAGGGTCCCTTGGGAATTCCAGAGGGGGCCGCCCACACAGACTGGGAGACAGGCAGAGGAGCGGAGGAGCTCCTCCGGCAGTCCAACCCTGGGTCACGGAGCCGTAGAAGAAACGAAGCCGGTGGGGCAGCAAACGACACGAAGGAGATGAGACTGGGCTTCTCTCGCCAAATTCTTCTGCGTGCAGGCACTGGCCTCGCAACACACGGTGAGGAAACAGGTGGAGGCAGAGGCGGCAACGGAGGGAGTGAGAGAGCAATCACCCGGGGATGAAGGCGCAGGTAAGGTCTCTGCTCCACCAAGTTAGTTATTCCGCCCCAGCAGTCCATCTCATCCCTCCGGGAGGTACAGCTGCATATGCAGGCTGCCAAACCCTCAATCACCATGATGGCTTGGCGGTCCTCTCGGCTGCACTGTCTCCTCCATGCTGTTTCGCCAGCTTGAGGCATGACGAATCCTCAAAACCTGCGGGTGAAAAAACAGTTCACAAAAAATGAAAGATTGGTGTGTGGTTATATTCCGCTAAATCCTTTAATTAGGCTGGTTCATTCTGTCATAAACTCCCCCGTGCGCCCTTTGTTTGTGCACGGTGGAGAGAAGGAAGAATGAGGATTTAAACGCAGGAGTTCACCACACACACATTGATTGCCACAGTTCATACAATACGAAATGGTGGAGCAGCTCGGGCTAAGAAAAGAGTCCAACTGTGATGCTAGGTTGTGCAGGAGGAAAGCATAGCAGCTGTGCCACACAGGGAAACGCTACACGCGTAGCGACACAACCGCAGAGAGAAACGCTAGAACAACTTACTGTTACGACTCACTCTCGCCTGTCTCCCGCTTCAGCTGCGCGCACACCTGTACCTCATCAGTCTCGGGCTATATAGGCCGCTCCGCCTGGAGCCTCGGCCTGGAGCTGTCTGCTACTCTACGTTCATCGTTCCAACGCACACCAACTCTCAGACTACCGGCGCTCTTTGGATAGCTCCCCGATAACATGTAAGCTCATCATCCTCTCACCTTATTTCCAGTCTCTCCCCTGTGCACAGGTGGATTCCCTGGTGGCGGATTTCCTCCCGCATCTTCGCCGTCATTCTCCTCACCGCGCCGAGCGTGCTCCAAGGACACTGTCTTCCAGGCGGGAGGCCTGCGGTTCAAGCCAACACTGGCCACTGTACCATCTGCAAGTAAGCAAAAGACTGTGCGTCAATTCCGCTGGATGTGCACCGGCAGCTAATCTCTGTTCTGCTCTGCCCTTAGGGTTGCCTGGCTGTACGGCGCTCTGCTTCGCCCTCGACGCATCCTGTTCACCCGCAACACATTCCATCCCGCAAACACGTACCCACACACCTGCTGTCTTCACAATAAAATTGTTGAATCACACTCAAGCCTGTGTGCGTGTTCCCTGGGTCAGACCTTTTGTCACTTACAGCCCAAAGCAGTCCGGGTCCTCCAGAGGAGCGGTGGGCATACTCTCAATAGTCCTTCGTAGACGTGATGGTTAGACAGTGGCGCACAGCCATCTAACACATACAATGAACCAGCGACGTCTGTCTAGCAAAGGGCTGCTTTTCTACAGATGCTGCTGGCGTGGCAAATGAGGTACACCTGGGCGAGACGCAGGGGAGATGATTACCGGAATAGGGAACAGCTGATGGAGTCAAGGGAGAGCGAGGGGGTGTGGCTGGATCAACAGACTGTCAGTAGAGTGGGAGAACGTAGGTCACAATGCTGATTAACAGCCGCCAGTCAGGTAGTTCAGGTTCAGGTTCAGGTTCAGGTTCCTTTATTTGTACCCCTAGGTAGATTTGTTGTGCAGTCAGGTGACGTCCATATTTACAAACCACAATTAAACACAAACACAGGCACACATGAAGCTGACTATAAACATGATAAAAGTACTCAAGGCTGTCATGACCTGAACGCTATCCTTCTCCGCATTCAGGTTGTCCAGTGTCGCTCCTGCTCCGTGCTATTCCGTGCTGGGTCTTACAAGGCCCGTAGTTTGACAGCGCCCAGCTGATCTCCAGCTGTCTAGTTCAGCTGCTCTGGGACAGTTGTCTCCCATCTTAGATAATTATCTCCCCCACTTCTGATTGGGTTCTCTTCCCCACTTAAGCGAGCAGCCGAGAGTTACTCCTCGCTGCAACCTCACTACGGAAAGACGTGCCCCGTGTTTCCACGACTGGAGCTCCCATGTCCAGCTTCAGTTCCCCGTTACCTCTGCGCTACACCCTAAGTAAGTGCTGCGGCTTGGCGTGTGCTTTCCCTCGCCGCCTCTCTAGCCTTTCTTTCTGGGTTGTACATTGTCCTTAGTTCTGTGCGTATTTTAGCCCCACATGGCTCTTTTCCTTTCTATTTGTTATCTAGTGTTGTGCGTGTTATAGCCCCACGAGGCTCTTTACTTTGTATTTGTACTTTGTGTGTTAATGTTAATAAATTACGCAAACTCACTGGTCGCCCTCGCATCTCCTTTCTGGCTCGTGAGAGCCAGGCATGACAGTAGGTCGCAGCCAGACTGAGACGTCTGCGACCGTGAGTTTGTAGTGGGACTTGTTGTTTTTCCCTTCCTCTGGGTGCAGGCAAGCTGGTATCATGTCTCCCTCCAGGAGGCGTATGCGGCACCCAGGCCAAGATCTCTCGGAGGCTCTGGACCTTGTGGATGGGACGCTGTTCACCACGGACCTCTACGATACTCCCAGCGAGATACGCTGGCGTCTGGAGCTCGCCGAGAACATGATTAACAACTTCCCTCGCTACTTCCATCTCCCCGAGGTTAAGGCGAGGAGGGCAGACATCTCTGTGGCCTGGGAGAGACTCCGTAGGCTGGAGGAGAACCCCGGCAGGAAGCCGAAGACAGGACACCATCGCTCCTCGCTTCGGAATCCTGCTCCTGCCGCCGATCCAGTCCAGGAGTTTGCCTCACCCAGGGGTAATTCCCAAGGTAAAGTGACGTCAACCGGAGTTCCCCCGGAGAAGATAAGGTTGACAGCGATTCGCATTGCGGACCGAGTGGCAGCCGCTTGTTCCGCCGCCAATCCCCCCGTAGCCATGAAGCACGTGATAGCGGCGGTCAGGCTGGTTGAGAAGAACCCTGAGCTGAATGATTATCTGGGATATGCTGACCTGTTGGCTTTGGTCTCCGTACAGGAGTGGCGTTTCCCCGACCTCACATTCAGAAGACGTCGCTCCCAAATTCCCCGAACATCTCAGCGAGAGCCCCATCCGGATCCCGCTCCAGGAAACCATATGAATTTCGCCTCCCAGCCTGCTGTAGCTCCCGTGTCTCGCCGAAGAAGCGAATCAGCTGCTCTCGCTCCTGGGCCCGCTCTTCCCGCTGTCCCGTCAGCTCTGGGCCCCCGGTTCTCCTCAGCTGTTTCTTCCCCCTCTTCGTCATTCACTCCGGCTGCTGAGAACAGTGCGAATTCACCTCCAGGTGTTCCCGGTCCCGATCCGGTGCGAGAGGCACCACCTCGTCTGTCCGGGGGGTCCTCCACTTCCATTCGGCTGGGAGAGGAAAGACTCAAGTCCTTTGCAGCGGATTCCACCGACTCTCCAGGAATCAGGCAAGTGTCTTTTCATTCTCCTCCCGTTATGAGTGAATTGCCTTGTTTGATTCCTGGGGGAGGAGTTCAGGGTTCACAGTCCCCTGAGTTCTCTCCTCCCCCTGCAAAAGTAAAATATGAACCTGCGTCCTCTGTGTCTCTTCCCCCCGAGTGTGCCCAGGTGCCAGGTCTGCACCGGCGCGTGAGGAGGAGGCCTGCGGCCCTGGAAGGTTTCGCCCCAGCCCCGCAGCCACGTCATGGGCAGAGGAGAAGGTCGAACTGCCTGTTGGAGCCAGCGCTGACGATTAAGCGTCCCCGGGTCTCCACGGAGGAATGGTTCGGCCCAGCAGAGCCCAGATCTCCTGCCTCCACGCCATGCGGACTGTCGACGTGGTCTTCGGTGCTTGGAGGTCGTCTGACTGTGGATACCATCATGCCGGCTGCGGAGCCATTCGCAGTCGAGTGGGAGCCGGAGGACGGAGTCCTGCACGCTGAACCCGGAGCATCAAAGTCCTGGATGGCGGTAGAACCCGAGATCAGGCGAGTGCTCTATTTTCTTTCTCTCATCTATTTTCTGGAGCATTATTGCCTGTCTCTCGGGGGGGGGGGGGGCGAGCCGGGTGCAGCCGTCTGCTGCGCTCGAGCCTGTCTCGCCGGGCTCTGCCGCTGCCGGTGATCCTGATCCCGGTTCCCTTTGTCCCTCTGAGCCACTCCCCAGGGTCACTGGAGACGAACCTGCTCTGGGTGCCACCTCGGAGGTTCCGGTTCTCTGCACGGTGTTCGCCTCAGATGCTGCGCCCGGAAGTGCTTTACCGGCCCAATCGGGGTCCACCGGGGGTGCTTCGCCGGTCCAATTAGGGTCCACTGGGAGTGCTTTACCGGCCCAATCGGGGTCCACCGGGGGTGCTTTGCCGATCCAATTGGGGTCCACCGGGGGTGCTTCGCCGGTCCAGTTGGGGTCCACCGGGAGTGCTTCGCCGGCTCGATCGGGGTCCACCGGGAGTGCTTCGCCGGCTCGATCGGGGTCCACCGGGAGTGCTTCGCCGGCCCGATTGGGGTCCACCGGGAGTGTTTCGCCGGCCCGATCAGGGTCCACCGGGGGTGCTGCGCCGGTCCGGTTAAAGGTCAGTGAGGGAGCTGGAGGATTGGGTTCGTCTGATGTCAGGCTGACTTAGCCCCTTGCCTCCATCTCCCCTCCCCCGCCACTGTTGGGGTTTCTCTCACCCGGGTCAGTTTCCTCCTGCCTTTTCCCTCAGGGAGGAAGCTGCACCAAAACTTCTCCCTCAGCTCTCGGTGGTCTGAGGTCACGGGATGACCGCCTGGGGAGCCGTCTGGCTGGTTCGGTGATCTGGGTCGGCCTCCGGAGAAATTGTGTCTCCTAGCCTGGGACTCTGGTAGGCCTGTCATGCGCTGGCCCTCACGAGCCAGCATAAGATGCACACAAAGTCACCAGTGAGTTTTTCAGTGAGTTTATTTACAGTGAAAAGGTGTTAACACAAGCTGCTGAGATAATGACAGGAGTCTTCACAGAACAGGAAGCATAGGGCTATACAGCACACTATAGGTCCAGAGCAGGAGACAGTCACACACAGTCAGGCTTGGTAATAATAGCACACTGGCTGCTAAGGCAGGAACTTACAGAATCAATACACGCCGGGAGGAATAAGGCTAATGTAGCACACTTACTGGTACCAGTGAAAGACAGTCAAGCCCAAGGCAGCCGAGGTGTGAAAACAGTCCAGGCATCCGCAACGTGACGGTGGGTGAACAGATAAACGACCAGGTTGGCGATCAGATTAGCGATCAGACACTACTGCGTCCTACCGACGCCAGTGCTCAGCTTAAATAGACAAGGTACTAATGACAATGATGACACACAGCTGGCCGACCGTTGACAGGCGGAAACCCCACCGAGCACTTTCACAATAAGAGCCCGGAGAGGCCAGAATACCGCCCGCAGCTGTCAAGGCCGGCAGCGAGACATAACTTTAACCCGAGCGCGATCAGAACCGACGCTCGGGTCATAACTATCATAACATAACATCTAGCTACAATGCTCAGCACTGGGTGTGTTTATATATTTATATATCTACATATTATTCCATCTAGCTACATTGCTCCGCACTGTGTGTGTTTATATACTTGCATATTTATTCCACCTAGCTGCAATGCTCCGTACTGTGGGTGTTTATATATTTACATATTTATTCCATCTAGCTACAATGCTCTGCACTGTGTGTTCATATATTCATATATTTATTCCATCCAGCTACAATGCTCTGCACTGTGTGTCTGTGTGTGTGTGTATATATATATATTTTATAGTAATACGTACATATGTATATTAGCTGCTCTTGCTTGCTTGTTTTTTTCTTGCCTTCTGATTGTTGCTCTGAGTGTTGCTATCCCTGTGCTGTTGCAATCCTGGAATTTCCCCGTTGTGGGACTAATAAAGGCTTATCTTATCTTATCTTATCTTATAACAGTACCCTCCCTCCACGGGCGGACTCCGAACGCCCAAAGGAACCACCCTGCCCCCCCAGGGTGGGAGGTTGGGGGACAGGTGCGGAGGGAGAGAAACCAACCCAAGAACAAGACAAAGACCAGACAAGAAAACCATACAAGAAATAAATACAAACACATGACTCTGGAAAAAAAAAAAAAAAAAACAAAGGAAAGAAATATATGACTAACCGTGGAAACAAAAGAAATACACGCCAAACACGGCGACCATGAAAAAAAACCAAACACACGAGACCAAAAATACAAGTAAACCCCTGGAAACTATGAACAAAAACCTCCATACTATAACCCCTCAAGAAGGAGTGGAGAACAAAACAACAAGGACAAAATGACCCAACTTGGCTATGACAAGACTGTGGCTCTCCCAGAAAAAAAAAACATGAGGCAATCCAAAATTGCTCTGACTTGGCTAAAACTAAACTATGGCCCGCAAAAAAAAACAAGAGGCAATCAAAAAAATGCTCCGACTTGACTAAGACAATGACTGTGGCTCACAAGAAAAAAAAAACAAAAACAAAACAAGAGACAATCTAAAATTGCTCATCCTTGACTATGACTAAGACTTTGGCTTACAAGGGAAAAAAAAACAAGAGGCAATCTAAAAATTGCTCGAACTTGACTAAGACTATGACTTACAAGGAAACGAGGCAATCAAAAATTGCTCGGACTTGACTAAGACTATGACTTACAAGGAAACAAGAGGCAATCTAAAAATTGCTCGGACTTGACTAAGACTATGACTTTGATAAACAACAAAAAATTGCTAGACGTACAAAACATGATTTGGCACCATATGGGCCCACAGAAAATCCCACAGTACATGATCAGTCAGGTGGCCTGCCCCAGTCCCATGCCCCCAGAAATAAGTCCTCTGGTGGCCGAACCAGGTCACCCCGTAACACGCACAGTTTATTGGGTGGCCAACCCAAGACGCCGAACGCTCCAAGCAGTTCCTCGGGTGGCCGACCCGCATCCCACAACCAACAGGACCGTGGAGGGATTGCATGCATCCGCTCACCTGAAAACGACAAAACAGGAGAGCGCCGATCTGCCAAACAAAACCCACTAATGGCCCCCAGCTGGTGGCTCCTGAGAGGGAGACAACCAAAAACCTGGACCCCCTCGAATCCTGATTGGGTCGCAGCCGCACCTGCGCTGGACCCCCACTGGACCTCGTCGGACCCCGATTGGGTTACAGCCACACCTGAGTCGGAACCCAACTGAACCTCGTCGGACCCCGATTGGGTAATCGCTGCACCCACGTTGGACCCCGACTGGGTCAGGACGGGCCCAGATTGGGTCACCGCTGCACCCACGTTGGACCCCGACTGGGTCACCTCAGCCCATGCGTCGGACCCCGACTGGGTCAGGACGGGCCCCGATTGGGTTACCGCTGCACCCATGTCGGACCCCGACTGGGTCACCTCGGCCCAAACGTCGGACCCCGACCGGGTCACCTCGGCCCACGCGTCGGACCCCGACCGGGTCTCCTTGGCCCACACATCGGACCCCGACCGGGTCAGGACTGCTCCGGCGACGACCTCCATCTCCGAACCTGGAACCCCCGGTCCCGTGACCTTGACTGGCTCCGGACCGGTAACGCTGTGGAGGTGCTCAGAACAAAAGAGAGGACCGGGATCAGTTCCACCGGCAGCGCCAGAGCCCAGCGAGACGAGCTCGGGTGCAGCGGCCGGCTGCCCCTCACTCGCCTCCCCATGAGGCAGGCAAAAATGCTCTAATACACCATACAGGAAAACAAGAAAGAGCACTTGCCTGCACTCGGGCTCTGGAGCTGTCCAGGACTTCGCCGATCCAGGTTCAAGGAGAAGCTCGTCGTCGGGCTCCCACTCGGCTGTGTCGGGTTCCACAGCCGGCCTGATGGTCTCTGCAGCTGGATCCTCACGCGCTGGCGTCCACGCCAATAACCCGTATGGCGTGGGGACAGAGGACCCTGGACCTGCTGACTCGGGCTGCATCCCTGAGGAACCCTGGGGACGCTTTCTCGTCGGCTCTGGCTCCTCACTGCAGTCCGTTCTGCTCTGTCCAAAGCAAGGCTGCAGGACCGGGATATCTCCCAAAGCTGCAGGCCTCCCCCTTGTTCGACGGCGTGGGACTGACGCCGAGGACCGCTCCGCAGGAGGAGACACAGAGGCAGCAGGTTTAATACAAAGGGCTACAGCTGGGGAAAGAAACTCAGGGAGCTGCGAACCCTGAGCTTCACCCCCAGGAGTCAGACAAGACAGATCACTATTATTACTAGGAAAGTGAACTTGGACTTGCCTGTCTCCCGGGGGGAGGATGTTGTCAGCTGTAGAGGACGTTGCTCCTTCCCTCGCTCGCTGGATGGTAAAGGATCCAAGAACGGAGCCCACCGGCACAGGACTCAGCTCACTCTCAGCAGCTGGCTGGTTGAGGGGGTCATCCCGGCAGCCCGGAACTGGATCCGGAGCAGGAGCTTGCCGAAGATGCGCCCGGCCGTGACGCCGACGCCTTCGCCGGCCCCCAGATGGTGCGAACTCCCGAAATGGATCGAAGGCAGGATCAGGATCCATAGGCGAAGAGCAGGAGTGCCTCTTCACCTGCTTCATGCCGCGTTCCTCCTCCATCATCAGGAATAATTTGCGTTGTGCGGCGATGTCCTCCCTCCTCGCGTCGACTTCCGGGTGGTTGGCGTAGCAGGGAGAGAGATTACAGAGAACATCTTCGGCGGCGTCCAGGTACCAATGTATGCCGTGGTCATAGTCCAACAGGGAAGCGGAGATGAGCAGCTCATCCACGGCTTCCAAAACACTCGTCAGCACGTGGCTCTTCGGTGATGGCATTCCTCACATACACAGGACCCAGACAGGGAAAAGCAACGTCCAAAACTCAAACTCACTGGTGAATAGCGTCTCAGGTTGGCGTCACCGTAAACGCTGTTTTGGGCAGCAGTGTACTGTCATGCGCTGGCCCTCACGAGCCAGCATAAGACGCACACAAAGTCACCAGTGAGTTTTTCAGTGAGTTTATTTACGGTGAAAAGGTGTTAACACAAGCTGCTGAGATAATGACAGGAGTCTTCACAGAACAGGAAGCATAGGGCTATACAGCACACTATAGGTCCAGAGCAGGAGACAGTCACACACAGTCAGGCTTGGTAATAATAGCACACTGGCTGCTAAGGCAGGGACTTACAGAATCAATACACGCTGGGAGGAATAAGGCTAATGTAGCACACTTACTGGTACCAGTGAAAGACGGTCAAGCCCAAGGCAGCCGAGGTGTGAAAACAGTCCAGGCATCCGCAACATGACGGTGGGTGAACAGATAAACGACCAGGATGGCGATCAGACACTGCTGCGTCCTACCGACGCCAGTGCTCAGCTTAAATAGACATGGTACTAATGACAATGATGACACACAGCTGGCCGACCGTTGACAGGCAGAAACCCCACCTAGCACTTTCACAATAAGAGCCCGGAGAGGCCAGAATACCGCCCGCAGCTGTCAAGGCCGGCAGCGAGACATAACTTTAACCCGAGCGCAATCAGAACCGACGCTCGGGTCATAACAAGGCCGCCCAAACTGGTATTGTGGTTCCTGGCCTGGTGGAGTTCGGGTCGCCCGCCGGACAAGCTGTCACCGCCTGCCCCGCTCCACCTGCTGACGTTCCTGGAAGAACTGACTGACTGTTCATAGCCTTGTGTTTGATTGTCCTCCTTTATTTAATCCTATTCAGGACATCAAAGAACTTTCTGCCCTAGAGTCCTTATTGTGGTGTCATTACAACTAAGATTTCCTTAGACTATTTTCTGTGTTTTATAATCCCAGTATGATCTCTTATTTCAGTTAGCCCTTTAAGTAGCTTTTGCCTCACATTGCCTGGCCTTATTCAGAGTAGTCTTGTTCATCTGCATTTATATCCTCCTCCAGACTGTTTGACTTTCTGTTTTGTGCTAATACATGATTGAGGAGTTGTTCCTTTTGTATCTTCATGCTAATTTGCAGTTCCAGGCTCTTATGGCCGGTTTGCTTCCTTTGTTTATTCTGTTTTGGCCGGGGTTACATGTGTAAGAGTCTACTTCAGCCAGATGTCCATCAGAGTTTGTAGTTTTCTGACCTTCGGGACATGAGTTTTGTCTTGTCCTCTCCTTAAGTTATTGTGAGGTTTTTTTTTTTCCATGACTGTCGCTGTGCCTTTGTATCTTGGTTCTTGTCGTTTTTCCCCCCTCCTGTGGTTACCTGCATTGACCGTCTGGCCTCTGCAGAGGAGGGGGTGATAGTTATTTTCTGTTTGAAATTATTATGGTGTCAGATTCTATACTGTTACCTGTTTTTTTTTTTTCTTCTCTCCCTCCTTTTCCTTGTCCCTCGCTTTCCCCCAGACCTGGCCCCCACCGCCTTCACTGGTCTTCCCCTCGGGGGGGGGGGGGGGGGGGGGGGGGTTAAGCCTGCGCCAGGAGGCGCGGCTCAGGGGAGGAGTACTGTCACGACCTGAACGCTATCCTTCTCCGCGTTCAGGTTGTCCAGTGTCGCTCCTGCTCCGTGCTATTCCGTGCCGGGTCTTACAAGGCCCGTAGTTTGACAGCGCCCAGCTGATCTTCAGCTGTCTAGTTCAGCTGCTCTGGGACAGCTGTCTCCCATCTTAGATAATTATCTCCCCCGCTTCTGATTGGGTTCTCTTCCCCACTTAAGCGAGCAGCCGAGAGTTACTCCTCGCTGCGACCTCACTACAGAAAGACGTGCCCCGTGTTTCCACGACTGGAGCTCCCATGTCCAGCTTCAGATCCCCGTTACCTCTGCGCTACACCCTAAGTAAGTGCTGCAGCTCAGCGTGTGCTTTCCCTCGCCGCCTCTCTAGCCTTTCTTTCTGGGTTGTACATTGTCCTTAGTTCTGTGCGTATTTTAGCCCCACGTGGCTCTTTTCCTTTCTATTTGTTATCTAGTGTTGTGCGTGTTATAGCCCCACGAGGCTCTTTACTTTGTATTTGTACTTTGTGTGTTAATGTTAATAAATTACGCAAACTCACTGGTCGCCCTCGCGTCTCCTTTCTGGCTCGTGAGAGCCAGGCATGACAAAGGCTCCATCAATCAGGACATAAGACAAAGAGATAAGAGAAAAAACAAAGAGATAAGAGAGAAGGGTTATATTAAAAAGTTAAAGACTAGTCAAAGAGGTTAAAAACTCAAAAGTCTAAAACCCAATAAAAGATTTAGAACCCAAAAAAACCCCTACAAAAATAAGTAAATATAAAAGTTTGCATGTTCTCCCTGTGCTGCGTGGGTTTACTCCGGGGGCTCCAGTTTCCTCCCACAATCCAAAGACATGCGTTAGGTTAATTGGCTGTTGTAAATTGTCCCTAGATATCTGTTTCCTATAGGCCCTTAGAATAGAGGGTTAGTACTAGTGAAAGTGCTTTGAGTGGTCTTTGTGATCAAGAAAGGCGCTATATAAGTGCAGGTTAGTTAGTTAGTTAGTTAGTTAGTTAGCTAGTTAAAATAAAATTAATAAATAGGTAACTAAATTATGTGCAACATATTGTTACATCTTGTTCAATTCTTTAACAGCAGCAGGAACAAAGTTGTTTTTGTAGTGCTAGGTTTTACTTTTTGGGACAGCAAACCTCCGTCTGGAGGGAAGAAGCTGAAAGTGGCAGTGCAAAGGGTGGGAGTCATCATTTAAAATGGAGGTAGCAATCCTCTGTACCTGTCTGGTGTACAGGGATGTCAGGCTCAGCTGTGACTCACCAAGCAAACGACTGGACCATCTAACTACCTGATGCAAGGATTTCCTCTGTTTCAGTTTTATCTGACCAAACCATGACACTAAAAACAAATAAAACAGATTCAATAAAAGCCCGATAAAACATTATCATTATGATTCGGTCAGTTTGGAAGCGTGCAAGTTTCCTTAAACAATGCAAATGTTGCTGACCCTTTTTGCACACCCTTTCACAGTTCTCTTCAAAGTTTAAATTACTATCAATAATCGTCCCAAGATATTTGTAGGATTGTACACATTCAGTGGTCTGGCCTTTTAGTACAGTGACTTTGTGCGTGGGAGTTTTCCTCCTAAAGTCAATAATCATATCTTTAGTTTTTATCGTATTCAGCTGCAGGTAGGAATCCTCACACCAGTGAACAAAATCATCAACTACTGGGCCGTGTCCACTCTCACCATCCTGGAGGAGACTGACAGCAACTGAATCATCAGCATACTTTATAATGTGTCTTTGTCATGTCTGCTCCGACACATGTTTGTGTACAGGATGAAGAGTAGTGGTGACAACACACACCCCTGAGGAGAGCCAGTAGAAGAACACTTTTGGTCAGACAATGTACCATTGACCCTTACTCTCTGTGTCCTGTTGGTTAAAAAAATCCAGAATCCAACCCACCAGATTATTACTCAAATCAAATTGTTGCAGGAGCCTTTCAACTAAAATATGAGGTTGGATTGTATTAAAGGCGGAAGAAAAGTCCACAAATAAAAGCCTGGTGTGTGTCCCATTAAAATCCAGATGTTCAAAAAGCATGTTAAACAGAGTGATAGTGGCATCCTCCACTCCTCTGTGAGGCCTATAGGCAAACTGCAGAGGATCCAATGCATGCTCAGTCTGCTTTAGGACCTCACATCTGACCAGTTTTTCAAAAATTTTCATTAAAATTGAAGTCAAAGCAACTGGTCTAAAGTTGTTTACCGTTTTAGGACAGCTGGATTTTGGAACGGGGACAACTACGGCATCTTTCCAGATCTTAGGCACATGTTGTGTCTGTAAGGACTTATTGAAAATGTAATGAAATACAGGACTCAATTCATGTGCACAGGATTTTACCAATCGCCCACATATATTATCAGGGCCCTGACTTTTGTTCACTTTTACAGCACAGAACGCCCTTTTAATATCCTGCACCTCAATATTAAAGTGCTGATTGTCTTTGAGTTTCCGTTTCAAATCTTAGGTTTCTGTGCTAAAATCAAAGGCATCAAAACGACCATAAAAACAATTAAGGGCATTAGCCAGCTCTGTGTCTGAATTAAAACCATCTAAAAACACACGATTACTGCGCTCTGTGCTCTGAAGGCCTGCAATAGTTTTCATACTGGCCCAGGCTGAACCAAGCTTCTTTGTTGCCATCTTGCTTTCCAACTCTGATTTATAATTCTGTTTTGCGCTTTAAATTTCGGCCTTCAGCTCTTTTGTGGCAACCTGCAGCTCAGAAACAACCCCCTGTTTAAAGGCAAGTGTTTTCCTCTGTAAGCAGGATTTAACTGATTTTGTAACCCATGGCTTGTTGTTGGGATATATTTTGACAGGTTTACGTGGAACGATCATATCTCTGCAGAAAGCCATTTATAAGCATGTGACGTCCACCAAAGAGTCCAAATCATCCCCGCAGGATAGTGTGAAAACCTCCCAGTCCGTACAGTTAAAGCATTCCCGGAGGCAGTGCACTGAATCCTCTGTCCACATGTCTGTGTCTCTGGATCTTCGCCTTGCCTCTTCTGAGAGCAGTTTTATATGTGGGCAGCAAATGTACATAGTTGTGATCTGAGGATCCTTAAGGAGGAGGGGGAAGTGATTTATAGGCCCTCTCAATGGATCCATAGCATAGGTCCAATGTCTTTTTTCACCTGGTTGGGCAGGAGACATACTGATAAAAGTTTTTACGTGTCTTCTTTAAAGAAACATCGTTAAAATCCCCAAGAATAAAATTTGGAGCCTCTGGGGAAATCGACTGCAACCGCTGTATCACTTCAAAGACGGTGCTGGAGGCGGAGTCAGCATCCGCTCTCAGGTGAATGTACACAGTGGCTAAGGATGTGAAAATACACAAAGTGCACATAAGCAATAGAACCAAAAAAAACCCAAAGCGATCAAGACCGAGCTGGGGAAAGCCAAGCCAGCTCAGATCATGACAGATTTCACCACCCAGCAGACCCCATGCAGAAGTAGCTGATGAAACCCTTTTCGGGCACAGGCAGACTAACCCCTGAACGATATAACTACAACTACCAGATGAGCCGTGCACGTTCAGTTGTGGAAATGGCTTTCAGCCACTTGAAAGGACGATGGAGGTCCATCCTGAAAAGGAATGACTGCAAACTGGAGCTGAGCAAGAAAATGGTGCTCACCTGCTGCATACTTGATAATATTTGTGAGGAACATGGTGACAACTTTGGACTCCCAGACACACCTGATCACAGTCAGCCTCCAGTTCAACCACTAGCTGACCATGCCAGTGTAGAAGGGGATGACATCAGGGCAGCTTTAATGGAGTACTTTAACAGTGGGGAGCAATAACCTGTTTAGTGCCTGCCATATCATTTACAAAATATAACATATGTAAAGTAGTGCAAAATCATTAATGAATAAAAAAATTCAGCTGACAATCAGTCCTCAGTGTACTCGGTTTTGAAGTATTTATGGTGTATGTATATATTTTAGAAAGCTTGGGATCAGTCCGCCAAGGTCTCCGCCTTTGACCGCCACCTAATCCACATAGCACCAGACCCCCACGATCCCTCCTGCAGGTGGTGAGCCCACTGGAGGGCGGACCCATGTAACTCCTTCGGGCTGAGCCCGGCCGGGTCCCATGGGTGGAAACCCGGCCACCAGACACTAGCCTTCGAGCCCCTCCCCCAGGCCTGGCTCCAGGGTGGGGCCCCAGTAACCCCATACCGGGCGGGGTACACTGAATCCTTGATATACAATTTATCATGAGAGTCTGTTGGATCGTTCTTAGTCTGACCCTTCACCCAGGACCAGTTTGTCTTGGGAGACCCTATCAGAGGCAAATTGCCCCGGACAACATAGCTCCTGGGATCACTGGGGCACGCAAACCCCCCCCACCACGATAAGGTGACGACCCATGAGGGGGAACCAAGTGGTGGACACCAGTGGTGAGGGGGGCCGTTAAGCTGAAGAAGGAGTCCTATCAAGCTTGGTTGGCTTGTGGGACTCCTGAAGCAGCTGAGGTGTACCGGCAGGCCAAGCGGAGTGCAACTCGGGTGGTTGCTGAAGCAAAAACCTGAGTATGGGAGGAGTTCGGTGAGGCCATGGAACAAGACTTTCGGTCGGCCTCAAAGAGATTCTGGCAAACTGTCCGGCGGCTCAGGAGGGGAAAACAGCTCCCCGTCCACACTGTGTATGGTGTGGATGGGACACTGTTGACTTCGACTGGGGATATCGTCGGGCGGTGGAAGGAATACTTCGAGGATCTCCTCAATCCCACTGATACGCCTTCCACAGAGGAAGCAGGGTTTGGGGACGAGGGGGATGACTCGCCTATCACAGGGGCTGAGGTTGCCAAGGTGGTTAAAAATCTCCTTGGTGGCCGGGCCCCGGGGGTGGACGAGATTCGCCCTGAGTACCTCAAGGCCCTGGATGTTGTTGGGTTGTCATGGTTGACACGCCTCTGCAACATTGAGTGAAGGTCGGGGGCAGTGCCTTTGGCATGGCAAACCGGGGTGGTGGTTCCTCTCTTCAAAAAAGGGGACCGGAGGGTGTGCTCCAACTTTAGAGGGATCACACTCCTCAGCCTCCCTGGGAAGGTCTATGCCAAGGTATTGGAGAAGAGAGTCCGGCCGTTGGTCGAACCTCGGATTCAGGAGGAGCAATGTGGTTTTCGTCCTGGCCGTGGCACATCGGACCAGCTCTTTACCCTCTCGAGAATTCTTGAGGGTTCGTGGGAGTTTGCCCAACCAGTTTACATGTGTTTTGTGGACTTGGAGAAGGCATTTGACCGCGTCCCTCGTGGATTTTTGTGGGGGGTGCTTCGGGAGAATGGGGTATCGGGCTTGTTGTTACGAGCTATTCGGTCTCTGTACGACCGTTGTGAGAGTTTGGTTCGTATTGCCAACACTCGGTCGGACTCATTCCCAGTGAGAGCTGGACTCCGCCAGGGCTGCCCTTTGTCACCGATCCTGTTCATAATTTTTATGGACAGAATTTCTAGGCGCAGCCAGGGAATGGAGGGTGTCATGCTTGGTGACCACAGGATCTCATCTCTGTTGTTTGCAGATGATGTTGTCCTGTTGGCTTCATCCAGCAATGACCTACAGCTCTTGCTGGGACGGTTTTCCGCTGAGTGTGAAGTGGCTGGGATGAGAATCAGCACCTCCAAGTCTGAGTCCATGATCCTCAGCCGGAAAAAGGTGGATTGTCTTCTCTGGGTTGGGGACAGGCTCCTGCCCCAAGTGGAGGAGTTTAAGTATCTTGGGGTCGTGTTCACGAGTGAGGGGAAAATGGAGCGAGAGATCAACAGACGGATTGGAGCAGCATCTGCAGTGATGCAGACGTTGTACCAGTCTGTTGTGGTGAAGAGGGAGCTTAGTTTTAAGGCAAAGCTGTCGATATACCAGTCAATCTACGTTCCTACTCTCACCTATGGTCACGAGCTTTGGGTAATGACCGAAAGAACGAGATCGCGGATACAAGTGGCTGAAATGAGCTTTCTCCATAGGATTGCTGGACTCACCCTCAGAGATAGGGTGAGGAGCTCAGTCATCCGGGAGAGGCTCAGAGTAACCGCTGCTCCTCCACATTGTTTTTTTTTTGGGGGGGGGGGGGGGTTTTACTTATTTTGTACCCGTAGGTAGATTTGTTTTGCAGTCTGGTGACAAACCACCAGCTGCCGGTCGCTGCGTGCGCAAGCGCCCCTTAACTCCCTAACCTGCATGTTTTTGGCATGTGGGAGGAAACCGGAGAAATCCCAGAGTAAACCCACGCAAACACGGGGAGAACATGCAAACTCCACACAGACCACTGTTGGCCGGGGGCAGGGATCAAACCCACGATCTCACGGTCCCCGCGATCCCCCGGCCGAGGGTAAAACTGTGCTGCCACAGTGCTAACCACTGTGCCACCGTGCAGCCATTGGAACACCGTGCAGTTGTTGGAAACGGCATGACTTTACAAGAGCAAGAAGAACTCATTGAACTGAAACAAGATCATGGTTTAAAGCTAAACTTTGCTGATCTTCCTTTGGACAATTTTTGGTTGACTGAATGGGGAGCCAAGGAGCTCCCCATTCTGGCCAACAAAGCTATTTCAACATTGCTCCCATTTTCCACGACATATCTATGTGAGCTGAGCTTTTCAAGCTTGACTGTGACAAAAACTAAAAACAGAGAGAGACTGAGAGCTGTTGAGGAAGAGCTCCGTGTGTGTCTTTCTTCCATTCCTGCCAGGATATCAGCTTTGTGTTCATCTAAACAGGCCCAGGGTTCACACTGAGTGAGTATAAATGCATTTAGAAACTGTATTGCTAACTATATTTTATTATTTTTACTGTGTTAGGCTATAGAGTGTCATTTTGTGTCATTTTCGTTGGTGGTGTGCCCCAGGATTTTGTCAATGTAAAAAATGTGCCATGGCTTAAAAAAGGTTGAAAAACACTGGTATACACCATATGTACTTAGATGTGTAAAAGTCTACTCTGGTTAAAGTACTGATTCAAGTTTTTATTCACGTAGGGGAAACAAGAGACAAACTCTAAAGTGTACAAGTTAAAAGTACTTTCCCCAGAAATGATCTTGTCCAGAGCTGACAGAATGTCATGTGGTACATTGTCAAAAGAATATAAACTCATTATCATTTTTGAAGCAGGCAACTTGGAACATTTTTCGCAGATAAAGTGCATGGATTTAAAGTTTGTTGCTGCTTGCTCTTTAGAAAATGTGAAAAAAGTTGTCAAAAATACATGAGTCAAGTCCACAAATACCTGATATACTTTCAAATACCTGAAAAAAAAAATTAACTTAAGTGCAGTAATTCAGTACTTGTACTTTCACTTCCCACCACTATAATGTTATACTGATTTGCGCTGTTTATCCTAAATAGCTTTACATTTTGGTGTGAGGATAACAATTACTTAATGTGGAAGCAGGAAAAAAACACAAGGAAAAAAGCTTTTATTTACAAAATGTGCAAAAATTTAAGACGGCTACATATGAAAATATTATGCACGCAGCCAAAAATATCAGTGCTGTGATAGTTACTTTTCTGCAGTCCCTCAAGCACAGACACAACATGTCCCATCTGTCCAACAAAGGTATTGGTACTGTTCATCTTCTGGATGCTTTCCAGCAAACTGGAGGTCAGCTGCTCATCCCTCCTGCTCTGCTCCTGCTGTCTCTCATCTGACCACTCCAGGTAGTCAAGAAGGAGGTCCATGTTTGTGTCCTGCTTCCGGTTCCATGTTTAAAGTACAAAAATAAGAAGCAATGCAAAATAACCACACTGAAAAACGCAGGAATCGTCGATCCAAGATTGAATGTATTTGTTCAACATCCATTTACTGTTAGTGGCATCACAACATTCAATTCGAGTGTATAATTGGTTTAATTCCCTCCATTGTGTGAATGGGTCATGATCTGAAGATATATTGCCTAATCTGGTCTGATGAAAAGAGGAGGAAGAGCAGGAGGAGGACAAGCTTGGTGCTGGTGAAGGTGAGCTGGTCACCACAGGTCTGGGTGGTTCTCCCTCATCATTCAGGTGTGATAAATCTGTAAATACAAAAAAAGTGTTTTAGTTTGTGCAGTGTACAACTTAAGCCTTCAATTAAGAAATGTGCAGACATAGAAGGCAATTTTATTCAATAGCAATATTACCAAAGCTTACATGTCTGATTATAGGACAGAAGAATCGGCTTGATAGTCATTGAACAGCAAGTACAGTACAACAAAACTGTGGGTGCTCCACCAGGCTACTGCGCAATAAAGTAAAAGAAGGATTAGATAAAACACAGTTACAGAACGCGTGATTAAACACGACGGAAATAATAAAAATGGCCCAGGATTATGGAAATATACAGCATTATAACCAAAAGAGTAAAAGTGATGACGTTACTAGCATCACTGGGAGAAAAATCTCCCATATACACAATGCAAGGCACCCATTCACAGTATTGATACCACAACCCCCCCCCCCACAAAAAAAAACAAAAAAACAAAACGTATTTTGCACTGGAAATCTTTTTTTTTAAAGTATTCTATAAAACTCTAAGGTTTTTGTTCTCGTTTTCTCAAACGAGCACTTTCAAGATAAATGGTGATGCCACTAGCGTCATTTGGGACAACAATAAACAGTAATGATACAAAACAAAAACAATGAATTTTGCACTGGATATCTCACAAAATGTATTCTGTAAGATGCTAAGATTTTTGTTCTAGTTTTCTCAAACGAGCATTTCTTTATGGCAAGGAGAAATGTTTGGTTATGGTTAAAGCACACTGCTTGCTTGTTAGCATAGCTAACGGAAAAGACTATAAGGCACAAGAGTGAGTAAAAATATTTGCATTTTGGTCGTTACATATCAATAAAAGCATATATACTGTATGTATGTATGTATGTATGTATTTATGTATGTATATATATACATACATACATACAAAGCTAGCTCTGTCCTGGGGCAGCGCCCTGACCCAGTGGAGGAGATAGGAGAGAGAAGGATGGTGGCTAAACTGTCATCTCTGCTGGAGTCCAAGTCCCACCCTATGCAGGACATACTGAACGCACTGAGGAGCTCATTTAGCAGCAGACTACATCATCCTAGGTGCGCAACCGAGAGGTTTCGCAGGTCCTTCCTACCTACGGCTGTCAGACTGTATAACCTAAGCAGAACTGCTCGCAGAGATAGCAACAGAACGTGACGACCTAATAGTATTGAATGCAAAAGACGCAACAGACTTACACAATAGTCCCCTCCAGTATATACAACTAGGACAATATCAGTCGCTACAGAGGGTGACAATATGTATGGGTACATATTCATACTATGTAGGATAACTAAGTAAACGGTTATGCTGTTTATTCCATCTTGCTACAATGCTCTGCACTTTGTATATATATTTATATATTTATGTGTATGTATGTATATCCACTGCTCTTATTTATATCTTCCGTATCTTCTTAATTATTGCTCTGAGTGTTGCTATCCCTGTGCTGTTGCAATCCTGGAATTTCCCCATTGTGGGAATAATAAAGGCTTATCTTATCTTATCTTATATATATATATATATATATATATATACATTTGTTAACTTTTTGCATTTTAAAGACAGTACACTTACCAGTAGTGCTTCGAGCAGTTTGTACAACGGACTCATCCATGGCAGTGGCTGAAGCCGTAGCTGAGTTCAATGCCCCGGTTGTTTAGTTGGCTTATCCCCAAGAACAGAGTTCATCATATCAAAATGGGGATTCTTTCGGGGTTTCCCATTGCTGCTACGCTCAAGATCTCTTTTATGGTCTCTGAATTCTTTCTTGAGCTTTTTCAGTTTATTTAGCAGCTGGTCGACGGTACTGTCGTAACCCATGGCGGCCATCTCCCTTTATATTTGCTCAACAATGGGCTTTGTCCAAATGGCCCACTCCAGTTTATCTTGTACTTCTGCTGATGTCCATAGAGCCAGGAAGTGTGTCTCCTCTTCACTCCACATCTGCTTGGTTTTGGAATCCATCATGCTTGCTCTGCTGTTCGGAATGTAATATGGCGGTCAGTAATGTTTTGAGGAACTTTTCAGCTCATCAGTTAACCACGCCCACAGCAGTGGATGTAACCAGCGTCAACTGGTTCGCAGCTCTGTCCCACCGAGTTGGGGTCAGCTTAGCACCACTTTTGAGATCCTGAGGCAGTCGACAAGCAAAGAACTGGTGTCAAGTCAGGCTCTGGCTCCAGTTAAGCACTGGAATTGTCGTCGGCCTCCGTCGGTCTATGATGACCATGGAAGAGAATCCTAAACGTCTACTCTGCTGGAACAGCACCGCCTGTGGCTGAACAGGCCGATGCGCGAATGGCAGTCCCTGTCACACAGGTCGCACTTGTGGGTGGTCTCCGTGCTGCTGGGTCTGTGGCAGTTCTTCCTGCGGGTCCTTTTTTCATCTGCTGCAGCAGTCAGTCTCTCTTCACCCGCCTTGAGCTGTCTGGTCAGGGTGCCTCTCCATTTGGAGCGGTCCGTTGCAAGGTCCTCCCAGCACTCTGTGTTGATCTCCAGGGCCTTCATGTCTCTCTTGCAGACGTCTCTAAAACGCAGCTGTGGGTGGCCAACGTCTCTCAGCTTGGTGGAAAAGGGGTATTTGACTCTGGAGGCCCCATCAAAGTCTATACAGATCATAATCCATTGGTTTTCTTGAACTCGTTGATTTGCCCAAATCGTAGACTGATGCGTTGGTTTTTGTTCGTGCAGACCTACCATTTGGACATCCGACGCATCAAAGGCTCAGAGAATGTTGCAGCGGATGCACTGTCCAGAGCCCCGGGTTCTTAGGTGTAAACTTAGATTTAGTAAACTTTGTCTATTAGTGCCTATGCCATCTGTTTAGTGGGTCAGCATTCTTAAGTTGCTTCTCCAGGCACCAGGGATTGCTGGGTAGCTGATGGGCTTGTATGGGTTGGCGAGGTGCTTACACCAGGTCTGGTTTAAAGGAAGGAAAAAAGAAAAATGGTAGATCTGCAGTTGTGGTATTTTAATTGCACATAGTAAACTGTTGTAATGAATAAAGAAATAGGTTGGTTGTAAAATCAGTTTGTGTAGGCCTTCACAATTGGGAAGTCCATTTTTTGTGCATGTGTGGGGGAGTTATGGCCCACTCCTTTTTGGAGTGGGGCCTCTCTGTTTTTTTCCCTGTGCTGTAGGTGGAGCTACGAAGGACTGCCCCTGACTGAGAGGTGCTCGATTTAAGCCATCTCTGCACAGCTATCAGTAGTGTTCTGCTCCCACTGGAGGCTGGTTGCCTTCTGTGCTCGTGCTCTGCCTGCTGCTGTTTGTCTGTCGCTTGGTCAGGGTTGTGCTGGTGGCCCCTGGTTTGTGCTGTTTGCAGCCTGTGGGTTTTCTGGTTCTTGGGTTTTGCGCTAGGCAGAATTGCAGCCCTGACAAAGACGTGTTATTGCTGGATTGGCCAGTGATTAGTTTTCTTTACTTATTTCACACATCCCAGTCTCTCTCTCTCTCTCTCTCTCTCTCTCACACACACACACACACGCACACACACACACACACACACACACACACACACACACACCACTGATTATTACAAACGCCTTCTTTTATTGCGTTTCTTTAAACAATAAACTTGTGTTTAAATTGGCACCTCAGTGTGGTCTCCCTTCTTTGTTTAAGCCTGGAGCCTGGCTTATGACAAATGGAGGAGTGTTGTATGGGGGCTCATCCAGTTTTGAGCACGGGACCATCTGTTTTGGCTTTGGCCCATGTGTGACAAATGAAAGCTTGTCTGCTCCTCCGCTTGCTTGAATCCGTCTGTCCGTTTGAACTCTGTCTGTCTGTTTAGCCCTTTTAAAACAATTTGTGATAGGACAAATGGGGGCTCTGTCTGTTTGAATTTGGTTTGTTTAAGCCTTTGGCCCATTTGTGAGAGAATGGGGGGCTCGTCTGTCTGTTTGTCCAGTTGGACCTGGTCTGGTTGAGTTTTTGACCCTTTTGGAAGGGAGGCTCGTCTGTTTGAGCTTTGGCCCATTAGTGAGAGAAATGGGAGCTCATCTGTTTGTTTGACGCATTTGTCTGTTTTTTTTTTTTTGTTTTTTTTTGTTACTGGGTTAATACAGGTAAGTGTGTTCCATTCAGTTAGTTTTGATATCACTGGTAATTTCTCTTGTTAGGCTAAACAGTGAATTTCACTAGGGGGTTCACTGTCTGTCTTTGGTTTAGTGAGGCATGAAAACGGCCTGAGGTCACATCCACGGGATTTCCTGTAAGTCATCACATAGCGGTTGCTTGACAGCCCAGTGGGTTCATGATTAAAGATCCTCCCGCCAGTAGCTGCCTGAAGACTAGGGTCTACATTAGTTAGATAGGCTTTTGGTGACTAGTTAGTCAGGATGTGATGTTCAGGTGAGTGCACTCCCCCTCCCGTCCTGTTCAACTTTCACTGACCCTGCAGGCAATCACCTCACCTGCCTAATGAGATGCACCTGCTACCTCTGCCTCGCCAGCACTTAAAAGGACTTCTCTTCAGCGCTCCAGCGCTGGCTTGTTGGGCATACTGCCTCAATTAGTATAAGCAATTTCTAGCTTGGGATAACCTAATTAATTCCTTTGCTTTTTCTTCTCAGGTTGCTGCCATCTGTGTGGTGCATCTTTGGGGATTGTTGTGTGCTCACCTGCCCCATCAACCTCATCCCGCTTCAGCAGCCTTCTCCACCCGGTCAGACACCACCCAGCTCCTTCCCTACCTGTTCCCTGCCAGCATCATCCCGCTGGTTCATCTATTCCTGCTGGACCGCTCTCTGTCAGGCTCTCTGCTCCGCTCACGTAAGTGGTAATTTGACCATCCACTTCCATAGCCGCATTCTCCACTCATTTGTTCTCATCTCTCCCCACAGGCTTGTCTTCCTCTGGCGAGTGGCATTTTCCATAACAGTGCTTTCAGTTTTTGAAATTAATAAACTATTTAAACATTGTTTCTCTGTGTCGTGAGTGTTTTCTCTGGTGTGGTTCCCTGCACGTGAACTGATCATTCTATCAATATGACTCAACGACAGCTGCATCAGCAGAGCACTCTGCTCTCCACCACTTAGACGTCACAGAGAGACAGGTGGCTGTGCTAACTCAACAACTGCAAACCATTACGCAGCAATAGGGCACGGTCACCGAACATTTGGTTCATATCTCTTGTCCGGCTCCCTCCGTTCCACCTGCGGCCCCTATTTCTTCCACCGTGTGCCGAAGGGGCGGTGGTGGCGCAGGTGTAGTGTGGCCGACTGCTGATTGGAGGGTCATGGGTTCGATTCCCACTCTGTCTGCTGTCCGCTTGTTGAAGTGTCCTTGAGCAAGACACTGAACCCCCAGTTGCTCCTGGTGGCCTGGTTAGTGCCTGTGTGTATGGCAGCTCTGCTGCCATCAGTGTGTGAATGTGTGTGTGAATGGGTGGATTGCAGGATCTGTAAAGCACTTTGGTCTTCCTAGATGAGAACAAAAGTGCTATATAAGTGAATGCCATTTTACCTGCCCCGTATGCTGAGGAGGTGGGGGAATGTAAGGACTTTCTTTGTCATGTTTGGCTTTATCT
Source organism: Pholidichthys leucotaenia (assembly GCA_020510985.1). NCBI lineage: Eukaryota > Metazoa > Chordata > Actinopteri > Cichliformes > Pholidichthyidae > Pholidichthys > Pholidichthys leucotaenia. The sequence continues at coordinate 420,047,196 of CM035841.1, forward strand.
GGGCCAGGTGGGCGGGGAATACCCAGACGAGATTTCCAAAATTCATTTTATGACTCTCCTGCTGTGGGACCGAGCCCTCAGTTGGGCTTGGTCTGTTCTCGACAGTCTGGAGGGTTCCACCTATACATTTGATCGCTTTGCCACTGAATTTTCCCGTACTTTTGACCGCATGGAGAGTGAGGGCAACATTATGAACCACCTTTTGTCTCTCCGCCAGGGAAGCCGTTCTGTAGCCCACTTCTCAGTGGAGTTTTGGGTGGTCACGGCAGACTCTGGATGGAATGATGTTGTGTTATGCAACGTGTCCCTCCAGGGTTTAAACACTAACCTCCACGACAACCTGACGGTTCATGCTGTTCCCTCATCTCTGGATGGCTTAATTGACCAAGCTGTCAGTTTGGATAATCACTACCATGAGTGCACGAAGGAGCGCAAATCCGCCCAACGGTTTATCGGTCCATTTCCCATATGTCAGATCATTAACCCAGTGTCTGTACGACTAACTCTCCCCCCCTCCCTACGCATCTGTCCAACCTTTCATGTCTCTCAGGTAAAGCCTGTCTCCTCCAGCCTGTTGTGTCCCCCTCCCAGGTCTCCACCTCCACCGAGGGTGATCGACAGCGACCCAGCATGGTCTGTCTCCTCCATCTTGGACGTCCACCGCCGGAGGCGTGGCCTGCAGTACCTGGTGGACTGGGAGGGCTATGGGCTGGAGTGGAGGTCCTGGGTGCATCCTGCCTTCATGCTCGACAAGCAGCTCATCAAGGACTTCCATCGGACGCACCCGGGTAGGTTGGAACGCCCGCCGAGAGGTGTGCTGTAGGGGGGGAGTACTGTCATGGCTGCCAATCACGGCACCTGTGCACACACCTGCCTGTCATCCCCTGTGGCCATATTTATTCCATCAGGACCAGTGCTGGGCGTGGAGTCGTCTGATTCTCTATGCTGAATCCAGTTACGCCTGCCTCCGTGCTTCCCTGCACTCAACTCTCCAGCCAGTCCGGGCCGGTTTGACCCAGACCAACTACCAAGTAAGCCTACTCGCTACTCATCTTGTCCGATTCCCCTGTGCACAGGCGGAGCCCCGAGACGGCGGACCTCCATCTCCCTCTAGGCGGCGGACCCATCCTTCCACCTCCAGCTAACCAGCCCCACAGACACTGTCTCCCTGGCTGCAGCTTCGGCGCTACCTGAAGCTACACCAACATCTTCTGACAGTAAGCGCTACAACATCTATCATGCTGCATAGGTTTAACTGTAAACTAACGGCCCTTGTCTCAATCCAGGGTTGCCAGGTTGTAAGGTGCTCTGCCGGCCCCAGCTGGAGATTACGGATCGCACTACACAACATTACACCTTATATTCCGCACTCACGCATCCACTCATTCACGTTTACAATAAAAGTACGTTAATTGTATTCACCCTGAGTCGTGTCTGTTCTGTGGGTCACCTGAACCATGTCAGTACGACTCTGCCAAAGTGACTCGGTAGACAGCATGCTCGCGCGCCGTATTAACCATCTAAAGGCTCGGGTAGGTCAATTAGCGTACCAACAGCAGGTGATGCTAACTCAGCTAACCCGCATCACCGATAGGTTAGATCGATTGGTTAGCCCACAGGGGTTCCCCACAGCACCAACTAGCTCCTCTGCTCCCGCTAGCTCAACCGCTAGTTCCACTGCTAGCTCCACTCCTAGCCCTTCCTCTCCAGGCCCCACTTATCGGCTCACTCCCGTCCCTACTCCCGCTCGCTTTAGAGGTGTGTTGGGGGAGGCCAGGGGGTTCCTCATGCAGTGCGATATAGTTTTCCAATGGGTACCCGGGGATTTTCCCACTGACCAAAGCTGTATAGGCTATATGATCAATTTGCTAGAAGGACAGGCTTTAGCTTGGGCATATGGCTAGGGCTGATTATGCTTCTATGACATATGCACAATTTACACAGGATTTTCAGGAGGTTTTCAGTCACCCGGACCGGCAGGACGTACTCACCTCTCGTCTATTAAATCTTTGGTAGGGGTCGAGGGCAGTCGCCGACTATGCCATGGACTTCCGGGTCGTGGCTATGGAGGTCAGGTGGGAGGATGCCTCTCTGAGTAGTATATTCATTAGGAGTTTGAGCCCTAGCCTGCGGGACGAGCTGGCCCACCTGGAGAAACCCTCTACGCTGCATGAGTGTATCTCCCTGGCCATTAGCATTGACAATCGTCTGAGGGAATGGGCGGCTGAGCGCAAGACTTCCGGCCACTCGGGGAATATGCCGTGCTGCTTCCTCGAGCCCCCCCTCCTGGCCCTCCCGTCAACTGATTTCCCGGAGGACCAAGAGCCTATGGTCGTGGGTGGGTCGAAACTTCCTGTTGCAGAGAGACAGCGCCGCCGAGAGTTGGGGTTGTGCATCTATTGTGGGAGCGAGGAGCATGACCTTAATTCCTGTCCCAAGCGGCCAAAAAGGGGAGGTCCATGCGTCGAAGTAGGGGGTCTCACGGACGTAACCAGCAATAATCCCCTCACCCGTTTTCTAATTCCTATCCGGTTTTGCTTTGGTCATAAGGAACATAACATACATGCACTCATTGACTCAGGGGCCGAGCAGAGCTTCATTTCTAGGAGCCTGGCAACCCATCTGGGTCTACCTATGCAGCCGTTGAAAACTCCCCTCAAACTTATTGCCCTGTCTAAGGCATCGTTAGCCACTGTCACTCATCGGGTCGCCTCTGTGCCAGTTATTATTTCGGGCAACCATTGGGAGGAGTTGAACTTGTTTGTCTTCCCGGTGTTATCCTCCCCGGTCATCCTGGGCTATCCTTGGGTACACCTGCATAACCCGTCTATTGACTGGTGTTCGGGAAATGTAGTTTCGTGGAGCCCTTTCTGCCTAAGTGCCTGTCTGCAGTCTGCTGCATGCTCGCCTGCCACGCCTTTGGGTGTCCCTGCCTCTCCCCCTCCTGACCTGTCAAAAGTGCCACTGGAATACCATGACCTTGGGGCCGTCTTCAGTAAAACCCAGGCCCTTTCCCTTCCCCCTCACCGACCGTATGATTGTGCCATTAACCTGCGGGCCGGCGCTCCGCTGCCATCCAGCAGACTTTACAACCTGTCTGCTCCAGACCGCGCGGCCATGGACGGGTATATTAAGGAATCACTAAGCTCAGGCATAATTAGACCTTCATCTTCGGTGGTGGGGGTGGGTTTTTTCTTCATGGGGAAGAAGGACGGCTCCCTCAGGCCCTGCATTGATTTCTGACCTTTTTCACGCACCTTCTGACCACTGTCAGACCACCTTCTGACCATTGTCAGAAGGTGACCATTGTCACCATTGTCAGAAGGTGCGTAAAACCCTGTGATGGCGGGAGGGGGCCCACGAGGTCCACATGAACGTGGTCGAACCTCTTAGCCGGTATACGAAACGGCTCCAAAGGGGCCTTCATGTGTCTGTGTACTTTGGCTTGTTGGCACGCTACGCAGGCTGCAGCCCACTCTTTCCCTTGTTTGCGCAGGCCTGGCCATACGAACTTCGATCCCACCATTTTGACTGACGCGCGCACTCCTGGGTGCGCCAGAGTGTGAACTGACTCAAACACTCGGCGGCGCCAAGCAACTGGGACCACCGGGCGCGGGCGTCCCGTGGAGATGTCACAGACTGGGGGAGGGCTGCCATCTTGCAGTGCTGTGCTCTCCAGCCTTAACCCTGTTGGTCCAGACTGGAGTGCGCACACGTCCTCATCTCCAATCTGCTCTGTGGCCATGGCTGTATAATCTATCCCTACGCAGACTGGGGCCACTACTGCACGCGAGAGGCAGTCTGCCACCACATTCAGTTTACCTGCCACATGCTGAATATCGGTCGTGAACTCTGAGATTGCGGCCAACTGTCTCTGCTGCCAGCCCGACCATGGTTCCGAAACCTAGGCTATCGCATGAAGCTGCGCCCTTCCAGCCAGAACTGGAAGTGGTGTATGGCCAGGTGGAGAGCCAGCAACTCCCTGTCGAATGCTCTGTATTTACGCTCACTGTCGTGCAAAGCCCTGCTGAAAAAAACAAGCGGCTGCCAAGAACCGGCGACACGTTGCTCCACGATGGCCCCTATGGCCACGTCCGAGGCGTCGGTAGTGAGCGCTATCCAGGCCGCCAGGTCCGGGTGCGCCAACGGTGCGGTGTTTGCCAGGGCTGTTTTAACCTCAGAGAATGCCTGGTCCCGCTCTGGAGTCCATTCGACTCTGTCCGCCGGCTTCCGTTTCTTGAGCGCGGCGTACAATGACTGCATGATCTGAGCTGCGCGGGGGAGGAACCGGTTATAAAAGTTAACCATCCCCAAAAACTCTTGCAGCGCCCTGACCGTCTGAGGCCGGGGAAAATTTGCCACGGTGCGCACCTTGTCGGGCAAGGGTATCGCTCCCTCCGGTGAGATGCCGTGCCCCAAAAAGTCAATCCCCATCACACCGAACTGGCATTTCGCCGGGTTGATTATTAACCCGTGCTCTTCTAACCTCCGGAAAACCGTCCTGAGGTGGGTTACATGTTTGTCCTCGGACGCGCTGGCCACCAGGATATCATCCAGGTAGACAAACACAAACGGCAGATTGTGCAACACCGCATCCATCATGCGTTGGAATGTCTGTGCTGCGCCTTTTAATCCGAAGGACATGCGTAAAAACTCAAACAAGCCAAACGGAGTTATTACCACTGTTTTGGGTGTGCCCTCTGCGTGCACCGGGACCTGGTGGTAACCGCGGACCAGGTCTATTTTAGAAAAAAATGTGTGTCCCGGCGAGGTGAATGGAAAAATCCTGAATATGGGGAATCGGGTAGCGGTCATGCGCTGTGGCGTTATTCAATCTGCGGAAATCTCTGCACGGTCGCCACGATCCCTCGGCCTTAGGGACCATGTGTAGTGGGGATGCCCATGGGCTGTTTGAGCACCTGATGATGCCCAACCTTTCCAAGTTGGCAAACTCCTCGCGCGCTATGGCCAGTTTAGCTGTGTCCAGGTGCCGAGGTCGTGCGAAAACGGGCGGCCCAGTAGTGGTGATAAAGTGCTCCACCCCGTGTTTAGTTATGGCCGCCGAAAACGTCGGGACCGTGAGTGCTGGGAACTGAGTGAGCAGTGTGTGGAACTTACTGCCTGGAGCTGTGACGTTGGCTAGTGCTATTGGCCCGGCTCCTCGAGCTGTACAGGGGAGAGAATCAAAAGACATTGCATTAACCAGCCGTCTGTTAGCAACATCAACTAGCAACCCATATGCACACAGAAAATCAGCTTCCAAGATTGGGAAACTGCATGCCGCTATGACGAATGTCCACTTGTACATACGGCCGTGTAGGGATACAGTCAGTGTCCTCTCACCAAAAGTCCTAATGTTCGAGCCGTTTGTGGCTATCAGCTCGGGGCCGCTAGCTCCCGCTAGCCGGTCGGCATAGGACGGCAGGATGAGGCTCTTTTGGGAGCTGGTGTCTACGAGAAACCGCCTCCCCAAGCGCGAGTCCATCACGTAGAGCAGCTTGTTTTCTTCACTGGCAGTTGGAGCTGCTACTGACTGCTGGCCTCAGCGTTCCGGTGAGGCCAGCACATGTGTACGGTGGCACATATCTGCGTGTGTTCTCTCCAAAACGGCGGTGGTAGGAGCAAAGCGTGTCTCTCTGGCGCTTTCTGTTCCCCTGCTGCCGCTACCGTCACTGGCTCCTCGCCTCCACTGGTCGTCTCGCTGGGTTCCAACGCTGCCCCGTTCACTGTGAGGACTCTGGTGGTGAGGATGATCCGACTTGCCTCCTGGGCTAGCACACGGTAATCGCGTGCGACCAGCAATGGTGAGTTGGCCAGGACCGCTCTTGCCTCCATTGGGAGGTTCCGGAGGAAAAGGTGGACAAACAGAAAATGCCCGTCGTCCGTGCCCATCAACGCCAACATCTTCTCCATCAGTTCGACCGCCAACCCATCTCCTAACTCAGAGCGCCTCAGGAGCCTCTCTGCTCTCTCACAGTCCGAGAGTGTGTAGCGCCGGGTCAGCGTGGCCTTGAGAGTCCCGTATTTATCGTGGGCTGGAGGCTGTTGGAGCAGGCTTGCTACTTGCTGAGTCGTGTGAGCGTCCAGCGCTGCGATCACATAGTAATATCTGGTGTCATCTGCTGTTATTCCCCGGAGGGCGAACTGAGCCTCGGTGTGGAGGATCCAAGACCGCGGGTCGTGCAGCCAAAATTCCGGTAGTTTGACCGAAACAGCGCACGCGTTGCTGGGGCTTTCCATCTGGGCCGTCTCTGGGATGCTTGCCGTGTTGCTGGGGCTTCTCGTCCGGGCCGACTCCGGGGTTCTTGCCTTGTGTTTCATAATTCGTCAAGGGTCACCAGTGTGGAGAGTGTAAATAAAGGAACCAGACTTACACGACAGACGAACTTTATTTCTTACTCTCACTTCAATCATATACAGAAAAAGACCTTTTCAATACACCAGGGTCTCTCCTTTTATACCACTCCACTCCTTCCCCCTGCTGCCTGAAAACTTGCATTACAATACGTTCACACATTCACCCCTTACTGTCTCCGCAGCTACTCCTTCCTGCTGCATTACCATCTTTTCCCATTACAATACGAACTGTCCTTCTCCATTAAATCCCCCACGCTCTGCCGGCAGAGGGAATATTCCCCTCCCCTCTGCTTCCAGTCTGAGATGAATATCCCAGCGTGGGTTCCCTACAATGAGAGCGTTTCCATAGGTCGCTTAAAGCAGCGCTCAGGGCTTCGCTTACGGATGCAAATTGGGTGGACCGGTTGTCGTGGATTCTTTTAGGGTTACATTCAGCACCGAAGGAGGATTTGGCAGCCTCCCCAGCAGAGCTGTTTTGTTCCCAGCTGCTGCGTCTCCCAGGGGAATTTTTGCCGGACAGCCCCACGCTGAACACCGATCCATCCCCGCTTTCACTGCATAGCGCAGTGGCAGGGACAGTACCCGGTCCGGTCCACCATTGTTTTCCACACGCTTTTGTACCAAAGGCCTTGAAGGATGCAGCGTTCGTATTTGTCAGGCACGATGTCCACCGGACCCCCTTGCGCCTGCCCTACGATGGCCCGTTTAGAGTGCTGGAACCCGGAGAGAAACATTTTGTGTTAGACTTGGGGGGACACAGGGAAACAGTCTGTATAGACAGGCTTAAGTCCACTTTCGTTTTAGCAGACGAGCAGGTGGTGTTGACTTGGGCTCCTCGGCGCGGATGACCCCCACTGAGAACTCCCCAGGTAAATGACTCGTCAGATCACTCACAATGGCATGCTACAAATGTTTTCCCCCCTCCCAATGTCCCCCCACAGACGGATGCACCCCCAAGCCCCCCACTACCTGGAAGACTTGCTGGACAATGATCCAAAACACACCAGAAAGTCCACCTCTTAATGGCTTAAGAAAAACAAAATGAGGACTTTGGAGTGACCTAGTCAAAGTCCTGACCTGAATTTGATTGAGATGCTGTGGCATGACCTTGTGGCGATTCATGCTCGAAAACCCTCCAATGTGGCTGAATTACAACAATTCTACAAAGGAGAGTGGGCCAAAATTCCTCCACAGCACTGGAAAAGACTCATTGTCAGTTACTGCAAACACTTGATTGCAGTTGTTGCTGCTAAGGGTGGCCCAACCAGTTATTAGGTTTAGGGGGCAATCACTTTTTCACACAGGGCCATGTAGGTTTGGATATTTTTCCCCTTAATAATAAACACCTTCATTTAAAAAACTGCATTTTGTGTTTACTTGTGTTATCTTTGTCTAATATTTAAATGTGTTTGATGATCAGAAACATTTAAGTGTGACAAACATACAAAAATAATGAGAAATCAGGAAGGGGGCAAACATTTTTTCACGCCACTGTGTGAGAGAACTGCAAATGAGAAAAAAGTTGCAAATCCAAGAAAATGTTTCAAATTTACATGAAAAAAGTTGCAGATTCATGAGAAAAAAATAGCAATTTTACATGAAAAAAAGTTGCAAATTAAGAGGGAAAAAGTTGCAAATTTATGGGAAAAGTTTCAGATTGTGAGAAAGTTGCAAATTTACATGGAAAAAAGTTGCAAATTTAAATGAAAAAAGCTGCAAGTTAATAAGAAAAAAATGCACATTTTTAAGCTACTAATTTAAATGAGAAAAACTGCAAATATGAGAAAAAGTTGCAAATTTACATGAAAAATTTGCAGATTAATGAGAAAAAAGTTGCAAATTTACATGAAAAAATTGAAGATTTACAGGAAAAAGTTGCAGATTATGAGAAAGTTGCAAATTTACATGAAAAAAAGAAAATTATGAGAAAAAAGTTGCAAATTTATGAAAAAACTTTAAAATTTACAAAGTGTGGAGAGCGTGGAAAGATGAGGCTGAGTTTATTTTTCAAATCAAGTTTATTCACGTATCTCCAACATCCTCTCAACAGAAAGAGAAAACATCCCCCCACATCTGTCCATTTTATACCCCAGGACATCAAAGCACACAGTCACATTGTCTTTTAATTCCAAGACACAATACATCTTCTTCCAGGTCTTCTCCCCTCCACCCAACGTCACCGGTGGTCAGGAAATCCCCCAAGGCCATCTCTTTACATAACAAGGATCACATTTCACATCCTCCTGTCATCCCTAGGAGACTCAGTCCTATTGTTCATTCTGAGACGTGAAGCAACAGTAATACAGTGATCCCTCGCTACTTTGCGCTTCACCTTTCGCGCCCTCAGTGCATCGCGGATTTTTCAAAAATAGTCATCAAAAATTCAAAATTGAGAAATAATGGGCGGGCGCTAGCAGAAGGCAGGGAGACTACATTAGACCATCAGGTATCAACACTGAGAGCCCCACCTCTCTGTTCGCTGTTCTCGTGTTGGCTCGGCTCGGAAATCTCGCAAGCTGATTGGCCGAGACGTTTCACCCCGCAAGCTGATTGGCCGAGACGTTTCACCCACCTCCTCTCCCTGCCGAGCGCCCATGAAGGGAAGGAAGACCGCATTCATTGCTCTTTATCGCTCGTGTTACGTAGTCTCGCCGCGTGGAACTTTTCGCTGTTCTCTTGTGCCATTTTGTGCGAAATAGTCTTCCCGTCGAGCCACTACGCCGCCTCCTGCAGCTTCTCCAGCTCTATCGGAAGCTGCCCTCGATGATCCTGTGCTTCTAGCACCTGACGATGAGGCGTCACCTGAGGAGCAGTAAAGCTCTCATTAACCTGTGAAGTAAATCATCTTCATCTTGAGTTACGTATCTTGTTATAAGAATAAAAGAGTTCTAAAAACATATTTATGTACACTTTATTTACATCTATGTATGTATGTACACGTACACACACACACACACGTATCATATGAGAGTGAGAGAGTGAGAGAATGAACGTACGTATTATTTATGGATGACGTCATTAGGGGTGACGCTACTTCGTGGTTTTTCACTTTTCGCGGTCGGTTCTGGAACCCATTAACCGCGATAAGTGAGGGATCACTGTATACATTTGAAGTCTATGAAACTCATATATGTGTCCCACATGACCCCCCCCCCCCAAACGTCTAAGATGAAACAATATAACACAGTCTGCATATCATAATAAAATCACAAAAAAATCAGTCCACATGCTGCTTGGGCTTCAATCGTCTGCCGTACTTGCTGTAAGCGGGCTTTACCACTCCTGCGGCGCCATCCTGCTGGGGGGCTGCTGTCTGGGGGTGAGAACTGTTAGTCAATCCCTGTGGGAGCTCTGGGGAAAGCTCGCTAGGGGGTCTGCCACGCCGAGGGGCCCTCGCCAACTGCACAGCTTCATCAGCCATCACAAAAGCGGGTTTGAGCCTGTTTATGCCAATCACATCCTTTCTGCCCCCCAAATCTAGCAAAAAGTGTTTATCGCCCGTTTCCAGCACTCTAAATGGTTCATCATAAGGTGGTCGCAAGTTTGGGCGATGGGCATCATGTCTGACAAAAACAAACTCCGCATTTTTTAAAGCTTTAGGCACAAAAACGCGCGGAAAACTGAGATGAACGGGGCCAGGAAGCGTGCTCGATCCTGTGTCACTCTGCAACAGCTGAGCAGGGGAGCGCTCTGGCGCAGGATTAACTGGGAGAAACTCGCCGGGCAGCCGGAGTGGCTGCGCAAAAACTAACTCGGCTGGGGAGGCTTTTAAATCCTCTTTAGGTGCAGAACGCAACCCCAATAAGACCCATGGTAGCCTGTCCACCCAATTTGCATCCGTAAGCGACGCTCTGAGGGCCGCTTTCAATGACCTATGGAAACGTTCGCATAAACCATTAGCCTGCGGGTTGTACGCAGTAGTGCGGTGGATCGTTACCCCCAGGCTGCGGGCCATTGCTGACCAAAGCTCGGAAACAAATTGAGGACCTCTGTCGGACGTAATATCCGACGGAACTCCAAAACGCGCTACCCATGCTGTTAAAAACGCGCGCGCCACCTCCTCGGCTGTGGTTGATGCCAGTGGGACCACTTCCGGCCAGCGCGTGGTGCGGTCCACCATTGTCAAAAGGTGTGTGCACCCCTGTGACGGCGGGAGGGGGCCTACGAGGTCGACATGCACATGATCAAACCTCTTAGCCGGGATGTGAAACGGCTCCAAGGGAGCTCTCGTGTGTTTGTGTACCTTGGCTCGTTGACAAGCCAGGCAGGCTGCTGCCCACTCCTTAACCTGTTTGCGCAGGCTCAGCCATACAAATTTCTCTCCTACCATTTTGACCGACACGCGCACCCCCGGGTGCGCCAGAGAACGAATCGAGTCAAAAACACAGCGGCGCCACGTGGTCGGCACCACGGGACACAGTCGTCTCGTGGAGACATCGCAGATTAGGGGGGGCATACCATTTTGCAGCAACCTGTTCTCCAGCCTTAACCCTGTTGGTCCAGACTGGAGCGCGCACACGTCCGCGTCGCTAACCTGATCCGCGGCCATGGCTGCATAATCTATCCCTACGCGGACTGGGGCCGCGCGCACTTCCGCGCTGCTAGTCTGCTCCGCGGCCATGGCAGCATAATCTACCCCTACGCGGACTGGAGTAGCTACAGCGCGCGAGAGACAGTCTGCCACTACATTTAGTTTACCCGCTACGTGTTGAATATCGGTAGTAAACTCTGAGATTGCAGTCAGCTGCCTCTGCTGCCGGCCTGACCACGGTTCTGAAACCTTGGCCATCGCGAAAGTCAGCAGCTTGTGGTCGATGAACGCAGTGAAACGGCGCCCTTCCAGCCAGAACTGGAAGTGGTGAATGGCCAAGTGGAGCGCTAACAACTCCCCGTCGAACGCGCTGTATTTTCGCTTGGTATCGCGCAAAGTCCTGCTGAAAAAGGCGAGCGGTTGCCAAGCCCCGGCAACCTGCTGCTCCACGACCGCCCCTATGGCCACATCTGACGCGTCAGTAGTGAGTGCTATGCGGGCCTTTGGGTCTGGATGTGCTAACAACGCCGCGTTTGCCAGGGCTGTTTTGACCTCCGAGAATGCGCGCTCCCGCTCTGGGGACCATTCGATTTTATTTGTGGGTTTTTGTTTTTTAAGCACGGCATACAGTGGTTGCATGAGCTGCGCTGCGCGGGGGAGGAAACGGTTATAAAAATTCACCATTCCCAAAAACTCCTGTAACGCTTTGACCGTTTGTGGCTGGGGAAAATTTGTTACTGCACGCACTTTGTCAGGCAGAGGAACAGCTCCTTCTGGGGAGACGCGGTGCCCCAAAAAGTCAATCTGTGTCACCCCGAACTGACACTTCGCTGGGTTGATTATTAACCCGTGCTCTCCCAACCTCCGGAAGACTGCCGTGAGGTGATTTTCGTGTTCGTCTTCGGACGCGCTGGCTACCAAAATGTCGTCCAGGTAGACGAACACGAAGGGGAGATTGCGCAACACCGTGTCCATCATGCGTTGGAACGTCTGTGCGGCGCCTTTAAGCCCAAACGGCATGCGCAAAAACTCGAACAAGACAAATGGAGTTATTACCGCTGTTTTGGGTATGTCCTCGGCACGCACTGGGACTTGATGGTACCCACGAACTAAGTCTATCTTGGAAAAAACGCGTGCCCCCGCCAAATGGACAGAAAAATCTTGGATATGCGGGATTGGGTAGCGGTCGTGCGCTGTAGCGTTGTTTAACCTGCGGAAATCACCGCAAGGTCGCCACGAGCCGTCAGCTTTAGGGACCATATGAAGTGGGGAAGCCCATGGGCTTTTCGAACGTCTAATGATGCCCAACTTTTCAAGGTTGGCGAACTCCTCGCGCGCTATGGTCAGTTTAGCTGCATCCAAGCGCCGAGCTTTTGCAAAAACGGGAGGACCGGTGGTAGTAATAAAATGTTCCACCCCGTGTTTAGCGACGGCTGCTGAAAATGTGGGAACCGTGAGTGCTGGAAACTGAGTGAGGAGGGTGTGGAACTTACCGCTTGCCGTAGCGACGTTGGCTTGTGCTGTGGGCGGGGTCACTCGGGCTGCACAGGGAATAGAGTAAAAAGAAAGTGCATTAACCAGGTGCCTATTAGCAAGATCAACCAACAAACCATGTGAGCACAGAAAATCAGCCCCTAACATGTTGAAGCTTACCGCAGCTATAACAAAAGTCCACTCAAATGTACGACCGTGTAGGGACAGGAGCAGAGTCTTCTCACCGAAGGTCTTAATGCTCGAGCCGTTCGCTGCCGATGCTCCGTGACTCCCGGGGCCTGCCAGCCGGTCAGCATAGGTGGGCGTGATGAAACTCACTTGGGAGCCTGTGTCCACGAGGAATTGCCTCCCCGAACGCGCATCCGTCAAGTAGAGCAGCTTATTCTGTTCCCCGAGGGCCGCGGCTGCTACCGACCCCCGGCTCTGGCGTTTCCCGAGCTCTTGAACTGACACGGTGGTATACACTTGCGTGCCCTCTCTGCAAAGCGGCAATGGTAAAAACAGAGGTCGTCTCCTCCGCGATGTTTGGCCTTCACCGCCGCCGTCGTTGGTGGGTCTGCCTCCGCCGCCTCTGGCCCCCTGCCATCCCCGGCCGTCGCACCGAGGTCTGTCGCTGCTGCGGTGGCCACGCGCCATCTGCTGGCATTGAGAATCCACTGTGCCTCCTGGGCCAGCGCGCGGAAGTCCCACCGGGCCAACAACTGTGAACCGGCCAGGGTCGCTCTCGTCTCTGACGGTAGGGTTCTCAGGAAAATGTGGGTGAAAAGGAAATCGTCGTCGTCTGAGCCTCTCAGCCTCAGCATGTCCTCCATCAGGTCGACGGGTGTGCTATCTCCCAAGTTGTTAAGGGCCAGGAGTCTCTCCGCTCTCTCCTGGGCTGAGGGAGTGAAACGCTGGATGAGCGCAGCCTTCAACCGGCCGTATTTGTCGTCGGCAGGTGGGCGCTCCTCCAGGCTCTGCACATGTCGAGCCGTGCGGTTGTCGAGCTTGGCAATAACGTGGTAGAATTTCGTGTCATCTGCCGTTATTCCCCGGAGAGCGAACTGAGCTTCGGCCAAGTGGAACCAGGAGCACGGGTTGTCCTGCCAGAAGTCTGGTAGCTTGACTGAGACTGCGTTCGCCTGGCTGGTTCCTGGCGAGTCCGGCTCGGGGGAATTTCTTCCGCTCACGATACGTCTTTGGGTCACCAGTGTGGAGAGCGTGGAAAGATGAGGCTGAGTTTATTTCTCAAATCAAGTTTATTCACGCATCTCCAACATCCTCTCAATAGAAAGAGAAACCCCCCCCCCCCCCCACATCTGTCCATTTTATACCCCAGGACATCAAAACACACAGTCACATTGTCTTTTAATCCCAAGACACAATACATCTTCTTCCAGGTCTTCTCCCCTCCACCCAACATCACCGGTGGTCAGGAAATCCCCCAAGGCCATCTCTTTACATAACAAGGATCACATTTCACATCCTCCTGTCATCCCTAGGAGACTCAGTCCTATTGCTCATTCTGAGACGTGAAGCAACAGTAATATACATTTGAAGTCTATGAAACTCGTATATGTGTCCCACAAAAGTTGAGAAAAAATTGCAAATTTATGAAAATAGCAAATCTATTTGAAAAGCTGCAAATCCCCCCCCCCCCCCAAAAAAAAGTTTGCATGTATCCTTAGTATTTGTGCTTAAAATGCATTTTATTCAGTTCTGTAACATGATATAGAAAGCAGTGCCGGCCATATAGGCAGTTACCTATGGCCCCACCTGCTGGAGGGGCGCTGCTGCACACCCTCAATTTTTTTTTTTTAATTAATAGAATGAAAATAATAGAGGCGCTGTGCTGGCAGACAAATGCTTTGCCCAGGCCAGACGGGGGCCTTTGAGGGCTGACCAACTTTGACTCACTTCAGCACCATGGTGCTGCTTTGCTACTGCAGAACCTGGACCACTTGCTGTAATTGATGGAAGCATGAATTCTGCTACCTGAAAATCCTGAAGGAGAATGTCCGGCCATCAGCTGGTGACCTCAAGGTCAAACCCTCCAGTGGCTGAATTAAAACAATTCTGAAAAGAGTGGGCCAATGTGATCTAAGACTTTGCCAGTCATAAACGCTTGATTGCAGTTACCTCTGCCAAGGAGGTTGTTTTTGCCGGTGTTGGTTTGTCTCTTAGCAACATTGCTCCAAAAAAGTTATGAACGGCTTTCAATGAACTTTTCAGGAAAGGTGTGTCGTGGCACAGGGAACAGATTAGATTTTGATCTGACAGTGCACACCTTCACCAAGGGCTTTATTCGCATTTGTGCAACATTACACAAAAACTACTGAATGGATTTGGATGAAATTTTCAGAGGTTGGTCTTGAGCTAGCGAGGAAGCCATTACATTTTATCTGAGATTGCATACCTCCACCAAGGCTCTTAACATTGTGTTAGCAACAATACTCCTAATGGACAGACTTTGATGCAGTTTTCACTGGAAGTGGCTCTAGGCCTACACACAAACCCATTACATTTTGGAGGTGATCCATGCGGGATGGAAGGAGCCTTGACAGAGGTATGTGCTCTCTTGAGTGCTTTTCTAGTTTGGTGTTTTGAGCCAATTACTTGTTAGAGGGACAGGTAGGCTTGGATAGCAGTTTCCCCTTAATGAAATCATTAAAAAGCTGCATTTTCTCTGGTTATCTTCATTTTGTTTATTTAGCAGGGACAGTGTACATAATGAACATTTTGTATAAGTGCCAGAGATAGCCAAAAGCCTATTTTTCATTTACTTCCTGGACAGATGTTACAAGTCACCCCAAACGTAAAAACAAATTAATCTAAAATTACAAGAAATAGGAAAAAAAAAAAATACTGGCATTAATATGAAATCTTATTAAAACATCCTTGTTATAGACTGTCAAAAAAAAAAAAAACCCAAAAACCCATGAATACATTTAAAACATGCAACAAACAGTACAAATCATGCAAAACGGTGTTTGTTTAAATATGAGCAAAGTTAAAACCACATATAGTAAAGACAAAAGAAACATGCAAAACAGAAGCAAATTATGTACAGAATATAAAGGCGGCACAATGAGCCATGCATGCAGGCACATAAAGACACCAAGACAGCAGCGGGTGGCAACAAGAGAAGTTCAGCACAGAAACACTGCAGCTATTAAAAACTGCAACTTAGTTTTAGTGCTGGTAGAGCTGATCGTCAGCCATTTCTTTAAACAAGCTTTAAATTATTTGAATGTTTCTCAGATTTTGGGACAGCATGCCATTCTAATGCAGCCTGACTGGAAGCATTCTTTCCGAGTGGAACAATGCAGTCCCTGCTTGCTGCACCTCTTGTGACGAGGTATCCAGTTGTTCTGATGGTAAACTAAGTGGAGGTCAAGTCATGATCTTATACATAAGGCAAATATTTACATGTTTATCATTAAAATGTGTTTTATAATCTTAATCACTTAAAAAGTTCTTTTTGAATGTGCACATTTCATAGAAAATTTACACATCCATAAATGAATGTAGTTTTATAACTAGAGCAGTACATCCAAAAAAAAAAATTGAAATACTGTCATTACATAATTTACATTAATATCCAGATGTCAGGAATAGATATGAAAAAAATGAGAACGAAGATGTAAATTGTAACATTACTACCATTCTTTAAGCAAACAAAACCTTCAGTAGATACAAAATTTCACACTTGAATGAAAAGCATAAAGAAAAATCTTAGATAATCTGCCTCTCACAAAAGATTAACCAACTGTAAAAAAAAAAACTGAAAACGGCTACAGGCCTTCATAATTTACAGTTCATTTAAAATCCACACAAAACAAAACTCTGGTTAATCTTTCCCCAGATCACGAGGGGACAGGGCTGGTAGTTGTGGCAGCACGGCCAGGCCTCGACTCGTCTTCACGGCTCTCCCCACTACTCTTGAATTCAGCTGCCCACTTCTCCACAGTCGATAAAGCTGGAGCATCATCCCCTAATGTACCAACCATGTCTGCGTGAATGTCCGCGGGGGCCAACCCCTTTTTCTGCAGATATTTGACAACACCACCGTGCCAAATTTTATCCATCTTCACGGAGCGGCTCAAGGTCTCCTTTTCAAAGTCCTGGATTTCTATCTGGTGTGAGTGGATCTGAAAAGAAACAATGCATGACTACTTTTGTTGCTGTAGCATAACTCCTTAGTCAGCCTATGACCTTTTCAGCCACCCTCATAGCAACAATGCTTTTAACAGTTTTGGTTCTTTAATTTCTTTATCCAGATTGTACCATAAACTGACTCCATTCTGTTCTAGTTTTCCTAA
Organism: Pholidichthys leucotaenia; assembly: GCA_020510985.1. NCBI lineage: Eukaryota > Metazoa > Chordata > Actinopteri > Cichliformes > Pholidichthyidae > Pholidichthys > Pholidichthys leucotaenia. The sequence continues at coordinate 420,063,879 of CM035841.1, forward strand.
ATATCACATGCTTCTAAATCATAATGGCTTTGTCTTTTCAGATCTCTGGCTACTGAATGGTAAACCTTTCCTCTGGGCTTCATACATTACCTGCAGAACACTAATCAACTAGTTTAATGTTAACTGAACAAATGAAGGGCTTGATGGGTCTCTAGTTTATAATTCTTATTCCAATTTTTCGGACCCCTTCAAATCAGACAGGAAATTAAAACAGCTGTTCTTTATCTATAAATTGGTAAAAAAAAAAATCTAAAATGAATGTTTTAATCACAGTTGAAGCTGCTGATTCTGAATCCTACAGACGCAGAAGAGAACAGAAATGGAACCCGAGAGACTGTGGTGCTGCAGGTCTGGACGTGATCAGAGGAGACCTTAACGAAGGACAGAATCCCAGCAGGACAGTCCACACTCACAGCTGCTGGGATTCTGTCCTTCGTCAGAGTCTCTTCTGGGATGGACCGTCTGGAGGATGAGGCTGATCATCCTTCACACTCCTCACCTCCCTGTTGGTGTTGGACAGTTTTAGTCCTCCGTTTACTGAGGCTGTGTCCAGTTCAAGCCGACAAATCTGGAGAGAGAGAAGACAGCTGCAGTTTATCATCCAATTACCTTTTTCTTGTTTTGTCAAACTTAATTGGCCAAAACTGTGGGAAAGTTGCAGTGACTGGACAAAGCTGCAAGGTCATGGAGAATTTCTGGGACTGGCTGAATTGAATCCTGCAGGGACTGATATACACTCACCAGCCACTTTATTAGGTACACCATGCTAGTAACGGGTTGGACCCCCTTTTGCCTTCAGAACTGCCTCAATTCTTCGTGGCATAGATTCAACAAGGTGCTGGAAGCATTCCTCAGAGAGTTTGGTCCATATTGACATGATGGCATCACACAGTTGGCGCAGATTTGTCGGCTGCACATCCATGATGCGAATCTCCCGTTCCACCACATCCCAAAGATGCTCTATTGGATTGAGATCTGGTGACTGTGGAGGCCATTTGAGTACAGTGAACTCATTGTCATGTTCAAGAAACCAGTCTGAGATGATTCCAGCTTTATGACATGGCGCATTATCCTGCTGAAAGTAGCCATCAGAAGTTGGGTACATTGTGGTCATAAAGGGATGGACATGGTCAGCAACAATACTCAGGTAGGCTGTAGCGTTGCAACGATGCTCAATTGGTACCAAGGGGCCCAAAGAGTGCCAAGAAAATATTCCCCACACCATTACACCACCACCACCAGCCTGAACCATTGATACAAGGCAGGATGGATCCATGCTTTCATGTTGTTGACGCCAAATTCTGACCCTACCATCCGAATGTCGCAGCAGAAATCGAGACTCATCAGACCAGGCAACGTTTTTCCAATCTTCTATTGTCCAATTTCAATGAGCTTGTGCAAATTGTAGCCTCTGTTTCCTGTTCTTAGCTGAAAGGAGTGGCACCCGGCGTGGTCTTCTGCTGCTGTAGCCCATCTGCCTCAAAGTTCGACGTACTGTGCGTTCAGAGATGCTCTTCTGCCTACCTTGGTTGTAACGGGTGGTTATTTGAGTCACTGTTGCCTTTCTATCAGCTCGAACCAGTCTGGCCATTCTCCTCTGACCTCTGGCATCAACAAGGCATTTCCGCCCACAAAACTGCCGCTCACTGGATATTTTTTCTTTTTCGGACCATTCTCTGTAAACCCTAGAGATGGTTGTGCGTGAAAATCCCAGTAGATCAGCAGTTTCTGAAATACTCAGACCAGCCCTTCTGGCACCAACAACCATGCCACGTTCAAAGTCACTCAAATCACCTTTCTTCCCCATACTGATGCTCGGTTTGAACTGCAGGAGATTGTCTTGACCATGTCTACATGCCTAAATGCACTGAGTTGCCGCCATGTGATTGGCTGATTAGAAATTAAGTGTTAACGAGCAGTTGGACAGGTGTACCTAATAAAGTGGCCGGTGAGTGTATATGGATGATGAAGTTGCAAATCTACAAAAAAAAGTCAGATTTTGGAGAACAGCTGCACAATTCATAGAAATATTGCACACCTAGAGGAATTTTTTTTTAAATAAAAGCAGTAAATTTCTAAAAAAAGTTGGGGAAGAAACTAGACTAAAAGAAAAGTCAGAAGTGTATATGGAAAACTATGAGTGATATTAAGCTATAAATTATAAACAGAACAAACAAAGGGTGAAATTCTCTCTCACTTCTAGGGAACACCACAAATTACTTTTGATAATTTGATATTCCAATTTTTTAGATGCTCCTGATCAGAAGTGTTAAAGCTAGAGTAGTTACCTGCAAACTCAGGGGTGAAAAAGCTAAGGTCATTTTTCAATTTTACTGTGAAACTGCAACTTTTTCCCCCTCTTGTAAATGTTAAAAAATTTCAGGTAAATGTGCAACTTATTAATTTTCTCCTAATTTGTAACTTTCCCCTCTTAAATGTGCAACCCTTTTCTTGCAAACTGGCAACTTTTTTCCTTATTAAATTTGCAACTTTGCAACCTTTCATGGAAATGTGAAACCATTTTTCTGCTAAATTTGCAACTTTTTCTAGTAAAGTTGCACTTCTTTTGCTTACAGATTTGCAACTTTTTGGTAGTAAATTTCCACTTCTATCAAATTTTTAACTTTTTTCTTGCAAATATGGAACATTTCTGCTAAATTTGCACTTTGCAATTTAACTGTTCTGCTAAATTTGCCCTTTTTTGTACAGTTGCAACTTTGGTTGTAAGCTTGCATTTTTCCCTTGAAAATTTACAGGTAGATTAGTCTTTTACAGGGTTCCTCTGTCCTGCTGCAGTTGTCAGATCTGCAGAAAAAAAAAAATCCACTTCTATGCGACATTCTCATAGGTTGTAGTCGTCCATATTTTCTTATAAATTTCTGACTTGTCTTTCCCCCTATAATTTTGCCCTGGTTTCAGGTTAGCAGGGATGGCAACAGGAAATTCTGATTTCAGCTGAAATCTAATTTGGTCGATTGACTTATGGGGGGGCACAGCCCCCCTGAAGCTGGGAGGTTCTCAGTAAAACTGAAGTAATTTAGACTGAAAAAATGAAAAACTAGACTTAGATAAATCATTAAATTTAATGAAAAGTTAACTCTTCAATGTTGTCTCACTGTCTTTAGTCCAACATATTTAACAGTTCTATAAGAGTTTACACTATTTACACTGGTCACCAAGTCACCTCTAATGTGAAACTTTCTTCCTTTTGGCAGCAAGCTGTCAGTCTCTGAACTTCGAACTTCATCTCCTTTTCTGGTTTCTTCAGAAACTGAGTATTTCTGTTACCTTGTTGAACTTTGAGCCAATTTTCACCTTTACTGTCACTTCTCTCAAGCCAACTCCATCGGAACTTTTGACACTTGTCCATTTCTAGCACTGATGACTCCTGATCCTTCGATAAAAATCTCAATTCTGCTGAACAATACCGAAAGCTCAGAATTCTAACATGAACCAGGGATGTTATTTGGGGTTGGGGAAATTATCTGAAAGTTTAACAGGGGGTCTGGGGGATGCAGTCCCCCAGCGGGGTCTGTGGCAGAGCCCCGTGGTGGGGGCGAAGCCCCCCGAAGCTTCTGGGTTTTTATGATTTTTAAGTACCAGAACTGTGCTTAAATGACATAACAGCTGAATGCCACTTATTACTGTACAATATTGACTTATATTCCAAAAAGATAGCATTCCTAAAATATTCCAACAAGCATTATCACATGCTTTAACACTTGATCAAATCAAAATCAGTTAATTTTATCTATTCCATAATAGAAATAAAATTCCAACATGCCATTACTTTTTATAATTTCAGCATTCATTAGTACATACCTCCGAATGTACCTGTCTATCAGCAAGAGGTGTTAATGGAGCAGACTCGTTTGGTTCAGCCAAAGTCCCCCAGTGTGTAACATCTTTGACTGCTTTATCCACTGTTGAAGATAGTTTCAAAAACGCTGATCCCAAAGAATAGTTGCTCTGCCGAATGGAAAGATAGTGGGCATGTTTCTTCACTTTTGATGTGTGGTCTGACAGCGCCACACAGCCATAGTTAATCAACTCTTTACAATACACACAAAAAGCTTTTCCTGTCATGTCTGGTTTCTTCAGAAATTGTCCGAGTGTTTGTTACCTCGTCAAACTTTGAGCCAATTCTCACCTTTACTGTCACTTCTCTCAAGCCAATTCCATTGGAACTTTTGTCCATTTCTACCACTGATGACTCCTGATCCTTTGATAAAAGTCTCATAATTCTGCTGAACACATTACTGAAAGCTCAGAATTCCAACACCATGAATTTTTGACAAATTATACAACGAGCCATTTGGTCCAAATTTGCAATTACCCAATCGCAGGGCTGTTTACACATAACATCCGGGTTATTGCGGGAGACTCACCCGGGGAAGTGCCGAGCGCTGATGTAATTGTGTTGATTTTTGCTAAAAACTGACAATAAGGTACCTTACCCCCGCCAAAATTCTCAACGGATTTAGACTATTCACAGGAATGATCAATTTGAAAATAAATTGGCGGAATTCCAACACCGCCATGAATTTTTGACAAAGTAACAAGCCATTTGATTGGACCAATCATTTGCAACTATCCAATCGCAGGGCTGTTTACAGCAGTAGCATGAGTACATAACATCCGGGTTATCGCGGGAGACTGTCACTCGGGGAAGTGCCGAGCGCTTATGTAATCTTGTTGATTTTTGCTAAAATCATAAATCGGCAGAAAATTGTCATCCCTGGGTTAGAGGTTCCGAGACTGGTGCTGAAGGTCCAAGATGTGATCAGAGGAGACCCTATAAGAAGGGCAAGATACCTGCAGAACAGTCCACTCAGCTGCTGGTATCTTGTCCTTCGTCAGAGTCTCCTCCAAGATGGAGGTCTGGAGGATCAGAATAAGGCTGCCCCCCCTTACATGTTGGTGTCTGACAGGTCAATCTGTTTCTGTGCACTGAAGTAACACTTGAACGAATAAATACCACAACTACCAGCTCCTGCCATTAGTTAGGCCTGTATTACAAGGATGCAGTCAGCCGTCAGTGACGCAGAATGCATTTATGAGCATTTCCAAGTTCATTTCCTTACCTGCTCCCTATTCATTCCCATAAAAAATTAATTCTAAAAAGTTCAACATGAAGCAGAGTTCCCCAGTTTGTCAGTGTGATGACAGAAGTCAACTTTGTGAGTCAGTTTATTTACTACTTTTCTTATGAATAAGACTGTCAATTTGTAACTTCTTAAATTCTCCTGTATTCAACTTTTCTTGTAAATTTACAGCTTCTTATAAATTTACTCCCATAAATTTGTAACTTTCCATAATTCGTGTCTTGTTCTTGTAAGATGGCAAGTTTTCTAAATTCTGAAAATTCTTTTAAACTTGAAACTTCTCAAAAATGTTGATTTTTATAATTTTCATTATACATTACCATAATTTTGCACCTTCTCTTGTAGATTTACCAGGTTCCTCTTAAACTTGCCAATTTCTCAAATCTCCAACTTTCCTCCTATATTTGACTTCTCACAAGTTTGCAACATTTCTGATAAATCTGCATCCCCCTAAACTTGCAGATTTTTTCTAGTAAATTTTCAATTTTTGTCTTAAAAAAAATTTGTTTCTTCATGTAAACTGCAACTTTCCCTCCAATTTGTGACTTTTCCCTTGTAAATTAACTTTCACAAATTTGATAATTCATTTTCAAACATGCGAGCTGCAATTTTACTTTGAGTTACCCAAGCACGGCTGCTTGCAGAGATAGCAAAAAGATGTGACAACCCAATAGTATTGAATGCAAAAGACACAATAGACTTACACAATGGTCCCCTCCGGATACAACTAGGAAAAGACTGGTAGCTACGGAGAGTGACAATATGTATGGGTACATAATCATACCATGTATGATAACCAAGTATCCTACATGGTAGGATTCCCCCCCCCCCCCCATCCTCTGCTTTTCTGGAGGTCCGGGTCGCGGAGGCAGCAGTTCAAGCAGAGAAGCCCAGACTTCTCTCTCCCCAGCCACCTGCTCCAGCTCTTCAGAGGGGATACCAAGGCGTTCCCAGACCAGCTGGGAGACTTTAATGAAGATAACTTTAAACTAATCAGAAATACACTCCAATATACATTGCTAATGTGGTAAATGACTATTCTAGCTGCAAATGTCTGGTTTTTGGTGCAATATCTACATAGGTGTATAGAGGCCCATTTCCAGCAACTATCACTCCAGTGTTCTAATGGTACAATGCGTTTGCTCATTGTGTCAGAAGGCTAATGGATGATTAGAAAACCCTTGTGCAATCATGTTAGGTCTGCAATGCTGTAATTGCTGCAAATGGAGGATTCTTTGACACAAGCAAAGTCTGAAGGAAAAAATTTCAAATACAAAATTATTTCTAACCTTGTCAATGTCTTGACTATATTTTCTATTCATTTTAGAACTCATGGTGGTAAATAAGTGTGACTTTTCATGGAACACAATATTGTCTGGGTGACCCCAAACTTTTGAACGGTAGTGCATGTATACTTGCTCTTGTTTTTCTTGCCTTTTGATTGTTGCTCCGAGTGTTGCAATCCTGGAATTTCCCCATTGTGGGACTAATAAAGGCTCATCTTTGCACCCTTTTTCTTGTAAATTTGCAGTTTTCCCTCAAACTTTCAACTGTCAAATTTGATTTTTTCATGTAAATTTTCAACTTTTCCTCAAATTTGTGACTCAAAAAAGTTTGCATTTCCATGTAATCTGCAAATTTTTCCTGTACATTTTCAACTTTTTCCTTGTAAATTTGCACTTCCCCTCAAAAATCTGCACCTTTTCCACAAAAATTTGCAATACGTTTCCTGTAAATTTGACACATCTGGAATCTGATTAATTTATTCCAATTAAAATTTGCAACTTCTGAAAAATGTGACCTTTTCCTGTAAATTCAACTTCTCAAATCTGCATTTTGTTCTTGTAAAGCTACAATTATTCCTGTAAATTTTAATCTACATTTCTCAGATTTGCAACTAAAAAAAGTGACTCAAGTTTGGACTTGTTCCTGGAAATTTGCACCCTTTTCTTATAGGTTGAATTTTGGCCATAACACTGCCCTTTCAGTCCAACTGGTACCTCTCATTTCACCCTGCACCTCAAACCTTTGTACAGTCGGTACTATCTGTACATTCATAAGGATAATCATCCATTAACCTAGTAATAGCCCATGTAGCTTATGAAGCTGCCAAAGCATTTTTACTTCCCTGACACAACTGCAAATGTACAAGAAACAAGTTACAAACTTGAGGGAAATGGTCACAAGTTGTAAAGTTGCACATTTATAAGGGGGGGGGGGTCGAAAATGTGAAAATTAGGAGGAAAAATGTCTAACTTCTAAAGAAAAACTCACTGAAGAACCTAAAGTAATTACTCTGTGCTCAGGTCAGTTTTATCAGGTTTTTCTGCTCTTATTTGTACTGGAGTAATTGAATGTCCTGAGGAAGCAGCGCTGCTTTCGCTCCATCCACCTTTGGAAAACAGAATAAACCTACATGAGGAGGACAGACATGAATTCACTCCGTCTTCTTTTCACATTAGAGTCAGACTTTTACACCGATAAAAAACGAGCTTGATAAACCAGGAAATGGCTGCTAAATCCAAGCTTACACCCATCACGGTTAGCGAAACTACTGCCAAAATGGCAACCGAACGGACTTTAGACTAACATTTAAAACTTCGACTAAAGTCACATTGAGGACCAGAACAACGAACAGAATCACAGTAAAACAAAAATTGCGATCAACAACATGCAGAAGGCTATAACTTAAGATTTAGGACATTTAAAAACTGCTAAAAATCATTGCCAGCATTTTAACACAACTCACCGTCAGCGAACCTGCGAGGGAAAGAAGGAAAAAGGGAGCGACGTAACAACGTCACTTCCCGTTTTTTCCCCAGTTAACCTTTATTGGACAACACCAACAAAACAGTTTAACGAATCGTAAAAGTTCCATTTATCATTTTATTTGCCATTCATTCCATTTTATGCATTTTGTAGCTGCACTGGTTCCCTGAATAAAAGCTGCGTTTCATCCAGGCGTTTTTCTAAACTTTATTCAGCCACTCGTTTCTCTGGTGCGGACAAGCAACCAACGATGACGTAACCATCGAGGCAATTATAACACCGTGAAAACGACAAAACAAAAAATCCTCTTCCCTTCCAGACCCCCCACCAAGCCCGGATCCCAAACATGCTAGCATAATGGCACACACACCCATTAATAAAGTCCAATAAAATGTCCATATGCATCAATGTTTAGACAGACGTTGCAGAAATAAATCATACAGTTACAAATAAACGGTTTTGCGCCTCTTGAACATGTGCAGGTATAATGATAATCCCAGGGCATCTATGGCTGCCTCCATTTCCTTCTAACCCATGATGCCTCAGGCGCGCCCTTTTATCCCATTTATGTGACCCGCGACCCTCAAACAACTTTAGTAATTAAATTTGTTTTAATGTATAGTCCACACACCTGCTTTGCAGTCAAGTGGCAGATAATTTCAGCACTTGTAGTTTGTGTGCTTTACGTTTCTGCGCATTTCTGGTACTTGCTGCTCTCCGTGTTGTGAGGCTCCTCAGATACAGCAGGAGCGCCGCCAGATCTGTGGCTTCAACAGCAATGTATAGATCATGCACTGAAAACTAAAGGAGTGTTGGTGCGATCGGTGGTACAGACGACAGCACCAGGTATGGTCACCTGTATGAATGTCACAGATCTGGCGTTTAGGTCACCAGATGCAAGGCTGCATGAAGTAAAATGCAGCAGTTTGCTTCCTAGGCTTAATGATTTAAGAACGATATCAAATAGGCGTTTTGTTTTTGTTGCACTGCATTGGAATGATACGGATTTGATATTAGCAGCTTCAATGAGCAATTTTTTAATTATCACAAAATATAGATCAATAAAATTCTGAACAATTGTCAGAACATGTCTATATGTGTTAAGTTAAATAGCAAGCATTCACAGCATGAACATTTTAATTTAGGGGTAAAACAGACAGGTGCCTGCACCTAGTCCGACATTAAAACACTCAAACACGGTGCTGTGGTTCTCTGTGGCTCCGACTAGATTCTACGTCTGCTGAGGTAAATTTGATTATGTCCAACATATTTTAACAACATGCAACTGACTTTATTGCAGTAGAAACATCTCAGACCTTTTTGTTCACAGCATTAACATTTTAGCAGCAGAGCCAACTAACGGAGCTGCTGCCTGCCAGACCACTTTAAGGTCATCTTCTCATCCCTCTATAGTTGTGGGAAGTGCTATGATTATATTACTCCTCTTGAAGTGCAAAATGCTGTGTTCCCACATTTTTGATGCCAGAGTCTTTTTTTAACAAAGGAAGAGTGTGCCATTTCCATGACAACCCCACTTTTTAAACTAGTGCCAGAAGTTGCACCCATAATTCAACCAAGGCATCATGGGGGTTAGGAATAAGGTGGATTATTTTTAGTTTATTAAAAGTTATCCATCCATCTTCTACTTAATCCTTTTCAAGTTGTGGGAGGGCTGAAGCCTTTCCCAGCATCTTATTACTATTAAGACCAGAGTGGCACCTCGAGGGCATCTGCCCACAATGAGGAGGTCGGGGTTAAAGTCCCAGCTGGGTCATAGCAAAGACCATATAAAATGATACTTCTTGCCTTCTAGCTTGGTGCTCCGCAAAAACAGAATGAAGGAAGGAAAGTTGGTTACCCAGTTACAGGGGGTGCACATGCCAGTGTACTTCCTGTGCTGGTCCCAAGCCCAGATAAATGGGCAGGGTTGAATCAGGAAGGGCATCCAGTGTCGAGATTCTCACCAAATCGACGTGCGGCTCATTGTGATGATGCACTATGGCAACCCCAAAAGGGAGGAGCCCCCCCAAAAAACACAACCCAAAAGTTATATTAAATTCTTTAAGTTTAAGACACTGTTCAGATTCCAAGCAGCACTAGGTGATTTGTTTTTAACAAATCAAAAATTTAACATGAGGTACAAACATAAGTAAATTAGGTACAAATTTGCAAGAATTAAAAAAAAGTACAAAATGATAGAATTTTCTAATTAAAAACTTGAGTTGCAAATTACAGTTTTATTAGAAAATAAATTAAACATTCAGAAGTGAAAAGTTGAAAATTTGCAAGAGAAACATCACAAATTTACAGCAAAAGAGTTGCATGTTTAAGTGAAAAGTTGAAAATTTACAAGAAAAAGATTGCAAATTTTTTCAAAGAAACTTTCAGAGTTAGTGTCATATGTGTGCATAAAACACAACACATGTAGAAAAAGGAGATGAAAATCCAACGCAGGAGAGTGTTGAGTAATTTTTTTTTGGCATATGAAGACAAAATGACAAAAGGATCCAATGAACACATGGGGAAACAAGACTACGCAACTGCACCCTCTGGTTCACTGGATAAAATGGAGGAAGGAAGGCTGGCCCCCACACGCTCCCACATCAGGACTGGGTGGAGAAAAAGGGCAAATGGAGATGAGGAAAAGCCCCCAACAGAACAGTGGGCAGAGTACTTACAAATGATGACTGAGTGGCCTTCTCAGGAGTGGGGATGATATCCAATGAACCGGCTGGTAACAGGAGAACTAACAGGATATATACTTCCAACATAATGAACTAAAGTGATTACCGGTGTGAGGAGAGCGAGGACAGACGAGCGCGTGTGCTGAAAAATGCAGATGAATTAAATGAATGCAGGTGTTTAAGTGAGTGAGTGCGCAGAGTGAAAAGACAAATGACAAGCAGCTGTTCACTAACAGGAGGAAGAGGCGTGGCAGTCAGCTGTCAGAGAGCAGGGCAGCCCCAGAGGAGCCCAGCGGGTGCCTGACAACAAATAAAGACACAAACTAATAAACAGACCAAGAAAATTATAAAGGAAGGACAGCCACGTCATGAAGCAGGGCCTGGAAAAGGAAATCCAAAACCCCCGCTCATGACATACAGAGAGAAAAAAGTTGCAAATCTACAAGAAAAAAGTCAAAAATAAATGAGAAAAAAAGTTGAAAATTTACAGGAAAAAAGTTGAAAATTTTTGAGAAAAAAGTCACAAATTTATGATAAAAAAAAGATGCAGATTTATAAGAAAAGGGTTGAAAATTTACAAGAAAAGTTTTTTGTAAATTTATGAGGAAAACAGGTGCAAATTTTTGAGGAAAAAGTTGCAGATTTATGAGAAAAAGTTGCAAATTTATGAAAAAAATTGCAGATTTTTGAGGGAAAAAGTTGAAAATTTACAGGATAAAGTTACAAATTTATGATAAAAAGTTGCAGATTTATGAGAAAAAAGTTGAAAATGTATGCGGGAAAGCATCACAAATTAATGACAAAAAAGGTGGAAAAACTACAGGGAAAAAAGCTGCAAATTTTGAGGAAAAAAGCCACAAATTTGTGATTAAAGAAGTTGCAGATTTATGAGAAAAAGTTGCAAATTTACAAAAAAAAAAGTGCAGATTTTTGAGGAAAAAAGTTGAAAATTTACAGAAAAAATTATGATAATAAAAGTTGCATATTTAAAGAAAAAAGGGTTTAAAATTTACAGGAGATTTTTTTGTACATTTATGAGGAAAACAGCTTGAACAAAATGGGAACAAGCAGTGGAGCGCAAAGTCTCATGAACTGAGCTGTGGAAAGCCGAGCCTCAGTGCATATGTTTCTTGATCCAGGCTGTCTACGACGTACTACCAAGCCCATCCAACTTGTTCTGCTGGGGGAAGGTGGAGGCACCAGTTTGTGCTTTGTGCCAAGAAAGAGGGACCCTGGAGCATATCCTGAGTTGCTGATCAAAAGCCCTTGTTGAGGGGTGCTACCGCTGGCGTCATGACCAAGTGTTGAAGACCGTAGCAAATACCATCTGCAGTGTAACTGAGCACTGCAAGAGCCTCCTCCCAGTGAAAAAAAACCATCGTTTTTATCAGGGCTGGGGAAAAGCTATTAACTGTTGCCAGATCCACTTCCTCTGGCCTGTTTGCGTCAGCAAAAGACTGGGACTTAAGGGTAGCCCTTGGGAAACAACTAACGTTCCCAGAACAGGTAGCTGCAACAACGCTCAGGCCAGATCTGGTTCTGATTTCAACAACCTCTAAGCAGGTTGTTCTCTTGGAGCTCACTGTCTCCTGGGAGGACTGGATTGAGAAGGCCAGAGCGCTAAATATGCTGAGCTGGTGGAGCAGTGCCGACACAATGGGTGGCGCACAAGATGCAAGCCTATCGAGGTGGGCTGCAGGGGGTTCGCAGGCCAGTCCCTCTGCAGGGTCTATAACATGCCCAGCATGTGGCTATGTCCCAGCCCCACGGTGGCTATGGATCAAAAAAGGAGATCCATGGATAGGGTAGCGATACCTGGACACAAGCAGGGGCTTGATCATCCCTTGCTGGGTCACCTGGGTGAGAGTGTATAAGATAAGATAAGCCTTTATTAGTCCCACAATGAGGAAATTCCAGGATTGCAGCAGCAAAGGGATAACAGCACTCAGAGCAATAGTTAATAAGATAATAAGATAATAACTGGTTAGCCAAAGCAATAAATAAATACACATATGTACACAGTTATATACACAGTTCAGGAGCATTGTATTGCAGCTAGATGATACCAACAATGCTACAGTTTGTTAAATTACCCAGCAGAATATAAATATGTACCCAGACAGTACATTTCACATTTGAATCAACAGTGTTGTTGCCGCCCTCAATAATAACTGTCATTGTCTTAGTTGTGTATCGGAGGGGATGATCTCTACTGTGCAAAGTTGTTATGTTTAATACATTTAATACGACCTCTACGAGCAGCACTGGTCAGGTTATAAAGTCTGACAGCAGTAGGTAGGAAGGACCTGCAAAACTATGCTGGAGAATGAGGAAGCAGCAGGTGTGTCTGATCACGCAGGTGCGCTGATGAGCTGCAAAGGCAGGAAACAGGCAGAGGGAAAACACACAGGAGGAGAGGGGGAGCACACTCACCAGTTCATCACAGCTCCTGGCATCCCACCAGGATTATCAGGATGCACACGATGGAAGGCTCAAACCATGCCCTTATCATGGAAAAACAATCCAGGAATCAGGACCTTTCCTCCAGTCCATACCCCTCCCAATGGACGAGATACTGTAAGCCCCAACCTTGATGAAGGACGTCCAAAATCCTCTGGATGGTGTAGGCGACCTGACCATCCAGGATCCAAGGAGGCAGAGGAGGCTTTGTAGGAGGACAGAGGGGACTGGCAGAGACAGGCTTAATCCAGGAAACAGGGAACGTTGGGTGAATGCAGAGTGCCGGAGGAAGCTCAATTCGAACGGTGACATCACTAATGACTTCAGCAATAGGATATGGTCCCAAAAAGCGTGGAGACAGTTTCCGGGTTTCAGTCTTCAGAGACACCTGTTCCGCAGACAGCCACACCCTCTGCCCTACAGAGTACTTGGGAGCCGGTGCATGCCTGCGATCCATGTACAGTTGGTTCATCTCAGCTGAGCGGAGATGAGCGGCCCGAGTCGATCTCCATATCCGACAGTAGCAGCGAGCATGGGCCTCCACAGATGGCACCATAACATCCCTCTTTGCCATCAAGAGCAGAGGCAGAGTATACCCCACAGAGGCCTCAAAAGGTGTCAAACCGGTAGCAGAACAGATGGTAGAGTTCATGGCATACTCCACTCAGGTGAGATGAGAGCTCCAGGTAGTAGGGTTGCAGGAAGCCATGCACTGCAGGGCGACCTCCAAGGACTGATTAGCACGCTCAACCTGACCATTACCCTGTGGGTTGTATCCAGATGTAAGGCTGACAGTGGCACCGAGGGAGTGACAGAAGGCCTTCCAAGCCTGCGACGTGAACTGAGGACCCCGGTCAGAAATAATGTCAGTAGGAATGCCATGGAGACAGATGACGTGGGACATGAGGAGACTGGCAGTCTCAGTGGCCAAGGGTAGCATGGGCAGAGGAACCAGATGAATGGATTTAGAGAAGCAGTCAACAATGATGAGAATGACAGTGTTACCTTGGGATGGAGGGAGACCCGTAACAAAGTCCAAAGCCTCATGCGACCAGGGGCAACTGGGAACAGCCAGAGGATGAAGGAGGCCGGCTGGAGGTGAAGGATTAGATTTATTAGTGGCACAGACTTAACAGGCTTTAACAAAGTCCCAAACATCAGCACGGAGTTTCGGCCACCAAAATACCCGTTGCAGTAACTCCACAGTCCGAGAGATACCTGGGTGACATGCAAACAAGCCAGTGTGCCCCCACTGGATGATGTCACTGCGGAGACCAGAAGGGACATACAAATGATTGGCCGGGCCTCCCTCCGCAATAGGTTCTGACAGCTGGGCCTGCCAAACCCTCTGCTCGATTTCCCAAGAGTGGTCACTAACAATGCAGGAAGTGGGCAGGATAGATTCAGGGGGAAGAAGAGGAATGAGAGGATCAGACGAGAGAGGGTGATCGGAGGAGAACTGGCAAGAGAGAGCATCAGGTTTAATATTGCGGGAGCCAGGGCCATAGGTAAGATAAGATAAGATAAGATAAGCCTTTATTAGTCCCACAATGGGGAAATTCCAGGATTGCAACAGCACAGGGATAGCAACACTCAGAGCAACAATCAGAAGGCAAGAAAAAACAACATCTAGTAAACATATGTCCATATTACTATAAATGTATATATATAGACACACAGTGCAGAGCATTATGGTTGGTTGGTGAATGTGCAGCAGAAAGTCTAAGCTCTCTCTCCGCGGATGCGGCGAGCCAGCTGGAAGTCTTTGGGCATGATGGTGACCCCCTTAGCGAAGAAGAGACCACCAGGTGGGCCTCGCTGGCCTCCTGCAGAGCCATGACGGCGAAGCTCAGGAAACGCAGGACGGTCTTGAAGTCCTGAGCGATCTCCCTCACCAGGCGCTGGACGGGCAGCTTACGGATGAGCAGCTCCGTGGATTTCTGGTAGCTACGGATCTCTCTCAGAGCCACGGGCCTGTGACGGCGAGGCCTCTTCACTGTGCCGGTGGCCGGAGCGCCTCTCCGAGCAGCCCTGGTGGCTAGCTGTCTCCTGGGGGGCTTCTTCTCCAGTAGATTTTACGGGCGGTCTGCTTGGTTCTTGCCATCGCTCTTTATTATTCTGTCTTATATTTCTTGCACGCCGCCTAAACTCCAGCCCGGCACCCGCGTTGTTTTCGCTACAGCTCCCGGTATGTCGAGTTTCCCATTAGCACCGGGCGGCGGCCAAGTGCTAGCTAGCACTAGCTCCTCCCCGCTGTAGCGTCTTCCGCTGCAAACCGTGGCTCCGTCCGCCGACCCGGGAGACCTCCGGGGCGATCCGTGCGTCCGTGATATATATACAGAGTGAAAGGTGTAGAAAGAAGAAGGAAGATAAAAAAAAAAAAGGCTGTTGCAACGGGCAGCCTACTCGTGTGGCGCCACCGGTCCGGCGGAACCGGAACCGGATGGAAAGACCAAACCTCAGAAGAACAGAGTCCAACCTGCCTGTCTAGAATTTAGCCTTCTGGCAGATCTCAAATACTCCAAATTTTTATGATCCATCCAGATAATGAAATGGTGAATGGCTCCCTCTAGCCAGTGTCTCCACTCCTCCAAAGCTAACTTGATGGCCAAAAGCTCCCAATCTCTGACGTCGTAGTTCCTCCCAACAGGGGTCAACCACCGAGAGAAATACACACAAGGATGTAATTTTTGCTCAGAGGTGGAGCGCTGGGAGAGAACGGCACCCACCCCTGCATCAGATGCGTCTACCTCAACCACAAATTGTGACTGGGCGTCGACCTGAGCCAAAATGGGCATCTTGGAAAAAAGAACCTTAAGCTCAGCAAAGTCCTCTTCTGCTGCTTCAGACCACTTGAAAAGACCTTAGTAGAGGTCTGTTGGGTCAAAGGCAGGGCAACTTTACTGTAATTACAGATGAAGCAGCGATAAAAATTTGTAAAGCCCAGGAAGCACTGGAGCTGCTTCCTGGTCTGTGGGGTTGGCCAATCAAGGGCTGCCTTGACTTTCGCCACGTCGGCCCTCGATTCGCTCGCAGCAACAATGAACCCAAGGAATGAAGTGGAGCAAGATGAGAACTCATACTTTTCAACCTTGACGTACAGCTGATTCTCGAGCAGGCATTGTAACACTGTCCGGACATGAACTGTGTGGTCTTCCAGTGTGCAGGAAAAAATTAAGATCATCCAAATACACACAAACAAACTGATTAACCATATCCCAGAGAATGTCATTAATCAGGCGCTGAAAAACAGCGGGGGCACTGGTGAGCCCAAACGGCATCACGAGATATTCGAACTGCCCAAGATGAGTTTTAAATACCGTTTTCCACTCATCACCTTCCCATATATGGATTAAGTAATACGCATTCCTGAGGTCGAGTTTGGTGAAAATGCGTACACTTTGCAAAAGTTCAAAGGCTGAGTTAAGCTAAGATAAGATAAGCCTTTATTAGTCCAACAATGGGGAAATTCCAGGATTGCAACAGCACAGGGATAGCAACACTCAGAGCAATAATTTAGAAGATAGGAAAATAAGAGCAGTGAATATACATATGTACACATAAATATATAACTATGTATACACAGTGCGGAGCACTGTAGCGAGATGGAATAAACAGCATGACAGTCTTTTTAGTTACCCCACATAGTATGAATACGTACCCATACATATTGTCACCCTCTGTAGTGATTGATATTGTCCTACTTGTATACTGGAGGGGACCATTTTGTGTAAGTCTGTTGCGTCTTTTGCATTCAATACTATGAGGTCATAACGTTTTTTTTTTTTTTGTTTTTTTTTTGCTATCTCTGTGAGCAGCCCTGCTTAGGTTATAAAGTCTGACAGCCGTAGGTAGGAAGGACCTGCGAAACCTCTCGGTCGCACACCTAGGATGATGTAGCCTACTGCTAAATGAGCTCCTCAGTGCGTTCAGTATGTCCTGCATAGGGTGGGACTCGGACTCCAGCAGAGATGACAGCTTAGCCACCATCCTTCTCTCTCCTATCTCCTCCACTGGGTCAAGGCACTGCCCAGGACAGAGCTAGCTTTCTTGATCAGTTTGTTCAGTCTCTTCCTATTGGCTGCTGTGATGCCACTGCCCCAGCAGACCACTCCAAAAGTGATGGCTGATGCCACCACCGAGTCGTAGAAGGTCTTCAGGAGCACCCCTTGTACGCCAAAAGACCTGAGCCTCCTCAGTAGGAACAGCCTGCGCTGTCCCTTCTTGTAGAGTGCGTCGGTATTGTGTGGCCAGTCTAATTTATTGTTCAAATGAACACCCAGGTACTTGTAGGATGTCACCATCTCGATGTCTGTTCCCTGGAAGTTTACTGGTGCTGTGAGGGGTTGTCCTTGCCTGCGGCAGTCCACCACCAGCTCCTTAGTTTTTCTCGTTTTGATCTGGAGGCAGTTCCAATGGCACCAGTCCACGAAGTCCTGGATAAGTCCTCTGTACTCAGCTTCATCTCCGTTGGAGATGAGGCCGATGATCGCAGAGTCGTCAGAGAACTTCTGCAGGTGGCAGTGTGTTGTGTTGTGTGAGAAGTCCGCAGTATAAAGGGTGAACAAGAAGGGAGCCAAAACCATTCCCTGAGGGGCCCTGTACTGCAGATGATCGTGTCAGACACACAATCCTGGGTTCTCACAAACTGTGGCCAGTTTGTGAGGTAGTCAAGATCCATGATGACAGGTGCTGGTTCACCCCTGTGCACAGCAGCTTGTCCCTCAGCATCACTGGTTGGATGGTGTTGAAAGCACTGGAGAAGTCAAAGAACATGATACTCACCGTGTTCCCAGGCTTCTCCAGGTGGAACAGGGAATGGTGAAGGAGGAAGATCACGGCATCCTCCACCCCGATGCCATGCTGGTAGGTGAACTGGAGTGGATCCATTGCTGGTCCCACCAGGGGGCAGAGGTGAGCAAGGAGCAGTCTCTCCAGGGTTTTCATCAGGTGAGACATCAGGGCCACTGGTCTGTAGCTGTTCAGGTCTCTGGGGTGGGAAGTCTTTGGTACGGGTACCACACAAGCTGTTTTCCACAACTGTGGTACCCTCCTCAGCTTCAGGCTAAGGTTGAAGATGTGCTCCATAAACCCACACAGCTGGTCTGCGCAGGACTTGAGGAGCTTTGCACTAATGCAGTCCGGACCCGAGGCCTTCCTCGCCTTGAACTTCCTCAGCTCCGCCCTCACCTGGGTCTTAGTGAGGGTCAGGTTGGGGGGCTGTGTGCTGGGAGTAGGGGGGTGTTGGTGGAGGGGGGGTGGACAGCAGGTCTCGATGACGGTAGAGGCAGCAGTGGTTGTTGTGCAGGCAGAGGGGAGGGCGGTTGGTCAAACCTATTAAAAACTGTTTCAGGTTATTCACCCACTCCCTGCCCCCCGTGGCCTGGAAGGAGGTATTCTGGAGCCCAGAGATGGTTTTGAGGTTAATGAGCAGAAGAGGGTATTTGTCTTTAATGGTGATGGCATTCAATTCCCAGTAATCAATGCAAGGTTGTAAAGACCCGCCTTTTTTCCCCAAATAGAAAAATCCAGCACCTAGAGGAGCGGAAGAGGGACGGATAGGACTGGCACTCAAAGAGTCTTTAATATAACTCCATTGCCTCCCTCTCCAGCCCAGATAAACTATAGAGCCGACTGGACGGCAGGCGCGCGCCCAAGAGGAGGTCGATAGCACAGTCATAGGACCGATGAGGTGGGAACGATAGGGCCCTTGACTTGCTGAAGACCTCCCCCAAATCATGATAGGCCTTGGGCACGAGACTGAGGTCTGGTGACTCGGACAGAGGGGAGGAGATTGGGAGCATAGGAGAACACACAGCCAAACGGAGACAAGATGACAAGAAAAATGGACTCCAAGAGGAAATAGAATTTTGGGTCCAATTAATGATGGGGTTATGCTGACGGAGCCATGGATTACCCAAAACCACAGGAGTGGATGAATCAAATCAAATCAAATCAAATCAAATCAACCTTTATTGTCATATTGCTGTACATACAACTGTAGTGCAGGCAAGATGAAATTGCGTTTCTCTCGGCATCCATATAAGTAAAAGAACATGATTTAAGACACACTCACACATATCCTCACCCCCCACCCCACCACATCCATTCATACATCCCTGAGACATACTTGAAAAACTAACCAGAACTATAATATACAAATAATATACATAATGTCCGTAGGTGCAGTAGTATGTATGAGAGATTCTAGATCAATTGTTCAGCATCCTAACAGCTTGTGGAAGGAAGCTGTTAATCAGTCTGGTGGTTCTGCCTCTGATGCTCCAGAATCGTTTGCCAGATGGCAGAAGTTCAAAGTGTTTATGCAGAGGGTGAGAACGGTTCTTGACAATGTTCAGCGCCCTGCTCCTGCAACGGTTCTGAAAAAGTTCTTGGACAGAGGGGAGGGAGACTCCAATTACCCTCTCAGCTCCCTTGACTATCCTCTGCAGGGCTTTTTTGTCTGACATACTGCAGCTGGAGTACCATGTAGCAATGCAGTACGTCAGAACACTCTCCACCACACCTCTGTAGAAGGTCCTGAGGATGCAGATGGGGAGAGAGGCCTGTTTGAGTTTCCTCAAGAAGTGCAGTCTCTGCTGGGCCCGCTTCCTGATCCCCAAGGAATTCTTGCTTCGGGTCAGGTCCTGCAAGATCTGCACTCCGAGGAACTTGATG
This sequence comes from Pholidichthys leucotaenia, assembly GCA_020510985.1. Taxonomy (NCBI): domain Eukaryota; kingdom Metazoa; phylum Chordata; class Actinopteri; order Cichliformes; family Pholidichthyidae; genus Pholidichthys; species Pholidichthys leucotaenia. The sequence goes on from CM035841.1 coordinate 420,083,575, forward strand.
TTCTCCACTCTCTCCACTAGACGGCTGCCAATGCTGAGGGAGACGTGTTCAGGCTGTGACCGCCGGAAGTCGATAATCATCTCCTTCGTTTTGTCCACATTGAGCACCAGATTGTTCTCCCTGCACCAGCCCTCCAGGTCTCTCACTTCTTCCCTGTACATTGATTCCTCATCCATCTGAATAAGTCCCACCACCGTGGTGTCGTCTGCAAACTTAATAATCTGGTTCCCCTCGTGTCTGGATACACAGTCATGTGTTAGAAGTGTAAACAACAGTGGACTGAGTACGCAGCCTTGAGGGGATCCGGTGCTCAGCATGACAGAGTTGGAGATGTTGTTTCCAACTCGGACAGACTGAGGTCTCTCAGTCAGGAAATCCAGGGTCCAGAGACATGTGGCGGTGTTCAGACCAAGAAGGAATAATTTCTCCATCAGTCTCTGGGGAATAATGGTGTTGAATGCTGAACTGAAATCAATGTACAGGAGTCTGGCGTAGGTGTCTTTCTGATCCAGGTGGGTGATGACAGAGTGCAGGGTGGTGACTATAGCATCCTCCGTGGAGTGGTTTGAATGATATGCAAACTGGAGCGGGTCATGTGATGCAGGGAGACAGGCTGTAATGTGTGGTTTGACAAGCCATTCAAAACACTTCATCACAATTGGTGTCAGTGCAACAGGACAATAGTCATTCAGACAGGACACAACTGGTTTCTTTGCAAAACTGAACTGTGCAAAATGAAAAAAGACAGGAACTTGCGATGATTACCAGAAAATAAAACTGACACAGGTTTGGTTTTATGCATGACCGCAGTCAATATACGACCGGAAAGAGGTGTGACCTTCAGAGGAGTTGGAAGGGCCTTTGTAGGAATGTTCAGTTTTTGCACCACCGCTTGCGAAATGAAAATTTGCTCTGCTCCAAAATCAACAAGAGCAGAGATTTTAAGCTCAGCCCCCGGTAATTGCATAAGGGCTGGCAAAGAGAAGTTACCGGTGGGATTAGTAGATGATCCACCTGGTAGATCCCCCACGGCTACTGACGGGCCGAATCTTTTGGCCAAACAAGGCACGTGAACAGGGTCTGTTCTTTAGAACTGCAGTACATGCAGACCCTCGACTTTCTACGATGCTCACATTCCTCTGCAGTCAACCAAGCCCGACCCAGGACCACTGACTCCAGAGGAGGCGCTGATTCCCCGGAATGGGAAACCAGTGGAGGCGGCCGCGACGTGGAGACAGAGGCAATGGCTTTCTGCTCCTTAGCTCACTCGTGGTACCTATTATCTTGGCTAATTACCTGCTCAATTAGCTCATCCAGAGAGGAGGGGTTGACACGGATTGCTAGTTCGGCACAGAGGTTGGAATTGAGGCCCCAGAGGAAGGCACTGCATAAGGCAATGTCATTCCAACCGGAGTCTGCCGTGACGACCTGGAACTCGACAGAGAAATCAGCAACCGACCGGTATCCCTGCCAAAGCACCATAAGTGGACTAGAAATGTTCTCCTCACTCTCTGTATGGTCGAACGCCCATGAAAATTCCTGAACAAACCATCCAAAAGTGTAATGAGACTCCTCCGGGCCACTCAATATGGACTGGGACCAACTAAGCGCCCAGTCTTTAAAGTCCCTTTTCCACTAGTACCCACTCAGCCCTACTCACTTCGACTCGGCACGCTTTGTAGGCTTTTCCATTTGTACCTGATACCTGTTAACAGGTACTTTTTTTAAACCTACTAAACTGGGGTTCTAACCATGCTGAGTTGGGCTGAAAATATGACGTCAACAGACTGCAGGCCACTAATTGGTCAGGGCGTAATGTCATGAGAGCGCCGTCTTCTGCAGAATCTAGAATCGCCATTTGCAAAAAATTGTTCAGCGAGCAAACACAGTCAGCGAGTTAACATGATATTAATAGAGATGGCTTCACAGGTTTCGTGGAAATCTACACCGTGGTCCAACGAAGAGGTGAAGACTTTTCTGTGCTTGGTGGCTGATGATAGAATCCAGAGAGAGTTAAATGGAGCGACCTGCAACGAAAAAGTTTACCAGGAGGTCTCCGAACAGATGATAGCCCACGGATGCAACCGTATGTAACGTGGGTGGTTTTCTGCGTGCTTGTGTTGGTGCAGGAAGTACACAGGCAGGGATTTGTTGCTCACGCTGTCTTTATTCTGGTCAAGTATCAGAAAAAGCACACAATAACAGTCTGCAGCTGCATATGTCACGATCTCCAGCAGTGAAAATCTTTTTTTCTTTTTTTTTCTTTAGAAAAAAAAAATATAAAAAAAACCCATATAAAACAAAGCCTACCTGGTCAAGTATCAGAAAAAGCACACAATAACAGTCTGCAGCTGCATATGTCACGATCTGCACACGGACAGTAAAAGAAAATGAATATCTTAACAAAATGAAATGACAGCAAACCATACAGAAGAATGCTGCGCTAGCAATAACTGACTAGCTGCTCATTCAACGTGGTCACACATTCACTCGACAATAAAGTTACTATTTTTACTTAGAATAATCTGAAACTTCGTAAATACATGGTAGTAATGCTCATGACCACTCTACAAGATATAAACCTTTGTATGCATGGCTTAACAACATTTAAAGTATAAATATAGCAACAGCTCTATTACATTGCACTTACCTCCAGCAGTGAAAATCTTTTTCTCTGCTGGGGTAAGTGCCGTGTGCAAAGAAAACTATCTATGCAGCTGCGAAATAAAACCACCAGGAGGCTCCAAAAACTATGTAAAAATGAAAAGCACATCTATTTTAAAGAAATTCAAAAAGGCTAAATTCTGACTCTGTTACACCCACCCCCAATGAATTTCGCCCAAAATTACAGATGTGCAACGCACTGTGATCACAGCAAGTCAAAAGAAAACATGACATGGTTACACATACTCCAACTTTAAAAGTATCCCCTAAAGGATGAAGTGGAAAGAGAGTGGCGCCAAACTCACTTCCAACTTCTGGAAGTAGGATGCCGTCTACACCCCACACAAACCATCTACACTGTGTACCAAAAGCCACTAGGAAAACAAGAAAATAAAAACTTTCACTATATGTCTATCCATGTCACATGCTGACATATACCGTGTGTGTAAAAGAAACTTCTAATCATGAAAAATTTGTAACACTGACCTACAAACGGCCTGCATGGATGGGTGTGTGCGAGTAATCTCTTGACTGGACATGGTCTGAATCAGTCTATCAACTGGCTTTATAATGCGTCCAAACCTAGACCTCAACCGTGTAGATACACTGGGATTTTCAGGCTGTGTAGATACACTGGGATTTTCAGGCTGTGTAACAGAAGCTACCGTGACAGCACTCTGTGTGTGACTAGTGTTGTCAGTCTGTGTTATGACAGTCTGTCCGTCTGTCTGTGTATATGTGAGTGCGTCTACCCCACAACTGGCAGTCTGCCCACCCATGTGACTAACATCTCCACTAGAGTTAGTGTTAGTCACGGGACTGAAATCAGAGGCAATGGACAGGCCACTCGGACAGTCTCTCACAGACTTCTCCGGGTCACTCTGAGAGACAGAGAGGCCAGGTCTTCTGCACACAACATCAGATGACTCCACCTGGGATGGTTCAAGGAATGGTGACTGAGCAATCCACTCAACAGTCCTCCCCACAGGGTCCATAGACTCCGGTACAGCAACTGAGTCACGCACCACACTCTCGTCTTGCTTGTGTCCCATCTTTGTTCCCTGAGATCCCGGGCTAGAACACAGATCCACACAATTTTCACTCACACTATCAGGTAAGGAACCATGACTCTCGTCACTTTGGTCTGACAGCTGAGCAGAAGACAAAGATGAAACTGGGTCAGCTAGTACACCTGTGTCGTCTACTGGCAGGAAGTTGACCAGCATCAACAAATTACGATGGATGACCCTCTCCTGTCCCGTCTCAGGATTCTGGATCCGGTAAGTGTGAGTGGAGGTGTTGACATCTACAACAGTGTAAATTGTGGATTCCCATCTGTCAGCTGTCTTTCGTTTCCCTCTCTCTCGCCTGTTAGACACCAAGACTCTGTCGCCCACAGCAATCAATTTCCCTTTTGCTCGACGGTTGTAAAACTCAGCCTGACGACTCTGCTCCTTGTTGACATGTTCTTGAGCAATAGCCATGGCCTCTTGAAGGTCCTTTGTCAGGGACACTACGATATTAATGGGTGTGTTTTCACCAAGCGCATTGACAATGCCGCTAGTCTGAGTGTGTGAGTTATGTGCACTGCGCTGTGTGTCACCTACATGATGTGCTGGAACATCAGTCAGGCTAGCTCCACCAACAGCACCACTGGACATGAGTGTGGCTGCAATAGACTCCCCTATCTGTGAGCCAAGGCGCATGATCATATCAGTAAGCTGATGCAATGTGTCATTCTCACCACTAGGCGTTGAATGGTGTGGCCCACCCTGTGACCTCTGCCCCATAGGCGATCCCAACAGGTCCTGACCTAACCCTGAATCCCTATCTCTCGCAGGCAACACAGGTGAAGCACCCAGATCCATCCCAACCAACCCCCCTGGCCGAGAATGACCTTCCATTACACCCATACCTCTCCCAAAAGAGAAGAATTTACCATCAGTATCATCACTAAGCTTAAACTTGCTCGCCATTGTACCATGAAAACAGAGAAAGTAACAAATAAAAAAAAAACTAATTAAAACAAAATGTCAAATCTGAAAATAAATCCAGAATATTTATTTAGCGGACCTACAGTCCTGAGTACCTCACTACAACCAAAGCAGTAGCACAAACAGCATTCATGGACGTCCACGCAATCCACACAGCTCCCTCGGCACGGCGATCTGCATCAAGCTGATCTGGATCACAGAATCACGGCACCAGTGTAACGTGGGTGGTTTTCTGCGTGCTCGTGTTGGTGCAGGAAGTACACAGGCAGGGATTTGTTGCTCACGCTGTCTTTATTCTGGTCAAGTATCAGAAAAAGCACACAATAACAGTCTGCAGCTGCATATGTCACGATCTCCAGCAGTGAAAATCTTTTTCTCTTTTTTTTTCTTTAGAAAAAAAAAATATTAAAAAAAACCATATAAAACAAAGCCTACCTGGTCAAGTATCAGAAAAAGCACACAATAACAGTCTGCAGCTGCATATGTCACGATCTGCACACGGACAGTAAAAGAAAATGAATATCTTAACAAAATGAAATGACAGCAAACCATACAGAAGAATGCTGCGCTAGCAATAACTGACTAGCTGCTCATTCAACGTGGTCACACATTCACTCGACAATAAAGTTACTATTTTTACTTAGAATAATCTGAAACTTTGTAAATACATGGTAGTAATGCTCATGACCACTCTACAAGATATAAACCTTTGTATGCATGGCTTAACAACATTTAAAGTATAAATATAGCAACAGCTCTATTACATTGCACTTACCTCCAGCAGTGAAAATCTTTTTCTCTGCTGGGGTAAGTGCCGTGTGCAAAGAAAACTATCTATGCAGCTGCGAAATAAAACCACCAGGAGGCTCCAAAAACTATGTAAAAATGAAAAGCACATCTATTTTAAAGAAATTCAAAAAGGCTAAATTCTGACTCTGTTACACGTACATTAAATGGTAAATGATAAATGGCATTCACTTATATAGCACTTTTATTCTCATCTCTAGATGACCAAAGCGCTTTACAGATCCTGCTATCCAGTGATAATGGCGGCAATAAAACAATGTAGGGAAAAGCTGAAGAAAATGAAAAGTGATTACCGGGCTATCAAGGATCACAACCGTCGAAGTGGGGTGAACAGAAAGGACTGGAAGTGATTCAATGGATGCCATTTACAGCCATCGGCCGGCAAGCAATGGCAGGGAGATTGGGGTTGACACGTCATTGTTGCAAGCCATGGATGGTGAGTGTTTTGAGATATTGTGCATTTTTTTTGCTTATTTATCCTATTGGTGGCAAGCTCACTTTTTTGAGCAATAACAACACCGTTCTCTCCTGGCTAACGAGTGTTAGTGAGGAGTTAGTGGTTCCAAGGTTGTCATAGCCAGGAGCGGCACTGGGGTTAAGCTCCCAGTACTCATAAAATGCTCCTTACGGCATGCATCTCGAAAAGCCTCTGACAACTAAGTCCAACTCCTAGCCTGCCCGTGTGGTTTAGTCTCTAAGCCCGGCGGAACTGCTTCTACTAATAGGAGAAGGGGCGAGGGCGGATCTCTGGCGTCTTAAAACCAGATGCTTCAGGTAGATGGTGGCTCGTCAACCTGGGAAGGTAGCCCAACTAGGGGAAGGTAAACCCTGATTTCAAACCTCCGCTGCCTTGTGGCACACCCGGTCACGTGAAAGGCTTTGGGAGTCAACCCTGAGGAAAAATCCGGAGTCGGAGCCCCTAAGGCAGTTCTCTGTTGTGCTCAACATCGTTCTGGCAGCTCCTGCGACGGCGCTGGTGCCAAACTATAGCAGCCCTGCTGTTCCTCTGGATTCATCAGTGACGTGGAGAGGGGGGACATGCTGCATGGGAAACATCTTGTCCTCCATATCTTTCTGCCCAGGCTTGAATCCTACCAACGCCCAACGCTGGAAGGTAGAACACCAGTGCGCATTGGCCTGTTCAGCCACAGGCAGTGCTGTTCCAGCAGAGTAGACGTTTAGGATTCTCTTCCATGGTCATCATAGACTGACGGAGGCCGACGATTGTCTGAAGTATTCACTTGTGAGAGCAAATTGATGAAATATGCTAATCCTGGTTAAAAGGTCCTGACACAAAAAACAAAAAAACCCAAAAATGCCTGTCAGGTCAGGCATTGGCTTGCTTGCTCCCGGATAACCATGAAAACTGGTACTACCTGTCTCATGGGTCGGGCCGTCGGCGACTCAACCAGCATCCCTGCCCTTCCGAGGGCGTGAGGGTGAAACAGGGCATCCTGGCAGAACTAAAAACAATATCTGCCATAGGTCTGTGGTGGACCACTCCCAGTTACACGGGGTGAGACTGGACATCCTGGCAGATAAACACGTCTGTCGCAAGGTCTGTGGTGGACTGTGCCAGTCGGTGCATTGTGACATGCACTACACAAAGAGCAGAGATAAACAAACCTATCATCTGGTCAGTCACTGCAACAGATACTGGAGTCAGTTTGTCTTGGCTTGTCGTTGCCACTGATAATACCTTTATCTGCCAAGAATGTGCTGCTAGTCCAGCAAAAGCTAGCAGTACTCAAATACTTTGCAAGCAGTTTCATGAAATGGTCAATCAGAAAGCAACTCATACTGGCTCAAACGTCGCCTGGGCTTACAAGGTCCACGCTGATCTGTTCACACTCCGACAGGCAGCAAAAAGTAAGCTAGGAGCAGGAAGACAAATGAAGAGGAAAACAGCAGCCTTGTGTGTAGCAGAATGGAATGTACACACTCTGTTGGACAGAACAACATCACAGCGCCCAGAAAGGCAGACTGCGCTTGTGGCCCTGGAAATGAACAGGTACAATGTAGACATAGCTGCACTTAGTGAAACAAGATTGCCTGGATATGACAGCCTGGAAGACCATGGGTACATCTTCTTTTGGAGTGGCAGATCAACTCAAGAAAGGAGAGAAGCAGGAGTCCGCTTTGCAGTTAGAAAGGAGATAGCAGCAATGCTTGATGAGGAACCGGTGCCAATCAACAATAAGATAATGACTATGAGACTCCCACTACAGCGGAAGATGTATACCACACTCATCAGTGTATATGCCCAAACAATGACCAACACAGAGGAGGCGAAGGAAGAGTTCTACAGTGATTTACATGAGACTATCAGGCGTGTACCGACTGATGACAAGCTAATACTCGTTGGAGATTTTAATGCCAGAATTGGTTCGGACACTGAGAAATGGAAAGGAGTGCTAGGCAGTCATGGAGTAGGCAAGTGCAATGCTAATGGAGAACTTATACTTGCACTATGTTCAGAGTACAACCTTGTGATAACCAACACTCTATTTAAGCACAAGGACACACACAAGAAGACATGGATGCACCCAAGATCCAAGCACTGGCACTTATTAGACTACATCATAGTCAGGCAGAGAGACATAAGGGATGTATTGGACACCAGAGCAATGAGAGGCGCAGACTGTGGTACTGATCATGTTATGCTGAGATCTAGATTAAGGGTTTGCAGATGAAAACAGCACTGCAGGGCGGGTGCGAAGCCACCACGGAAGCTAAACAGTAGTGCGCTGAAAGGCCAAAAGAAGCAGGAAGAACTTACACAGGAAATGGATGAAAACTTGAAAGACTGGGACAGCAACTACTCAGAGAATGACATAGAAGAGAAATGGGCAACACTGAAGGATACGATGTATCAGACTGCGAGTGATGTATTAGGCTACCCTGAGAGGAAACATCAAGATTGGTTTGATGAGCATGATGAACACCTGAAGAAACTACTTGAAGTGAGGAATACAGCTAGGCAGGAAAACCTACAGTGTAACACAAGGTCGAAGAAGAAGAAATACTCAAAGGCTCAGAGTGAGCTACAGAAGTACACCAGAGAGATGAAGTCCAACTGGTGGGATGAAAAAGCGGAGGAACTTCAAACTGCAGCAGACAGGAAGAACATGAAAACATTCTTCACAGGTTTGAGAGAAATCTACGGCCCTAAACCAAGAGGATTGATCCAACTAAAGGCTATGGATGGTGAAATGGTTTTGCAGGAGAAAGACAAGATCCTGGACAGATTTGCAGACCACTTTGACCAACTACTAAACAACCCTGGAGATCTCACTGAAGAGGCCAAAGAAGCTCTAGTGCAGCGACCAGCTGCATCAAGTCTGGATGAACCACCAAATTTTGATGAACTAATGGCAGCTATCAGGACAACACAGAATGGTAAAGCTCCAGGAAGGGATGGAATTCCAGCACAAGTGTGGAAATTTGGTGGTGTTCAGCTGACCAACTGCCTACACAAGCTCATCCAAGAGATATGGGATGCCCAGAAAGTACCTCAAGACTGGAAGGATGCAAGTATTGTGCCTTTGTTCAAGAAAGGTGACAGGAAAGATTATGGAAATTACCGAGGTATTTCACTGCTAGCCACTGTTGGTAAGCTTCTCTCACATGTACTACTTAACAGAATCAGTGAACACATCTCGCAGAATGTACTACCGGAAACCCAGTGCAGCTTTAAAAGTGGAAGAAGCACAATGGACATGATTTTCTGCTTGAAACAGGTTCAAGAAAAGTGTATCGAACAGAACATTCCGCTTTATGTAGTCTTCATAGACTTCAGTAAAGCCTTCGGTACTGTTTCGCGACAAGGACTTTAGCAGGTACTCAAGAAATATGGTTGTACAGAGAAGTTTGTCAGCCTGATCGAGGCACTCCATACAGGTATGCAAGCAAACGTGTCAATGAGTGGTTCAGTATCTAAAGACCTTTCAGTAAGCAATGGGGTGAAACAAGGGTGTGTGCTGGTGCCTACACTTTTCTCGCTATATCTGGCAGCCATGCTTGAGGTGGCCCTCAGAGACACTTCAGAAGGAGTATACATTCAAACAAGGAAATAAGCAGACTTGTTCAGTGTGGCACAGTTTAAAGCCAAGAGTAAGACATCGATAAAGGTAGTAAGAGAAATGCTCTTTGCCAACGACAGTGCTCTCGTTGCACAGAGCGTGGAAGATATGCAATCTTTAGTGGAGAAATTTGCAAGAGCAGCTAGCCAATTCAGCCTCCAAATCAACATCAAAGTTCCAGTTATCAACATCACTACCAGAAGAGATCAACATTGGTACAGAGCCACTAGTCAAGTGCAAGACTTTCAAGTACCTAGGGAGTACTGTTTCAGAGAATGCTAGGCTGGAGGATGAACTATCTCTCAGAATGGGAAGAGCGAGCGCTGTGTTTGGAAACTTGAGGGAGAGACTGTGGAACAATCGACATGTGTCTATCCGTGTGAAATGCAAAGTGTACAGAGCGACAGTACTGGTTACTCTATTGTACGGTGCTGAAACTTGGACTGTCTACAGAGTGCAGGTGAAGAAACTCCACACATACATGATGAGACACCTTTGAGCCATAATGAAATGGAAAGACAAGATAACCAACATAGAAGTGTTGAAACGAGCTGGTCTACCATCACTGGAGGACATGCTAATACAGATGAACCTGAGATGGCTCGGACATGTTGAGAGGATGGACCACCAGCGTCTCCCTCGGCAGTTACTCTACTCACAGTTATGCGAGGCAAACACAATCAGGGTAGACCAAGGCCCAGATTTAAAGACACTGTAAAAAGAAACTTGAAGAAGTTGGACATAGACAGGAGTTCCTGGCAGCAGAAGGCTATGGACAGAGCTGTGTGGAGGAATCTAATCAGACCTAAATAAAACAGTCATTGTTGCCCATGACAGACTGCTATGATGATGATGATGGTTAAAAGGTTTTGTGTACATGTTGCACTTTGGTTCTGTGCATTAAGTTGTGTGTATTTTCTTTCTAGAATCTCTTTCCACATGCCAGGGGTCCCGCTCCGTCAGCGTCTGGCACAACACGTTCACGTACTGGTAAAGCACAATAAACAAAAGATTAACACCCTGTTGTGTTTATGGATACAGGTCAAGTGGACCCCAGGATCCAAAATCTCAACATATACAAGTGCATTTTCAAACCAGTGATTTATAAAGTGATTCATATAATTTCCTAAAGCCTCATAATAGACCCACATACCTATTCTGTGGATTTTCCAAAAACAGTGTTGGAACAGTGTTGTCGTGCTGTTTCTTTTCCACCCTAAATCCCTGGATTGAAAATGTACTTGTGCATGTACAGAGTGGATCCTGGGGTGCTCACTTGTCAGAGGTCCACAACCTGGTCCCATTTTTAGCTGTGGAGGAGGAAGTACTGATATAATTCTTATTTTTGAAAAACTGATGTAGCACATGAACTCACTTCTGAATGTACTTGCACTAGCCACCCCACAACAGACCTTGCCACTGTGTTTGCCTAGGTGCATGGTGACGAGGTGTGGTTCCATGAATGGCAGCTTCAACAGCACCGTGAAGCACTTGCCCAGCACACGCAGGCCATCAACCGGCTTGCTGATGATGCACGTGAAGCAAGGGAGCAAGAAGTAGTCTTCCGAAGAGAGACTTAGACTTAGACTTAGACTTAACTTTATTAATCCCTTTGGGATGACTCCCTCTGGGAAATTTATATTTAAAATTTCCAGCAGAAATAGAATAGAGGAGATGTATATACAGAAGAGAGGAGATGACACAAACTACTGCCTTCAGTGAAGCTTTCCTGGCTGAACCGGGCAAGCTTGTGAATACGATGAGTGGCTGGCGTGTGTGACCCTGTCTCCCCACCTCCAGTGTTTTTTAACTTGTGTACATACAAAACAAAACAGTCTGTAATTGTGCTGCTACTTGTAATAAACCAGTGACTGTGTTTGCATCATGATTGTGTTTTGTCTGTTATGACACTGGTGGGAAAAGAGTCAATAATTACATACACATCCTCTCTTCTGACCAAATTCAGCTGTAAATCAGGTTATGTGTCTGTAGTACATTACCAATTTTCTCCAAAGTTTTAGAAAACTTTGGAGAAACATTGCCTTCACCCATTCCTTGGAGAAAAAGGAATGGGTGAAGGCAACAAGATGGATGACGCAAGGCTTTGTTTTTCTCCAACAACATACAGCAAACACGCTTCATAGCTCTGCTGAGCTATTGCACTATCAAGGTCCCTGTACATTCCTCTTTTACACTTTGTTGCATGGACAAAGAGAATGTGTGGCACATTAGCATTCAGATTGTCAGACAATGCACATCATTAACATAACATACACAGGTGCCACTTTAACACCTTATTCTCTCTGCGACTCCCGGCTACGCTTTCTGTCCCCGGGAGGTGTACAGACAAACTATCTCGTTTGATACCTCCCAGAGACACTTCCTCCTTCAGTCATAATTCTCTTCTCCACCCTTTGTCTCTCTGGGTGTGAGGAAACCCTACAACTGTGCCCCACCCCAAACACCCAGAAGGGGCTCTAACCCCCCGGTCCTTTGGGCTCAAGTCAGCACCCATAGTAGCTGCATCGGGAGGTTGTTAATCCCGTGGAACCGTCCTGCTAGTGAAGTGTATCGGAGGGCATGTCACTCTGTGGAGGGACAGCGGGAGGAAGGGGAAAACCCCTTCTGCTTCGTCCCAGGTTCCAACACGTTGAACGGTCCATGGTGCGTGGGCACACGGGGTCCGGTGCGCAATGTGCTTGACGGAAACAAAACGGGCATCTTGCAGGCTTTTTGGGATGAAGGTGTGGGGAAAGCAATGGTGGGTTGGCCTGGTGCGGTAAAAGCCTCTAGACTGCACAAAAATTGTGTGGGCAGATCAGCCTTGGATGCGGGATTTTCTGGTTGATCTCTCTGGGGATCTGCAGTGGCTGAGAAAAAAATAAAAGCTCAGTCAGGGAAACTGCCAAATCTTCTTTAGGTGCGGGTGCAGTCCTAAAAGATCTGGGGAAGGCAGTCATCCCAATTCCCCGCGGATGTGCAGCGGCTGAGAAACAAATATAAGTCCTTTCAGTGAGGCTGCCTGACTCCTTTAGGTGCGTAGTGCAGGCCTAAAGGATCCGGGGAAGGCGATCGGCCCTATTCCCTGGGGATTTGCAGCGGCTGAGGACAATATATAAGTTCTTGGAGCCGGCTTGTCCCTGGTGCGTGGCACATGCGTCCGGTGCAGCGACCATGTTGCAGCATTTTGTGTCATCCATATTTATCCACGTACCCCCCCGGAGTGCGCACGGGTCTTCTGTGCGCTGAAACCCGGCTGTCGGGAGGTGAAGCCAGGGTCTGGGAGCTTGACTGAAACAGCGCAGGCGGCGCTGATTTTCTCCCTCCAGGCTCCAGGGCGATGCTCGGCTCGCTATCCATGGCGCATCTTGGATCACAATGTGGCTTGCTCTCCCTGGCCCTTCAGGTTGCCAGTGTGGAGAAAGGAATAGGTGAGTGCTCTCCATGGTACATTGGGTTCACCAGTGTGGAGGAAGGGATAGGTGCTCCATGGCACGTCTAGGGTCACCACTGTCGAGAAAAGATTGCATGCAATCCCTGGCAATTCAGATTCCACAGCGTGGTGAAAGGGATAGATGCTCCATCTCACATCGAGGGTCACCACTGTGGAGAAAATGGAATGGGTGAAGGCAATGAGCTGGACGACACAAAGCTTTATTTTTCTCCAACAACATACAGCAAACATGCTTCATAGCTCTGCCGAGCTATTGCGCTGTCAAGGTCCCTGTACATTCCTCTTTAATACTTTGTTGCATGGACAAAGAGAATGTGTGGCTCATTAGCATTCAGATTGTCAGACAATGCACATCATTAACATAACATACACAGGTGTCGCTTTAACACCTTATTCTCTCCGCGGCTCCCGGTTACTCTTCCTCTCCCCGGGAGGTGTATAGACCAACTGTCTCGTTTGATACCTCCCGAAGATACTTCCTCCTTCAATCATAATTCTCCTCTCCACCCTTTGTCTCTCTGGGTGTGAGGAAACTCTACAACTGTGCCCCCCACAGGAGTTTATTATAGGGTCAAATAATTAAACATCCTCTCTTCTGACCAAATTCAGCTGTAAATCAAGTTATGTGTCTGTAGTACATTACCAATTTTAAGATAAGATAAGCCTTTATTAGTCCCACAATAGGGAAATTCCAGGATTGCAACAGCAGAGGGATAGCAACACTAAAAAAATATATAGATATATAAAAAATATATAGATATATAAACACACAGTGCGGAGCATTGTAGCTAGATGGAATAAATATGTGAATATATAAACACACACAGTGCGGAGCATTATAGCTAGATGGAACAAATATGCAAACACATAAACACACACAGTGCGGAGCTCCGTAGCTAGATGGAATAAATATGTAAATATATAAACACACACACAGCGTGGAGCGTTGTAGCAAGATGGAATAAATATATAAACACACACAGTGCGGAGCATTGCAGCTAGATGGAACAAATATGCAAACACATAAACACACACAGTGCGGAGCACCGTAGCTAGATGGAATAAATATGTAAATATATAAACACACAGTGTGGAGCATTGTTGCTAGATGGAATTAAATATATAAATATACAAACAAATATATAAATATACAAATAAACACACACAGTGCGGAGCATTGCAGCTAGATGGAATGAAACAGCATAACCGTCTACTTAGTTATCCTACATGGTATGATTATGTACCCATACATATTGTCACCCTCCGTAGCTACCGGTATTTTCCTAGTTGTATACCGGAGGGGACCATTGTGTAAGTTTATTGCGTCTTTTGCATTCAATACTATTAGGTTGTCACGTCTTTTTGCTATCTCTGCGAGCAGCCCTGCTTAGGTTGTACAGTCTGACAGCCGTAGGTAGGAAGGACCTGCGAAACCTCTCGGTTGTGCACCTGGGATGATGTAGTCTGCTGCTAAATGAGCTCCTCAGTGCATTCAGTGTGTCCTGCATAGGGTGGAACTCGGACTCCAGCAGAGATGACAGTTTAGCCACCATCCTTCTCTCTCCCATCTCCTCCACTGGGTCAAGGCGCTGCCCCAGGACAGAGCTAGCTTTCTTGATCAGTTTGTTCAGTCTCTTCCTATCGGCTGCTGTAATGCCACTGCCCCAGCAGACCACTCCAAAAGTGATGGCTGATGCCACCACCGTGTCATTTTCTCCAAAGTTTTAGAAAAAAAGGGTTGCTAGACAATTTTATTGGAGTATATTATGGAGTCTAATTTCTTAAACATCCTATAGAAGTCTATAGATCAAAGATCAGGTTGTAGGTTGTGGGAGCAGTTTTGGACCAACAAAATCTTGTGATGCAACAAATCATGACATTGTAGTTAAAAAATATTTAGACACATTTTGGTAATCCAGCCGTGCTATGTTTCCATGTTATCTGTGTGCAATGGTAATGAAAGATTTTCCTTAACCAAAATACTACTTTTCCACCCTGGAAAATTGGCAGTAATGCTAAGGGGTTAAGAAAAAGTAAAAAAGAGTTTGTGTTTGCATCATGATTTTTTATTTTGTCTGTTAAGACACCGGTGTGAAAATAGTCAACAGTACAAATCAGTGACTTTGAAAATAATGGCTCATTTTTAAGAAAAAGTAACCAAAAACAATTATTTTATTTACTGAAGACTGTATTGTTGGATGTGACAGTGCAGAAGACACTGCACACTTTAGTGATAGTACCAGTATATGGAGGAATTCTGGGCCATATTAGCGTCTGTATTTTTTAATAATGGGTTAGGGCAGGGGTGTCCACTCGTGCCATGGAGGGCCAAGATCCTGCAGGCTGTACCTTCAACCAGTGTCTTCATCAGCAGATTCCACTGAATTTCTTCTACTGACTGCTGATCAGTGAAAACACCTGCTGAAGAGACTGGGTAGAAGAGAGAACCTGCAGGGTCTTGGCCCTCCATGGTACATGATTGGACACCTTTGGGTTAGGGTTTAATAGGATTTAACATTTTAACACAAACTGCTTCATGGTTCATAATTCTTTTGGCAGGCTTACACCAAACCAAAAGTGATTTCTCAGACCGCTGGATTGCTTCTAGACAGCTCTTCCAATCTTTTAGTATTTAATTTATGTCACTTGGTGGTAACCTTCACACATAAAACAAATGTGGAGACAGATCTGCCAAAATTCTAAAGGTTTATTGTCAAAATTTCCAGTGTAATACTACATGAATACATGTATAGTACATTGTTGATGCAGAGAATATATATTTATACAGTATCTACATGTATCTATCCAGTAAATCAAGTATTTTCCACATAACCTTGTGACTGTATTATTTTAATTGCTTTTAATCCTAGATCAAGTTTGTTTCGGCTTAAAATGCATCACAATTGTTAAATACATCTTATTATACCTAACTCAGTACTGTTTACCTGTTGAAATATATATTTTACAGCTAATATAACCCCATAACTGCAATATGGCACCAGGCGATCAAGTTTTGGCAGCTGATCACTTTTTGCCATGACACCACCACAGACTCAGTGCTGCTGGAGCAGGTACATCCCATGATGTTTCAACAGTCTCTCTGTGATTTTCACACAGATCAGAGCAATTTGTTGCACAGGAAGCTAAACGTTTCTACAGACATTCTTAAGTTCTATAACCACTGAGCATTTGTGAAGCTGGGGTGGCATCAGTGAGAGGCTGTGTTGAACGCCCGGACCCGCGGTTTGAAGTGGTAATTTTCTCACAAGAGAGCCATCTGAAACACACACACAGCATACATTATTTAGTACCTAATAGCGATAACTTGCAGACATTACACTGTAGTACGGCGGACTATATCACGGACACACAGATCGTCCTAAATGTCTCCTGAGCCGGTGGACGGAGCCACTGTCTATAGCAGGATACGATACAGCAGAGAACAGCTGCTAGCATTCAACCGCCACCCGGTCCCATTGGAAAAACTCGACATACCGAGTGAACTGAGGCGAAAACGCCGCGGCTGCCGGGCTGGAGTAAGGCGGAGGACAAAAAATATAAGGTACAGACCCTCCCTTCCATCTGTTGTCATGGGAAATGTACGGTCGATACTGGGAAAGTTAGATGAGCTAGCGGCTATCTCCCGTTATGATAGCACATACAGGGAGTGCTCTCTCCTTTTGTTTACTGAGACGTGGCTAACTGAACTAGCAGCAGATGCTAACATTGAGCTGGAGGGTTTTCACATGATACGAGCTGACCGAACACCAGACAGTGGCAAGGCTAGGGGCGGTGGAGTGATCATGTATGTTAACAACAACTGGTGCAGACCGGGACATATCACTGTTAAACAACGACACTGCAGCAAAGACATTGAGTTGCTAGCTGTTAGCATGAGGCCTACATATCTCCCGAGAGAACACTCACACGTGATCTGCATTGTTGTTTATGCAAATCCGACGGCGAACGCTGGGACAGCACGTGACGTCATCCATTCAGTAACCAGCAGGCTGCAGACAGAACACCCAGATGCTCTTCTCCTCATCTCAGGCGATTTCAACCATGTTTCACTGTCTCCCATTCTACCCACGTTCACCCAGTATGTCACATGCCACACTAGAGACAATAAAACACTGGATTTATTCTACGCAAACACTAAGGAGGCGTACACCTCATCACAACTACCCCCACTCGGGAGATCGGATCACAACTTGGTTCATCTCCGGCCGGTGTACAAACCCCTAGTGCACAGACAACCTCCGGCCATGCACACTGTGGAGTTATGGTCTGAGGAGACAATGGACACCCTAAAGGGCTGTTTTGAAGCCACCGCCTGGAAGCAGCTCTGCGATCCACATGGTGAGGACATCGATGGCCTCATTCACACCTTCACGGGCTACCTCAGCTTCTGTGTGGACAAATCCGTTCCCACCAAGACCATACGGCGTCACTCAAACAACAAACCCTGGATCAACCCTGAGATAAAAACACTTCTGAGAGAGAAGAAGAGGATCTTCAGGTCGGGGAACAGGGAGATGCTGAAGTCCGTACAGAGGGAGCTGAGGAGAAAGATCAGAGAAGGCAAGGACAGCTTCAGGAAGAAGATGGAGGACAAGCTGCAACAGAGCGACATCAGCGGGGTCTGGAGAAACCTCAAAACCATCTCGGGGCTCCAGAATACCTCCCCCCAGGCCACAGGGGGCAGGGAGTGGGCGAACAACCTGAATCTGTTTTTCAATAGATTTGACCAACCGCCCTCCCCCCTGACTGCACAACAACCACTGCTGCCTCTAAAGAAATCAAGTCCTGCTGCCCACTCCCCACTCTACCAACACCCCCCCACTCCCAACACACAGCCCCCCATCCTGACCCTGACCAGGACCCAGGTGAGGACGGAGCTGAGGAAGATCAAGGCGAGGAAGGCGCCGGGACCGGACGGCATCAGCGCAAAGCTCCTCAAGTCCTGTGCAGACCAGCTGTGTGGGATTGTGACGTATATCTTCAACATGAGCCTGAAACTGGGGAGGGTACCACAGCTGTGGAAAACATCTTGTGTGGTACCTGTACCAAAAACTTCCCACCCCAAAGACCTGAACAGCTACAGACCGGTGGCCTTGACGTCCCACTTGATGAAGACCCTGGAGAGACTGCTCCTTGCTCACCTCCGCCCCCTGGTGGAACCAGCGATGGATCCACTCCAGTTCGCCTACCAGCATGGCATTGGGGTGGAGGATGCGGTGATCTTCCTCCTTCACCGTTCTCTGTCCCACCTGGAGAAGCCCGGGAATATGGTGAGGATCATGTTCTTTGACTTCTCCAGTGCTTTCAACACCATCCAACCGATGATCCTGAAGGACAAGCTGCTGCGCGCAGGGGTGGACCAGCACCTGTCATCATGGATCCTGGACTACCTCACGAACCGGCCTCAGTTTGTGAGAACCCGGGACTGTGTGTCCGACACGATCATCAGTAGCACGGGGGCCCCCCAGGGAACGGTGCTGGCTCCCTTCCTGTTCACTCTTTATACTGCGGACTTCTCACACAACACAACACACTGCCATCTACAGAAGTTCTCTGATGACTCTGCGATCGTTGGCCTCATCTCCAATGGAGATGAAGCTGAGTACAGAGGGCTTATCCAGGACTTCGTGGACTGGTGCCATCGGAACTGCCTCCAGATCAACGCGAGGAAAACTAAGGAGCTGGTGGTGGACTGCCGCAGGCATGGGCAGCCCCTCACAGTACCAGTAAATATACAGGGAACAGACATCGAGATGGTGACATCCTATAAGTACCTGGGTATTCATCTGAACAATAAACTAGACTGGTCACACAATACTGATGCACTCTACAAGAAGGGACAGCGCAGGCTGTTCCTGCTGAGGAGACTCAGGTCTTTTGGTGTACAAGGGGCGCTGCTGAAGTCATTCTATGACACGGTGGTGGCATCAGCCATCACTTTTGGAGTGGTCTGCTGGGGCAGTGGCATTACTGCAGCCGATAGGAAGAGACTGAACAAACTGATTAAGAAAGCTAGCTCTGTCCTGGGGCAGCGCCTTGATCCGATGGAGGAGATAGGAGAGAGAAGGACGGTGGCTAAACTGTCATCTCTGCTGGAGTCCGAGTTCCACCCTATGCAGGACATACTGAATGCACTGAGGAGCTCATTTAGCAGCAGACTACATCATCCCAGGTGCACAACCGAGAGGTTTCGTAGGTCCTTCCTACCAACGGCTGTCAGACTGTACAACCTAAGCAGGGCTGCTCGCAGAGATAGCAAAAAGACGTAACAAACTAATAGTTTTTTGAATGCAAAAGATGCAATAGACTTACACAATGGTCCTCTCCGGCATACAACTAGGAACATACCGGTCGCTATGGAGGGTGAGAATATGTATGGGCACATAATCATACCATGTAGGATAACTAAGTAGACGGTTATGCTGTTTCATTCCATCTAGCAACAATGCTCTGCACTGTGTGTGTTTATATATTTGCATATTTATTCCATCTAGCTACAATGCTCCGTACTGTGGGTGTTTATATATTTATATATCTACATATTATTCCATCTAGCTACATTGCTCCGCACTGTGTGTGTTTATATACTTGCATATTTATTCCACCTAGCTGCAATGCTCCGTACTGTGGGTGTTTATATATTTACATATTTATTCCATCTAGCTACAATGCTCTGCACTGTGTGTTCATATATTCATATATTTATTCCATCCAGCTACAATGCTCTGCACTGTGTGTCTGTGTGTGTGTGTATATATATATATTTTATAGTAATACGTACATATGTTTATTAGCTGCTCTTGCTTGCTTGTTTTTTTTCTTGCCTTCTGATTGTTGCTCTGAGTGTTGCTATCCCTGTGCTGTTGCAATCCTGGAATTTCCCCGTTGTGGGACTAATAAAGGCTTATCTTATCTTATCTTATCTTATCTTAACGCAAACTAGCATTAGCAATCATTAGCTTACCTTCATATGTGATCTGGTTCGTATCCTCACTGTCACGGACTGAGGTTGGATGTTTCCCAAGCTCAGTCTCATGGCTTTTCTCTGTATTCATATTTGTCTGTTGTATTGTTATGCCTTTTTGAGTTATCATACTGCCTTCCATTTTCCTAGTTTTTGTTCAGTCTGTTTTTTCCATGTCTTGTTTTATTTGCACTTTATTTCCAGTCTATGTCTTAGTGTGTTTATTTCCTTATATTGGTTCTGTGGGCTGGCAGTGGGCAGGCAGCATTTCTGGGTCTGCACTTTGCGTGGGCGTTGCCCGTCACTCTGCCAGTCCAACTACTCCCCTCTCATCATTACCAGCTGGTCCCAATCACCATTATGATTCTCTCCTTCCCCTCGCTCAGGTGCACCCTCACCTGTGGTCATTTATGTTGTTATCTGCCTGTATTTAGTCTGCTTGTTTCATTCATTCCTCGCTGCACTATTGATCGTCAACTTGTTCATTCTTCAGTATTCCTCCCGCATTCGCTGGGCGATGCCAGCCCAGGGACGCCAGCTGTAAGTCTTTCTCTTGTTTGCATTTTTTGTATGTCTGCACAGTTTGTTGGACTTTTGTTCTTTTCTTTAATAAATGTCATGAGTGCAATTCAGTGCCTGAGTCTGTCTCCCTGCCCCGTAGGGGCCAGTACATGACAGAATAGTGCAGCCAGAAATAAGACTCAGCTATTACACTTGGGCATTTTCCCTTTTTTGTGTTCTTCCACGCACCTGTTCATCTGGCAGTTAATCATGGACACAGCAAGTTCACGGGGCTACCCGATACATCTGGGGTGGGAATGTTGCCGTGTGCTTATGGAGATTGACGGGCTAATCTCCACGGCGTGCACATATTCCTCTCCGGAGGATGTGTTATGGTATCTGGGGCTCGCGGAGGCAGCAGCTCGCCGGTGCCCTCAGTTAAATGAACACGCTGAGGGTAGGGAGAGGATTACCCTGGTAGCTGTACTGCTACGTGAGAACAGCGGGAGGATGAAGAATTCCCTGGAGAATCCTGGGTTTGCACCAAAGGGGAGGTGCTCCCGGGGCACCGTAGCTTCTACCTCTCGCCATTCTCCGGTGCTCGTTCCTGTTCCACCAGCTCCCCGGTGACAGCGTCATCCAGCCACAGATTGCCGGAGGAATCCTCCCGCCTCTTTGCCAGCTTCTTCCCAGACACCGAGCCTGACAACTCCAGCAGCGGAGCCTCTTTCTCTCCCTTTTTCGTCGGCTGTCTCGTCAGCCCAATCTTCTCCCGTCGCCGCTGCAACCCCCATCCCCTCGGCGTGTCCTCCTGCTGACAAGAGGTCCTCCACTCTTCCACCGGCTATGTCTTCCTCCATGAAAACAGAGGCGGCTCCTCCACAGTCCTCAGAGGGGTCCACACTCTCCATAGACACAGAGAGGGATGATGCAATTCCAGCCGCAGCAGGCAACATCGTTTACCAGGAGAACAGGCAAGTAACATTTCATTCAATTTCAATTTCTGATGATATGTCTTGCCTGGCCCCTGGTAGGGAGGCTCTGGGTGTGCAGTCCCCTGAGCTCCCTCCACCTGCTGCCATCCATCAATTCTTACCTGTCCTCTCCGTGTCTCCTCTGGTTATCTCTGAGTGTATGCCGGCCCCAGAACCAAGCTGCCGGACAATGGAGGAGCCCGGGGCCCTGAAAGACCCTAATCTAGTGCCAGCATGGAGCCGACGCCCAGCTGCCATGCCAGAGGAGCCACCAGCATGGGTTATTTCGCCGGGGGGCACCGTGACTGCTACCACCATCATGCCTGCAGCGGAGGCCACCACAGCAGAGTCAGCAGCTGAGCTGGACCTCCCGAGGGCCAGGCCCAAAGCGTCGCCATCATCTGGATCATCGGAGTCCTGGATGGCAGTGGAACTTGAGCTAAGGCAAGTGCTCTCTTTTGTCTTCCTTCTCTCTGTTTTAGAGCAATCTTGCCTGGCTCTTGGTGAGGAGTGCCAGGTGCAGCCGCCTGCTACACCTGAGCTCACCTCGCCAGGCTCCACCGCTGCTGCTGCCGGTGACCCTGACCCCTCTTCTCTATCCATTTCCTCTGAATGTCTTCCCAGGGTCACCGGAGATGATCCAGCACAACCAGAGGTCTCCGTGGATCCAGGCACGCTGCCTGAGGTTGTTCAGGGTCCAGCCTTCCCTGCTGAGCAGGTCATCGTGGGTGCTCAGTCCCAGCCCAGGATCTCCGTGGGTGAAGCTCCACTTCTTCCTGAGGCCATCATCTGGGTTTCCCCTCCACAATCCAGGTCTCCATGGATGCTGCGTCCTGGCCGGGGACCCTCGTGGGGGCTACGCCCCAGCATTAGCCCGACATGGGTGCTGTGCTCCAGTGCGGGGTCACTATGGGTGCTATGTCCCAGCCCAGGGGCCACCACGGGTGCAACGTTGGCCCAGCCCGGGTCCACCAAGGGTGCTGCAGTGCTCCAGTCCAGAGCCACCATGGGTGCAACTATTTCCCTGTCCGAGACCACTGAGGGCATCTCTTCAGCCAGACGATGTTGTGGCCCCCCTTCTCCCTCTGCTAGACGCTGTTGGGGTCCCCCTTCCCGCTCTGCCTGATGACACTGTGGTTCCCCATCTTTGGCTCTCCTCTTTTTCAGTGGGTCCCCCAGTGGGGGAGCTGCCACCCAGGCCAACTCTTATGTTCAGGTGGCTTAAGCAGTCAGGCCGTCCACCAGAGCGACTGAGCCACTGGGTCGGGTGGTCCATGTTCTCCGGCAGGCCACCCGACTCGTACCACCTGGCCGTCCAGCTGGCCTGGGACTTTGGCAGGCCACCTGACTTGGTTCACCTTGCCGTCTGCCGGGCCTGGGACTTTGGGCGGCCCCTTGAACTTTAGAGCTCCATGGGCTGGAGGTCTGATCTCTGTATTTTCTGGTTTGGGTCCTGAGCGGGGTTGTTTTGTTCCCTCCTGGCCTGTTCCCCCATCACCTGCCCTGGGTAGATTGTTGTGGTTCTTGTAGTGGGGGGGGGGGGGTGTCTTTTTTGTTTTGATGCTACCGTGGGGTGTCTGAGATCCACCCCTTGAGAGAGGGGCTCTGGCACGAACTGAGCTTGGATGTTTCCCAAGCTCAGTCTCATGGCTTTTCTCTGTATTCATATTTGTCTGTTGTATTGTTATGCCTTTTTGAGTTATTATACTGCCTTTCATTTTCCTTGTTTTTGTTCAGTCTGTTTTTTCCATGTCTTGTTTTATTTGCAGTTTATTTCCAGTCTGTTTCTGAGTGTGTTTATTTCCTTATAATGGTTCTGTGGGCTGGCAGTGGGCAGGCAGCATTTCCAGGTCTGCACTTTGCATGGGCATTGCCTGTCACTCTGCCAGTCCAACTTCTCCCCTCTCATCATTACCAGCTGGTCCCAATCACCATTAGTAGTAGTAGATTAGTTTATTTGACAGGGACAGTGCAATAAACATAGACAATTAATCAAAGACAATCAATCTGATGTGTTGCACATAGAGTGTATAGCTATTAGCTAATTTGCAACTCTTGTCCCTGGATGGGCTTTAGAAAAAAGAATCAAGTAAAGATGGGAAAAAAAAAATAAAAAATATACACAATAACCACATACATCAATGCAGAAAAATTATAAATACACAATTATAAATATTATAAATATTATAAATACACAAATATAACAGCCTGACTCACACTTAACATAAATATTATAAATATTATAAATACACAAATATAACAGCCTGATTCTCTCCTTCCCCTCGCTCAGGTGCACCCTCACCTGTGGTCATTTACGTTGTTATCTGCCTGTATTTAGTCTGCTCGTTTCATTCATTTCTTGCTGCACTATTGATCGTCAACTTGTTCATTCTTCAGCATTCCTCCGGTGTTTGCTGGGCGATGGCCAGGGCGATGGCCACGCCCAGGGACGCCAGCTGTAAGTCTTTCTCTTGTTTGCATTTTTTGTATGTCTGCACAGTTTGTTGGACTTCTGTTCTTTTCTTTAATAAATGTCATGAGCATAATTCAGCGCCTGAATCTGTCTCCCTGCCCTGTAGGGGCCAGTACATGATACTCTCGTCTTTGGCTCCATGGCTTCTTAAACGCTCCAGTACTTTTCCAGAGTGTTTTGTCTAGCTGCCTGTCCCCTTCTCTGGCTCTCCTTTTTGGCCTTTACTCTGACAAAAAGCCAGAGGCCAAGGAGTCACCTTGTAAGCTGCCATGTTATGTTTTGCTTGTGTCGTGTGTTTTACGTCACGGGAGTGTGGCGCCACCTTGCTGTAAAAAAATCCCACCCACCCCAGGTGGTACTCAGCTGTAGTGGAAACAGAAGCGAGCTTAGTTGAGTAAAGCCAAGACGAAGTGAGTAGGGCCAAACAGGTACTAGTGGAAAAGGGCCATAAGATTAAAAATTCACTAAAATCACCAAAGATGCAGTAATTTCTAGTGAGACTGATTAATCATTTTAAATAGGCACATTTCTAATCAGTTTTCAAATCAGTGAAACTAAAATTTAGTGACTGTGACCAAAGATACTTGAGTAAAAGTAGTTTTATCCTCTTTTCCGGTTCCGGTTCCGCCGGACCGGTGGCGCCACACGAGTCGGCTGCCTGTTGCAACAGCCTTTTTTTTTTTTTTTTTTTTTTTAATCTTCCTTCTTCTTTCTACACCTTTCACTCTGTATATATATCACGGACGCACGGATCGCCCCGGGGGTCTCCCGGGTCGGCGGACGGAGCCACGGTTTGCAGCGGGAGACGCTACAGCGGGGAGGAGCTAGTGCTAGCTAGCACTTGGCCGCCGCTCGGTGCTAATGGGAAACTCGACATACCGGGAGCTGTAGCGAAAACGACGCGGGTGCCGGGCTGGAGTTTAGGCGGCGTGCAAGAAATATAAGACAGAATAATAAAGAGCGATGGCAAGAACCAAGCAGACCGCCCGTAAAATCTACTGGAGGAAGAAGCCCCCCAGGATGCAGCTAGCCACCAGGGCTGCTCGGAGAGGCGCTCCGGCCACCGGCAGAGGGAAGAGGCTCTGAGAGAGATCCGTCGCTGCCAGAAATCCACGGAGCTGCTCATCCGTAAGCTGCCCGTCCAGCGCCTGGTGAGGGAGATCGCTCAGGACTTCAAGACCGTCCCGCGTTTCCTGAGCTTCGCCGTCATGGCTCTGCAGGAGACCAGCGAGGCCCACCTGGTGGGTCTCTTCTTTGCTAAGGGGGTTACCATCATGCCCAAAGACTTCCAGCTGGCCCGCTGCATCCGCGGAGAGAGAGCTTAGACTTTCTGCTGCACATTCACCAACCAACCATAATGCTCTGCACTGTGTGTCTATATATATATATATTTATAGTAATATGGACATATGTTTAGTAGATGTTGTTTTTTCTTGCCTTCTGATTATTGCTCTGAGTGTTGCTATCCCTGTGCTGTTGCAATCCTGGAATTTCCCCATTGTGGGACTAATAAAGGCTTATCTTATCTTATCTTATCTTACATGTACTTGAGTAGAAATTATCCTGCAATAAAGTTCCTCATCTAAGTACTGTTCTGTTAAAGTATCTACAAGTACAAGAACCTTTTCTGGCAGCATGTTTATGTATCACTGCCAGTGTCTGATTGTTTTGAAGAAATATAAATTGTATTGTACCCAAACCTGTAGTGAATATTATTGATTATAAATAAGTGAATTGTGGTGAACCAGCACACTGCAGATTGACTCTTATTCACACTCAGCAGGGCTGGAGGAAACGGAAGACAATTTGCATACAGAGGACAATGCACAGACGGACAAAGAGCCACAGGAGGCAGTCAGACGGGACTGTATGCATGTGTCCTCGAGCCAACCAATGCCATGTTAATCATGTGTATTGACTGTTATGCTAATGTGCCATGCATTCTCTCTTCCTGTATCACTGCATAAGAGAGCCTGTGTGACATGTCTCAATAGCACAGTAGCGCACAGACCTACAAAGTGCGTCTCATTATGTTGGAGGAAAATAAAACTCTGCAACCTTCCAGCTTGTCGCATCTCACCTGATCTTATTCCTCCACAGAATACAGATAAAGTACTTGAAATAAACCTTTTATTTAATAATTTATAAAAACAATTTTTGGAAATACCAGATTATGTCTTGTTATAAATACATAAAGAATGCATGAACTGAGGTGCAGCTCACAGTTGTGTAAAAATGTGAATGAGTGGTTATTTAAAAAGGTTCAAGTTAAATTAGACTTTTTATGGATTAAAATTGTAAACATGTAAAACATCAATGTAGGTCTTAAGAAGAAAGGAGAAGGTGTTTCCATCTTGGAACCAGTGGATTCACACCAGACTGGTCCCCTGGTCTCTGCAGCTCTCAGCTCCACATCAGATGTAGTCGTCATGGATCACACAGACATTTGCTGCATTAAAAATATTCACAGTGATTAACGTACATCACCTCCTCTGTTCAGTTGAATGTTTACAATAGAAAACAAGCTTTACTGACTTGTGTGGCTGTTGGACAGTGAAGGACTTCATAAATGGTTCCTGGTATGATATGATTTCTGAAAGAGAGAATTGATACAAAGATGTTTGATAATTGCTACAAACAGAGGTGGGTAAAGCAGTCAGAAACTCTTCAAGTAATTTATACAGTGGGGCAAAAAAGTATTTAGTCAGCCACCAATTGTGCACGTTCTCCCACTTAAAAGATGAGAGAGGTCTCCAATTTTCATCATAGGTATACCTCAACTATGAAACAAAATGAGGAAAAAAAAAAATCCAGAAAATCACATTGAAGGATTTTAATGAATTAATTGGTAAATTCCTTGGTAAAATAAGTATTTGGTCACCTACAAACAAGCAAGATTTCTGGCTCTCACAGACCTGTAACTTCTTCTTTAAGAGGCTCCTCTGTCCTCCACTCGTTACCTGTATTAATGGCACCTGTTTGAACTCGTTATCAGTATAAAAGACACCTGTCCACAACCTCAAACAGTCAGACTCCAAACTCCACTATGGCCAAGACCAAAGAGCTGTCAAAGGACACCAGAAACAAAATTGTAGACCTGCACCGGGCTGGGAAGGCTGAATCTGCAATAGGTAAGCAGCTTGGTGTGAAGAAATCAACTGTGGGAGCAATGATTAGAAAATGGAAGACATACAAGACCACTGATAATCTCCCTCGATCTGGGGTTCCACGCAAGATCTCACCCCGTGGGGCCAGAATGATCACGAGAACGGTGAGCAAAAATCCCAGAACCACACGGGGGGACCTAGTGAATGACCTGCAGAGAGCTGGGACCAAAGTAACAAAGGCTACCATCAGTAACACACTACACCGCCAGGGACTCAAATCCTGCAGTGCCAGACGTGTCTCCCTGCTTAAGCCAGTACATGTCCTGGTCCGTCTGAAGTTTGCTAGAGAGCATTTGGATGATCCAGAAGAGGATTGGGAGAATGTCATATGGTCAGATGAAACCAAAATAGAACTTTCTGGTAAAAACCCAACTTGTCGTGTTTGGAGGAGAAAGAACACCATACCTACTGTGAAGCATGGGGGTGGAAACTTCATGCTTTTTGGCTGTTTTTCTGCAAAGGGACCAGGACAACTGATCCGTGTAAAGGAAAGAATGAATGGGGCCGTGTATCATGAGATTTTGAGTGAAAACCTCCTTCCATCAGCAAGGGCATTGAAGATGAAATGTGGCTGGGTCTTTCAGCATGACAATGATCCCAAACACACCACCCGGGCAACGAAGGAGTGGCTTCGTAAGAAGCATTTCAAGGTCCTGGAGTGGCCTAGCCAGTCTCCAGATCTCAACCCCATAGAAAATCTTTGGAGGGAGTTGAAAGTCTGTGTTGCCCAGCGACAGCCCCAAAACATCACTGCTCTAGAGGAGATCTGCATGGAGGAATGGGCCAAAATACCAGCAACAGTGTGTGAAAACCTTGTGAAAACTTACAGAAAATGTTTGACCTCTGTCATTGCCAACAAAGGGTATATAACAAAGTATTGAGATGAACTTTTGTTATTGACCAAATACTTATTTTAAGATAAGATAAGATAAGATAAGCCTTTATTAGTCCCACAACGGGGAAATTCCAGGATTGCAACAGCACAGGGATAGCAACACTCAGAGCAACAATCAGAAGGCAAGAAAAAAAAAAAACAAGCAAGCAAGAGCAGCTAATATACATATGTACATATTACTATAAAATATATACAGTATATACACACACACAGACACACAGTGCGGAGCATTGTAGCTGGATGGAATAAATATATGAATATGTAAACACACAGTGCGGAGCAATGTAGCTAGATGGAATAATATGTAGATATATAAACACACAGTGCGGAGCATTGTAGCTAGATGGAATAAATATATAGATATATAAACATAAACACACCCAGTGCGGAGCATTGTAGCTAGATGGAATAAATATGTAAATATATAAACACACACAGTGCAGAGCATTGTTGCTAGATGGGATGAAACAGCACAACCGTCTACTTAGTTATCCTACATGGTATGATTATGTGCCCATACATATTCTCACTCTCCATAGCGACCGGTATTTTCCTAGTTGTATGCCGGAGGGGACCATTGTGTAAGTCTATTGCATCTTTTGCATTAAAAAAAAAACTATTAGTTTGTTACGTCTTTTTGCTATCTCTGCGAGCAGCCCTGCTTAGGTTGTACAGTCTGACAGCCGTAGGTAGGAAGGACCTGCCAAACCTCTCGGGCGTGCACCTGGGATGATGTAGTCTGCTGCTAAATGAGCTCCTCAGTGCATTCAGTATGTCCTGCATAGGGTGGAACTCGGACTCCAGCAGAGATGACAGTTTAGCCACCATCCTTCTCTCTCCTATCTCCTCCACCGGATCAAGGCGCTGCCCCAGGACAGAGCTAGCTTTCTTGATCAGTTTGTTCAGTCTCTTCCTATCGGCTGCAGTAATGCCACTGCCCCAGCAGACCACTCCAAAAGTGATGGCTGATGCCACCACCGTGTTATAGAATGTCTTCAGCAGCGCGCCTTGTACACCAAAAGACCTGAGTCTCCTCAGCAGGAACAGCCTGCGCTGTTCCTTCTTGTAGAGTGCATCAGTATTGTGTGACCAGTCTAGTTTATTGTTCAGATGAACACCCAGGTACTTATAGGCTGTCACCATCTCGATGTCTGTTCCCTGTATATTTACTGGTGCTGTGAGGGGTTGTCCTTGCCTGCGGCAGTCCACCACCAGCTCCTTAGTTTTTCTCGCGTTGATCTGGAGGCAGTTCCGATGGCACCAGTCCACGAAGTCCTGGATAAGCCCTCTGTACTCAGCTTCATCTCCATTGGAGATGAGGCCAACGATCGCAGAGTCATCAGAGAACTTCTGTAGATGGCAGTGTGTTGTGTTGTGTGAGAAGTCCGCAGTATAAAGAGTGAACAGGAAGGGAGTCAGCACCGTTCCCTGGGGGGCCCCCGTGCTACTGATGATCGTGTCGGACACACAGTCCCGGGTTCTCACACACTGAGGCCGGTTCGTGAGGTAGTCCAGGATCCATGATGACAGGTGCTGGTCCACCCCTGCGCGCAGCAGCTTGTCCTTCAGGATCATCGGTTGGATGGTGTTGAAAGCACTGGAGAAGTCAAAGAACATGATCCTCGCCATATTCCCAGGCTTCTCCAGGTGGGACAGAGAACGGTGAAGGAGGAAGATCACCGCATCCTCCACCCCAATGCCATGCTGGTAGGCAAACTGGAGTGGATCCATCGCTGGTTCCACCAGGGGGCGGAGGTGAGCAAGGAGCAGTCTCTCCAGGGTCTTCATCAAGTGGGACGTCAAGGCCACCGGTCTGTAGCTGTTCAGGTCTTTGGGGTGGGAAGTTTTTGGTACAGGTACCACACAAGATGTTTTCCACAGCTGTGGTACCCTCCCCAGTTTCAGGCTCAGGTTGAAGATATACGTCACAATCCCACACAGCTGGTCTGCACAGGACTTGAGGAGCTTTGCGCTGATGCCGTCCGGTCCCGACGCCTTCCTCGCCTTGATCTTCCTCAGCTCCGTCCTCACCTGGGTCCTGGTCAGGGTCAGGATGGGGGGCTGTGTGTTGGGAGTGGGGGGGGGGGTGTTGGTGGAGTGGGGAGTGGGCAGCAGGACTTGATTTCTTTAGAGGCAGCAGTGGTTGTTGTGCAGACAGGGGGGAGGGCGGTTGGTCAAACCTATTGAAAAACAGATTCAGGTTGTTCGCCCACTCCCTGCCCCCCGTGGCCTGGGGGGAGGTATTCTGGAGCCCAGAGATGGTTTTGAGGTTTCTCCAGACCCCGCTGATGTCGCTCTGTTGCAGCTTGTCCTCCATCTTCTTCCTGAAGCTGTCCTTGCCTTCTCTGATCTTTCTCCTCAGCTCCCTCTGTACGGACTTCAGCATCTCCCTGTTCCCTGACCTGAAGATCCTCTTCTTCTCTCTCAGAAGTGTTTTTATCTCAGGGTTGATCCAGGGTTTGTTGTTTGAGCAACACTGTATGGTCTTGGTGGGAACGGATTTGTCCACACAGAAGCTGAGGTAGCCCGTGATGGTGTGAGTGAGGCCATCGATGTCCTCACCATGTGGATCGCAGAGCTGCTTCCAGGCAGTGGCTTCAAAACAGCCCTTTAGAGTGTCCATTTTACTGAGGAATTTACCAATTAATTCATTAAAAATCCTTCATTGTGATTTTCTGGATTTTTTTTTCTCATTTTGTCTCTCATAGTTGAGGTATACCTATGATGAAAATTGGAGACCTCTCTCATCATTGAAGTGGGAGATCTTGCACAATTGGTGGCTGACTAAATACTTTTTTGCCCCACTGTAATTACTCAAGTTTGAGTAGTCACCAAAAACATTAGTGAAAAAATATGTACTAAAAACATTTCTTTAGTAATAAGTTTACTCTTGCTTGTTTGAGCCCACACCCCCACCCCCTCCCGCCGCTAAGGGCTCCCCCCTCTCAAATTCGTGATTTTCTCTTCATTTTGTGAGGATTTTTCTTTCCATAAACCAGGTATTTATTTTGTAAATTTGCAATCTTTTCAACGAAATTTCTTTGAAATTTTTCATTTATTGGTTTATTATTTTTTTGATATATTTTTTAAACTAATTGCTCATCAATAGTAGAAACACAATTCAGTAAATTAGTGACTGTTTTGTACTAATAATCGAAAGCACAATTTGGGTGACTAGTCAATCATTATTGTGAAGGCCCATTGGTCCTAAAGTCTAATTGTTACAAATGGTTATATGCAGTTCAAACCAGCCCTCAAATTAATAAGTTTACTGCAAATCAACCATCTGACATGACATCCTCCCTTCTCATCCACCACACCACATATGTACACACTTTGCATTTAGTGTATTCATGTATAAATACTTAATAATATGGTCAATAAAAATTAAACTTGAGTCTTGTTAGGTCTGCCATAAATAGCATGTTTAATTAACTAATGTATTCCTATGATGGGTGAGACATAAATGCAAATTAATTTTCAAAGAAAAATAGTCTATTAATTTAGGGATAATTAATTTGATCTTAATTTTCGGACCAATGGAGCTTAATAATCTGTCCACCACACCTATAAGTAGACTTACCAGGGGTCGTTCACATCAACCTTTCATTTCTCTCAGGCCTTCGGTATCCATTTGTCCATAATGTCCTCCTTTCATCTTCATTGCTGGCTGATGTGAACTCTATAAACGTGTATTTCTGGCAGTCATTCTCATCTTTCATCAGATGGTGATGTCTGCATGAGTCTATGCTGCAACTCTGGGCATTTTCCTGATTTTAAAGTGAGATTTAGCAGCTAGTTTTTTAAGGCTTGTTTGAAAATGGTGGCGCTCTGCTGCTGCCATCACCACTTCTGGCCATGACTGACAGAATAAAACAAAAACAAAACCAAATGGAATCAGATCCATTATGTCATTTTTGCTCAATTTTGATTTTATTTTGACAAGGCGAGAATGATATAATGGCTATTTTCAGTTGTTCTGTTTTTGTTTCATAAATGAATTATTAAAAGAACAAAAAGTACACTGATTAAAGACCTTGGGTGCATTCCAATCGCCCAATAGTACACTCTGAAGTGGACTGCACAGGGTATTCTGCCATATTAACTGAGATTCCAAACCGAAGGGAGCGAACGGTCTTCAGTTCAAAGGGAACTGAGAAGGGAAGAAGTGAACAACGGTATATCACTTCACCGGACGTTGACAAGAAGATTTCCCACAAGCCATTGCGCCCCAAATACAAGTAAAACAAACTATTGTTGCTAACATTATTAACAAGCTATATTGATGTGGATTATTGTTTATATCAACTGATAGTAATAAAAACATTTGTTTTCATATTTTATTTAAGAAATATAAATTATCCACCATAGTTGTCACAAACTTCCGTGCGACATAACACGGTGCACGAGAGAGAGAGTAAAAACCCCAATTGCAGGAGTAGAGAGTGTCATGTTTAATTAAGTTCACCACAAAAACACAGTTCATTAATCACCAAGTTTCAGTTCAGTTTAAGCACACAAAAATACAGAGAGGTGTAATGGCAGAATGAGGCCTCCAAACATACAGGACGGCTACTGGATGCTCTACAGCCCGGTCAAAGGCGCCTAGTGCTGCAGGACCATATAGCACAAAAAGGAAAGGCGATCAGCCTAGCGCTGCAGGACTGCACTAAAAAGAAAGGCGAAACAAAATGACGCTTACAGGGCTGGAGCGATCCGAGGCGAACCGAGCAGTCTGGAGGAAGAGGATGGGAAGCAGGGCCAGCCGAAACACCAAGGGAAATAATGTGACAGAAGTGACGGGCTGGAGAACAACGAAGGTAGTGGAAACATATGGGGAGAACTGGCTGCCGCATATGGAGGCGAATGCCCTGACAATCTCTTTCCTCTGGAGCAGCCAACAAATACTCCTGAAGCTAACAAGGAAAGAGATTGCTGGTGTGGGAATGCGTGGTTGGCACCCGGTGTATGATAGAGCATGTGAATGAGAGTGAATGGAGCATGTGCATGTGTGTGTGTGCGTGTGGGTGTGTGTATGTGTGTGAGCACCAGTGATGGTGCAGCTGATGGCGCTTGACAGGAGGAGGGGGCGTGCCAGAGCTGTCAGGAGGAAACTAGGACAAATCATAACAATAAGTCAGAACCAGGTTTGGCCTCCAAACCCAGATTCATGACAATAGTATCAGTACACATCTATGGTTACTGTGGTAACACACAGAGGAGGGAGCTGACGGTTACAAAGTGTTTCAAATGGAGAAATTTTGTGAAGGGGAGGTAACTTAACTGATATTCCCTGAGAACGGAGCAGGGAGTAGGGAATACAGTTGAAGTATACTGTGGATCAGAACATAGCTTAGAATAACAAAGAATGGGCACGGCCATTCCCCCATCCTGACAAGCCTGACATTGATAAGCCCGTAATGTAATTCATTAATTAAATTATCTTCTATGTCTGCAAGATGATTTAAGTATGCATTTAAAAGCAATGTGAAAGTTACTTTTCCAAGTAACTAGTCACTTTAATCATGCAGAAATTGGTAAAGCAATTCAATTACTTTTGAAAAGAAGTAATTACAGTAGTAACTGCAGTTAGTTACTATTTTTTAGTAACTTGCCCAACACTGTTCATGAGTAAGGGGTCAAGGTTGCTCTTTTTTAGAAGTGGCTTGATAACAGCTGTTTTAAAGCATTGAGAGAAGACACCTGAATGGAGAGACATATTTATGATCTGTAGTAGATCTTAGGCCATACAATATGAAACATTTTTTAAAAATCCCTGTTGGGAGGGTATCAAGGCAGGAGGTAATGGATTTCAGGTGGCGTATGATGTCATCCAAGATTTTATGATTGATTGGAAAAAATTTTGCCATGGTGTTTACGTCTTCTCTACGTGGACACAGAGGAAGCATCTGTCCTGCACCTGGCATAGGAGCACTGACTGTCTAATTTTCTGAATTTTGTCAGTAAAGAAAAAGGTAAAGTCATTGTAGGCACGGTTGGATAGAAGTTCAGGAGCTACTGACTCAAGGGGATTTGTTAGCCTGTCAACAGTAGTGAACAAGGTGTGTGCATTATTGTTGTTTTTAGCAGTGATGTCAGAAAAATATGCTTGCCTTGCATTTCTCAGCTCCAAATTATAAATACTCAATCTCTCATTATAGATTTCATTGTGAACCTGTAATTTAGTTTTTCGCCACCTGCGTTCATCTTTTCGACACTCTCTTTTTTCAGCTCTTACTAGTTTGGCATTTCTCCATGGAGGTTTCTTTTAAATAGTGACCACCTTCACCTTGATGGGAGCAATGGCATTGATAATATTTGTAATTTTACCACTGAAATTTTCCACAAGCTCATTTACTGAAGGTAAAGAGAAGGGGGGTGAGGAAGAGAAAGCTTGGACGAATGTTTCACTGGTATTATCACTGATGTACCATTTTTGATGACTTCTGTCTGGACATTTCTGCTGACATTAATAGCGCTTTCAAAGAAAACACAATAATGGTCAGACAGAGCAAAGTCCATCACCATAACCTTAGAGACATTCAGACCTTTGGAGATGACCAAGTCCAGACTTTGTCCTCTGTTGTGTGTTTTTTTCCGATACATGCCAAGTCAATCCAAAGTTATCAAGGACACAACACAATTCTTTGGTCCCTCTGTCCTGAGGGTTGTCAACATGGATGTTAAAATCACCAACAATAACTACACAGTCAAAGTCAACACAGATGATAGACAGCAGCTTTGTAAAATCATCACAAAAGGTGCATGATATTTAGGTGGTCTGTAAACATTAAGAAACAACACATGTTAGACTTTGACAAATATAAAAGGGACTGAACGGCACTAAGATTTATTTGTGTGAATATTAATTACAGAATTATTGAAAATGAATGGGACATTCAATATTAATGACTGTTTAAGAACCCTGGTTTATTTGTTTGTCAGACTTATTTGTATGGTCTTTTATGAGTTCTATTCATAAGTGTTGTATCTTGTACTTTGAGGAATGGGAGTTGTTCAGTCACCATGGTATTTGTTTTTGTTTATATGTGTAGCTTATAGTCTATCGCCAATAAACTCATGCAGTACTATAGCAGGACATGTTTACAAATATTTGAGACCCATTGTAGTGCATCCTTTTATATTTTAGCAATATTACAAGTACAAAACACCCAACATTATTATACACCGCAGAAAGACCTGTTTTGCTGCAACTGTTGCATCAGTGTTGCCCATTTGTCAGAAAATAAAAAATGATTTATTTTGTTATTTGGGCGGTTTTTGTCATGGTCGTCGCTTAGTCAAAGCGTGCATATGTGTCTGCATATTATTATGCAATTGGTAAGGCCATTCTGCTCCGCAGTCATGGTGGTATTATTATTAACTTTGTGATGGCTCGCTCTGGCTGCTTATTATCCTCAGCTGCGCGCACACCTGCTCTCCATCATGACCAGGGCTAGTTAGACCGCGCTGCCATCGGATCAGCGTGGAGTCGTCTGTCTCCATTCCCTGATGAGACCTACACTCGCCTTTGTCTACGTTCCAGAGCCTCCTTGCCTCAGCCTACCCTCGTCTCAGAATTACGCTTCCTGTCATCCACCATCAGGAAGGATCACCACCTCAGCTCCGAGTAATCCCTCGCTCTATTCACCTTTGTCTTCACTTGTTCCCCTATGCACAGGCGGAGATCCATGGCGGCGGACCACTCTCTCTCCTGGCGGCAGACCGAGTTGCACCGCACTTTCCCCGCACTCTCCAACCACCTCCAGCTGCAACCGGGACAGCGGGCGCTGTCTTCCTGGCCAGAGCCTCCGAGCAGAACCTGAGCCTAACACCATCGCTACAATCAGTAAGCCCTGGACTATTCTGTACATCCACTCCGGGGTCCAATACTAACTCTCCCTGTCTCTGTTTGTCCATAGGGTTGCCAGGTTGCACGGTGCTCTGCTCGCCCCTGGCTGCTACACACACACACACACACACACACACACAGACACACACACTAAACACCATCCATCCATCCATCCATCCATCCATCTTCTACCGCTTTTCCGGAGGTCCGGGTCGCGGAGGCAGCAGTTCAAGCAGAGAAGCCCAGACTTCCCTCTCCCCAGCCACCTGCTCCAGCTCTTCAGAGGGGATACCAAGGCGTTCCCAGACCAGCTGGGAGACATAGTCTCTCCACCGAGTCCTGGGTCTGCCCCGGGGTCTCCTCCCAGTGGGACGTGCCTGAAATACCTCAAGTGGGAGGCGTCCAGGAGGCATCCTAATCAGATGCCCATACCACCTCAACTGACTCCTTTCAATGTGGAGGAGCAGCGGTTCTACTCTGAGCCTCTCCCGGATGACTGAGCTCCTCACCCTATCTCTGAGGGTGAGTCCAGCAATCCTACGGAGAAAGCTCATTTCAGCCGCTTGTATCCGCGATCTTGTTCTTTCGGTCATTACCCAAAGCTCGTGACCATAGGTGAGAGTAGGAACGTAGATTGACTGGTAAATCGACAGCTTTGCCTTAGAACTGAGCTCCCTCTTCACCACAACAGACCGGTACAACGTCCGCATCACTGCAGATGCTGCTCCAATCCGTCTGTCGATCTCTCGCTCCATTCTCCCCTCACTCGTGAACAAGACCCCAAGATACTTAAACTCCTCCACTTGGGGCAGGAGCCTGTCCCCAACCCAGAGAGGACAATCCACCTTTTTCCGGCTGAGGACCATGAACTCAGACTTGGAGGTGCTGATTCTCATCCCAGCCGCTTCACACTCAGCAGCAAACCGTCCCAGCAAGAGCTGTAGGTCATTGCTGGATGAAGCCAACAGGACAACATCATCTGCAAACAACAGAGATGAGATCCTGTGGTCACCAAGCATGACACCCTCCATTCCCTGGCTGTGCCTAGAAATCCTGTCCATAAAAATTATGAACAGGATCGGTGACAAAGGGCAGCCCTGGCGGAGTCCAACTCTCACTGGGAATGACTCCGACCGAGTGTTGGCAATACGAACCAAACTCTCACAACGGTCGTACAGAGACCGAATAGCTCGTAACAACAAGCCCGATACCCCATACTCCCGAAGCACCCCCCACAAAAATCCACAAGGGACGCGGTCAAATGCCTTCTCCAAGTCCACAAAACACATGTAAACTGGTTGGGCAAACTCCCACGAACCCTCGAGAATTTTTGAGAGGGTAAAGAGCTGGTCCGATGTGCCACGGCCAGGACGAAAACCACATTGCTCCTCCTGAATCCGAGGTTCGACCAACGGCCGGACTCTCCTCTCCAGTACCTTGGCATAGACCTTCCCAGGGAGGCTGAGGAGTGTGATCCCTCTAAAGTTGGAGCACACCCTCCGGTCCCCTTTTTTAAAGAGAGGAACCACCACCCCGGTTTGCCATGCCAAAGGCACTGCCCCCGACCTCCACGCAATGTTGCAGAGGCGTGTCAACCATGACAACCCAACAACATCTAGGGCCTTGAGGTACTCAGGGCGAATCTCGTCCACCCCTGGGGCCCGGCCACCAAGGAGATTTTTAACCACCTTGGCGACCTCAGCCCCTGTGATAGGCGAGTCATCCCCCTCGTCCCCAAACCCTGTTTCCACTGTGGAAGGCGTATCAGTGGGACTGAGGAGATCCTCGAAGTATTCCTTCCACCGCCCGACGATGTCCCCAGTCGAAGTCAACAGTGTCCCATCCGCACCATACACAGAGTGGACGGGGAGCTGCTTTCCCCTCCTGAGCCGCCGGACAGTTTGCCAGAATCTC
Organism: Pholidichthys leucotaenia; assembly: GCA_020510985.1. Taxonomy (NCBI): domain Eukaryota; kingdom Metazoa; phylum Chordata; class Actinopteri; order Cichliformes; family Pholidichthyidae; genus Pholidichthys; species Pholidichthys leucotaenia. Next base: position 420,121,337 of record CM035841.1, read on the forward strand.
TTTGAGGCAGACCGAAAGTCTTGTTCCATGGCCTCACCGAACTCCTCCCATACCCGGGTTTTTGCTTCAGCAACCACCCGAACTGCACTCCGCTTGGCCTGCCGGTACACCTCAGCTGCTTTGGGAGCCCCACAAGCCAACCAAGCTTGATAGGACTCCTTCTTCAGCTTAATGGCCCCCCTCACCACTGGTGTCCACCACTTGGTTCGGGGGTTGCCACCACGAGATGCATCGACCACCTTGCGGCCGCAGCTCTGGGCCGCCGCTTCAACAACAGAGGTGGAGAACATGGCCCATTCAGACTCCATGTCTCCAGACTCCCTCGGAATGTGGTTGAAGTTATTCCGGAGGTGGGAGTTGAAGACCTCCCGGACAGGGGCCTCAGCCAGATGCTCCCAGCACACCCTCACTATACGTTTGGGTCTACCAGGTCTGAATGGCTTCCTCCCCTGCCATCGGATCCAACTCACCACCAGGTGGTGATCAGTTGACAGCTCGGGCTGGAGCTTGGCCACACTAAACACAATAAAGATAATTGTATCTACTTTTGAGATTGAGATTGAGATTGAGATTCAACTTTATTGTCATTACACATGTATGAATACAAGGTAACGAAACGTGACTTGGCATTTGGGCACGCTCTGCAGAGCGCATCCAAGGCCGGGGCAGCCGCTAGGTGCCAGTGAGTCTGAGTCTGCTCTCTGGGTCAGTAAACCATGTCAAACTTTTGATTTTTAGATAGCCGTGCACCAGGTGGAGTGCCATGTTGAACCCATGGTGCAGCAAAGGACAGCGGTGGCACACAGGTGAAGCAGCAGCCGAGACTCCCGTTAACCGGGCAGGTTGGGCTTGGCCCCCTGCTAAGGATTGTGATAAGACGGTCCGGTTGCTGCTCCCCCTTCCTCCCAGCACACCCGCGCACCTCGTGTTCTCCACATATTCCTTTAGACCTACGCAATCATGGCAACATTATAGTATAAATTTTTAAGCAGTAAATCTTCAGTATTTTCTTTTTGTGGTCAAATTTGTTGCTTTTCCCTTCCTTGTTTTGTTCACGAAGCGCTCTGGTGACTGGTCATGATGCTGTGTATTATCCAGTCAGTATGGAGTCAATCTAAAACCCCACCCACACTTCTAGAAGCCAGAGCGCGAGGAAACGGAGCAGTGGCTAAACTTTTATTGATAAAAAATACCTATTTTGACTGTGCAACTCCATATTTGGGGATGTACACCCTCATAACCTCGGCAAAGCACTTATAAAACCTGAGGTCAGTTTGACCAACGGTTTGAGAGATATGTGAGGAACACACAGACAGACAGACAGACAGACAGACAGACAGATGCATTTATAGATAGATTATCTGCCAGATTTCTTTTTGTTTAAGCTGTGAGTGGTGAGAAATGAACACTAGATTTGATAAATTTACAGAATGTGTAGGATGGATCTTGCTTCTGTGTAAAGTTACCAACCTTTTTCTGCTACCTATTAAAACAGGAATTAAGGAAACTACTTCCATACCAGGCTCCAGCTTGTCTTGGAAAGATGTTGGATTATATGTAAAATGGAGAGTATGCTCTTGGCTGATACTACTCTTTGTTACGTGATGTTACGTGATGACATGCTTGCAGCACGCATTGCAGTCTGGGAGAGAGAAGGAGAAAGAAGGAGTGAATAAAATGAGCACGTGTATTCAAGAGAGTTCTGGCTACTGTTTGTTTTTCCTCCATTAGTTAACCACACTCTACGGTTATCCGAGCCTTTATAATGTCAACCTCAACGGGTTATGGGCCCAGGAAGGATACCGGAAGCCGGTGGAGCAGGTTATATTTCGATGGAGATGAGAGAAATTACGAGCTTTAGGAAAGCCGATTTCCAGGCCACATGCGGATGCTAGGCCTAAAGGACACAGTGCTGAATGAACCAAGAGCACCACAGAGAGAAAATGCAGCGGCCAGCGTGGAAGCAGATAATGCAAAAAATGAAGATGTCTACACTGAGATTATTCAGTTTTTGGACGATAAGAGCCTCTCCCTTGTCATCAGAGACGCCGCGGACGACTATAGGAAAGCATTTAAAATATTAAGAGAACATTACGCGGGAAGAGGAAAACTGCAAATAATTAGTCTTTACACAGAACTGACTTCACTGCAGAAAAAGGCAGAAAAAACTGTGACAGACTATATTATCAGAGCAGAGACGGCTATCACCGCACTGAGAAGTGCAGGAGAGACATTAAGTGATGGGCTGACTATTGCCATGTTTCTAAAGGGTTTACCAGAATCATTCAAGCCATTCGCCATATTCATAACACACAATGACAACAGAATGACTTTCAGTGACTTTAAAACGAGCTCAGAGACTACGAGAACACTGAAAAGTTTAATGCCACTTCGGGAGATGACAGTGTGATGAAGATGAGGAGCCACACAACCGAGGCGAGGCACGGAGAAAAAGAAGCAATTACGTGCTACAACTGTTGCCGAAAGGGCCACAAAGCATGGGCATGTCCCAGTGGGCACATGGCGCAGAGACGGTGGTGCAGTTACTGCAAGAGCCCCACACACCGGGATGAAAACTGCAGCCGAAAGACAAAGGGTGGAGTGAAGCAAGCGACGGACAATGAGGATGAAGCAGTTGCTTTTAAACTAAGCAAAAGCAACGTCAGCGGATTGAGAGACAGTAGTTTGATGGTGGACACGGGAGCGACATCCCACATAATCAGAGACTTGGACTAGTCATTCCAGCTGAATAAACACATCATAGAGTTGGCTGATGGCACACGGACCAGCGGTGCAGCTTTAAAGAGGGGGGATGCTGAGATCTACTTGCACGACAGTGGAGGACGCAAAGTGGAGGCAACACTGAAGGGGACGCTATACATCCCATCTTTTCCATAGGACATATTCTCAGTCAAGTCTGCCACGGCCAACGGAGCAAGAGTGAACTTTCAACAGGGGCAAGACCAACTCATCAACAAAAACGGTACCAGGTTTAATATAAAAGTGTGTGACAGATTGTATTATCTAGACACTGCTGATGGAAAACCTGATGATATGTGCAATGGATGTAATGATATACAAACGTGGCATGAGATGTTAGGACACTGTAATCACAGGGACATACTAAAGCTAGAGGAAGTTGTTGAAGGAATGAAGATAAAGGATAAAAACAGTAAACATATCCCAAGCTGTGAGATTTGCATACAGGGAAAGTTTACCCAGAGCAGAAACCGAGAACCAGATGTAAGTGCAAAGGTCGCATTGGAGTTAATACACACTGATCTAGCTGGCCCAATAGACAAAAGAGGGATATAAATATGCCCTAGCATTCACAGACTATTCGGGTGCTATGTTTATGTATTTCCTAAAAACGAAGAGTGTCATGACAAAAACTACAGAAAAATTCATTGCAGATACCACCCCCTATGGGAAGATAAAATGCATTAGATCTGTTAATGGCACTGAATTTACAGCAGAAAGCTTTGAGTCACGACTTAGCAAAAACGCTATAAAGCATGAAAAATCAGCACCATACTCACCACATCAAAATGGAACAGCTGAGAGGAGCTGGAGGACATTGTTTGAGATGGCTAGGTGCATGCTCATTGAAAGCAAACTACCAAAGGAGTTATGGGCCTTTGCTGTAATGACTGCTGCAGTGATCCACAATAGGTGTTATGTCATGTTCGGGGTCGTTCACCCCGTCCATGACTTGTGGCTGTAGGTTTTGATTATTGCTTATTAATTCCAGCTGACGGATTGAGCCTTGATCTCCACCAGTCCTACAGCCACGCCTCCTCCTCTCACCAGACATTCACCAGCTGTATGGTTCACCACATACACACTCACACACTCGTCCACACACACACACTCATACATGCACACACACATTGATTGCCAATCATTCATGCACCTGCTTGCCGCACGGCTGGGTCCACTCGCCGTTGTTAGGGTTTTTGTACAAATAGTGAGGCAGTGCGACCAGTCGGTGTGGTAGCTTAAAAAGTCAACATTGGACATCCAGGCTCGCATCTGTTGGTTTTCCCCTGGACTAAACTGTGTAGCCGCTCCAGAGCCTTTCCGCTCCTGTGCATTTGTAAGTCCTTTTATTTGTCCCTTTTCTCTCCACTCCTGCCTGAGCGCGTTTGGCATTTCCCCTGAGCCAACAAAGTTTGTAGCCGGTTGTCTCACCCATCCTCACCGTGACTGTTACTTGGACATTTTCCTATACATTTTTCCACTGCAAATAAAACACGTTACTTACACTGCGTTTTGGGCTCGTTGCCAATTTCATATGTTCGCTGCAAAATTGCGCAGCGGACATGTTACAGCAAACGCACGGGTCAGACACCTTATTTTATGTTAACAGGGAGAAAACCAAACCTTGCGAGAATGAGAGCATTTGGTTCTGCATGTTACACATACAAACAGGATAAGAGAAAGGTTGACTCAAAATGTGACATAGGAGTATTTGTAGGTTATGACTGAAATAGCCCTGCATACCTTATATATTACCCTGAGACAGAAAAAGTCCTAAGACACAGGTTGGTGAAGTTTATCACTAAAAGTACAGCCGAAAACCAGACACAAACAGAGCCAGGTGTGTCTGATGAAAATTTAGATGAACAGTGGTACAGACCCTTTATGGCAGGGAGCAGAGGAACAATGGAAGCTCAAATAATGCAGGAAGAAGACAACCAGACAGTTCATTCTCCTAGCCTAAACACAATGAGGGAGCCCAAGTGACACAAAAAGAGGACAGTCAGGCTATTCGGACATCAAATAGGGAGAGAAAACCCCCGCAGTACCTGACAGATTATGAATGCGGAGTTGAATGTGAGGATGATTCATCATTTGACATTGACTACTGTTACAGGGCAACTTGTGGCATCCCACAAACTTTTAAAGAAGCTGTGAAATCAGCAGAGTCAGAAAAATGGATGGAGGCAAAGAAAGAGGAATTTAACTCTCTCAAGGAAAATGACACCTTCACCTTATGCCCACTCCCAGAGAATAAACATACAGTGGGGAGTAGGTGGGTATATGCATTAAAAGAGAATGCAGATGGATCAGAGATCCATAAAGCCAGATCCATCCATCCATCCATCCATCTTCTACCGCTTTTCCGGAGGTCCGGGTCGCGGAGGCAGCAGTTCAAGCAGAGAAGCCCAGACTTCCCTCTCCCCAGCCACCTGCTCCAGCTCTTCAGAGGGGATACCAAGGCGTTCCCAGACTAGCTGGGAGACATAGTCTCTCCACCGAGTCCTGGGTCTGCCCCGGGGTCTCCTCCCAGTGGGACGTGCCTGAAACACCTCAAGTGGGAGACGTCCAGGAGGCATCCTAATCAGATGCCCATACCACCTCAACTGACTCCTTTCAATGTGGAGGAGCAGCGGTTCTACTCTGAGCCTCTCCCGGATGACTGAGCTCCTCACCCTATCTCTGAGGGTGAGTCCAGCAATCTTACGGAGAAAGCTCATTTCAGCCGCTTGTATCCGCGATCTCGTTCTTTCGGTCATTACCCAAAGCTCGTGACCATAGGTGAGAGTAGGAACGTAGATTGACTGGTAAATCGACAGCTTTGCCTTAGAACTAAGCTCCCTCTTCACAACAACAGACCGGTACAACGTCCGCATCACTGCAGATGCTGCTCCAATCCGTCTGTCGATCTCTCGCTCCATTTTCCCCTCACTCGTGAACAAGACCCCAAGATACTTAAACTCCTCCACTTGGGGCAGGAGCCTGTCCCCAACCCGGAGAGGACAATCCACCTTTTTCCGGCTGAGGACCATGGACTCGGACTTGGAGGTGCTGATTCTCATCCCAGCCGCTTCACACTCAGCGGCAAACCGTCCCAGCAAGAGCTGTAGGTCATTGCTGGATGAAGCCAACAGGACAACATCATCTGCAAACAACAGAGATGAGATCCTGTGGTCACCAAGCATGACACCTTCCATTCCCTGGCTGCGCCTAGAAATCCTGTCCATAAAAATTATGAACAGGACCGGTGACAAAGGGCAGCCCTGGCGGAGTCCAACTCTCACTGGGAATGACTCCGACCGAGTGTTGGCAATACGAACTAAACTCTCACAACGGTCGTACAGAGACCGAATAGCTCGTAACAACAAGCCCGATACCCCATACTCCCGAAGCACCCCCCACAAAAATCCACGAGGGACGCGGTCAAATGCCTTCTCCAAGTCCACAAAACACATGTAAACTGGTTGGGCAAACTCCCACGAACCCTCAAGAATTCTCGAGAGGGTAAAGAGCTGGTCCGATGTGCCACGGCCAGGACGAAAACCACATTGCTCCTCCTGAATCCGAGGTTCGACCAACGGCCGGACTCTCCTCTCCAGTACCTTGGCATAGACCTTCCCAGGGAGGCTGAGGAGTGTGATCCCTCTAAAGTTGGAGCACACCCTCCGGTCCCCTTTTTTGAAGAGAGGAACCACCACCCCGGTTTGCCATGCCAAAGGCACTGCCCCCGACCTCCACGCAATGTTGCAGAGGCGTGTCAACCATGACAACCCAACAACATCCAGGGCCTTGAGGTACTCGGGGCGAATCTCGTCCACCCCCGGGACCCGGCCACCAAGGAGATTTTTAACCACCTTGGCGACCTCAGCCCCTGTGATAGGCGAGTCATCCCCCTCGTCCCCAAACCCTGCTTCCTCTGTGGAAGGCGTATCAGTGGGATTGAGGAGATCCTCGAAGTATTCCTTCCACCGCCCGACGATATCCCCAGTTGAAGTCAACAGTGTCCCATCCGCACCATACACAGTGTGGACGGGGAGCTGCTTTCCCCTCCCGAGCCGCCGAACAGTTTGCCAGAATCTCTTTGAAGCCGACCGAAAGTCTTGTTCCATGGCCTCACCGAACTCCTCCCATACCCGGGTTTTTGCTTCAGCAACCACCCGAGCTGCACTCCGCTTGGCCTGCCGGTACACCTCAGCTGCTTCGGGAGTCCCACAAGCCAACCAAGCTTGATAGGACTCCTTCTTCAGCTTAATGGCCCCCCTCACCACTGGTGTCCACCACTTGGTTCGGGGGTTGCCACCACGAGATGCACCGACCACCTTGCGGCCGCAGCTCTGGGCTGCCGCTTCAACAACAGAGGTGGAGAACATGGCCCATTCAGACTCCATGTCTCCAGACTCCCTCGGAATGTGGTTGAAGTTCTTCCGGAGGTGGGAGTTGAAGACCTCCCGGACAGGGGCCTCAGCCAGACGCTCCCAGCACACCCTCACTATACGTTTGGGTCTACCAGGTCTGAATGGCTTCCTCCCCTGCCATCGGATCCAACTCACCACCAGGTGGTGATCAGTTGACAGCTCTGCACCTCTCTTTACTCGGGTGTCCAAGACATACGGTCGCAGGTCTGATGATACGATAACAAAATCGATCATCGACCTGCGGCCTAGGGTGTCCTGGTGCCAGGTGCACATATGGACACCCTTATGCTTGAACATGGTGTTCGTTATGGACAGACTGTGGTTAGCACAGAAGTCCAATAACTGAACACCACTCGGGTTCAGATCGGGCAGGCCGTTCCTCCCAATCACCCCCCTCCAGGTTTCACTGTCGTTGCCCACGTGCGCATTGAAGTCCCCCAGTAGGACAATGGAGTCTCCAGGAGGAGCACCCTCCAGCACCCCAGTCACAGACTCCAAAAAGGGTGGGTACTCTGAAACATCATTTGGTGCATAGGCACAAATGATGGTCAGGACCCGTTTCCCAACCCGAAGGCGCAGGGAAGCAACCCTTTCGTCCACCGGGGAAAACTCCAATATAGAGGCAGCAAGGTGGGGCGATACAAGAATACCTACCCCTGCTCGTCGCCTCTCGCCTGGGGCAACTCCAGAAAAGGCCAAGCTCCAGCCCCTCTCCAGGAGACTGGTTCCGGAACCGGAGCTGTGTGTTGAGGTGAGGCCGACTATATCTAGCCGGTATCGCTCAATCTCGTACACCAGCTCAGGCTCCTTCCCCACCAGAGAGGTGACATTCCACGTACCAAAAGCCAGTTTAGAAAGCTTGGGATCAGTCCGCCAAGGTCTCCGCCTTTGACTGCCACCTAATCCACATAGCACCGGACTTCCATGATCCCTCCTGCAGGTGGTGAACCTACTGGAGGGCGGACCCATGTAACTCCTTCGGGCTGAGCCCGGCCGGGTCCCATGGGTGGAAACCTGGCCCATATGCCATTATCTGGCATAAAGCCAGATAATGTAGCAAAATATTATAGACAGGTTGAAGGGATAGACTACAAGGAGACCTTTTCTCCAACAGCAGACATGATGTCGGTGTGCAGCTTAATGCAGATGGCAGCACAATATGACTTGGAGCTACATCAAATGGATGTTAAAACGGCATACTTACATGCTCCCATTGACTGTGAGATATATATCGAGCAACCAGGTTTTCAGATAAAGTCAAAAACAGGTGAAAGGTTGGTATGCAAATTAGACAAGTCCCTATATGGCCTAAAACAAGCAGGCAGAAATTGGAATAAACTCCTACATGATCATCTAACTGAAAATGGATTTAAACAGAATCCTGCAGACCATTGTGTATACAGTAGGCAAACTGAAAGAGAAAGAATAATAGTAGTGATATGGGTTGATGATCTTATAATAGCAGCTGAGAACAACTACTAACTACTACTAACTAACCTACACTTATATGGCGCTTTTCTAGTCACAAAGACCACTCAAAGCGCTTTCACTAGTACTAACCCTCTATTCTAAGGGCCTATAGGAAACAGATATCTAGGGACAATTTAGAACAGCCAGTTAACCTAACATGCATGTCTTTGGATTGTGGGAGGAAACCGGAGCCCCCGGAGTAAACCCACGCAGCACAGGGAGAACATGCAAACTCCACACAGAAAGGTTACAACCCCTGCCAGCCTGGGGGTTCGAACCAGGAACCTTCTAGCTGTAAGGCAACAGTGCTAACCACTGCACCACCGTGCAGTGGTTAGCACAAAGACTCACTAAACAATGTGAAAGAAATGCTAAGGATAAGATTCAACATGAAGGATATGGGAAAACTCAGGTACTTCTTAGGCATTGACTTCACACAAAAGAAAGGACAGGATCAAAAGAAATACATTGACAAGATACTTGACAGGTTTGGCATGACTGTAAACCTAGACAAACACCATCTGAGCAGAAGCTTAATTTCAAAGATGATGATGAACCTGTAGATCCATGATATTATCATGAGATAGTGGGGAGCCTAATATATGCCATGACATGTACAAGGCCTGATTTAAGCTGGATTGTGAGTAAATTGTCACAGTATTTGTCAGAACCAAAGGGACAACAACTAATTGCAGCTAAGCATGTGTTGAGGTATCTGAAAAGGACCAAGGATTATGAGCTATGTTACAAGAAAAACGAAGGGAAACTTGGACTCATAGCCTATTGTAATGCTGATTTGGCTTCAGATCGCAATGACAGACGGCGCACGACTGGCTATTGTTTCAGCTTGAACAAAGGGTGTCTAAATGGGTTAGGACGTGCTGGGGTGGAATGCAGAAATGAGCACCTACATTTCCACTGAAATACCCCACTCATAGCACAGCGTCTCTCCAATAGCCTTTCCTAACCAAATCCTACTGTCTGGCTTCTCGTGTTGACCCTGTTTTCACTAAATGACAGAGGATGTCAGCGAGTCTCTGGCGCTATAACCAGGTTGCTCTGGGTAGGTGGGGCTCATCAGACTTGGGTGTCAGTCCACCTAGGAGAAGGACCACTCTGATTTCAAATCCGGGCAGGTGGTGCCCGATAGCCTTGGCCGGCAAACTACCTAGGAGAAGGTAAACTCTGATTCCAAACCTCCGCTGCCTTGCAGCTATACCTGATTACAGGAAAGGCTTCGGGAGTAAACCTCGAGGATAAATCCGGAGTGGAGCCCTAAGGCGGTTGGCAGATGTTCAGCACTACTTCCGGCAACTCCTGCAGTGGAATTGGTCCCAAACTGTATTGGATCATCCTTTCCTTTGGACTCAGCCAGTGACACCGAGAGGGGGACACTGACGTATGGGCAGCCCAGTGTCTCCATACTACCTCGCCCAGGCTTTTTAGCGCAAACTGGAGAGGCCACTCCAGCGGCGTTGCAAGATTCCGGCACAACACGGGACGAGGCAGTTACCAGTTATAAGCTCCAACTGAATGGCGTAGGCAAAAGTGCCAGGGGTCTTGTCTGATGGTGGGAGAAGCCTTTGCAGCTTCATTGGGCAGCTACCGCCAGCCTCAAGCTGGGCAGCCCCCAGCCAGCAAGATGCCGCCCCGCCATGGCTTGCCTGCTCTACTGGCTGCATAGAGCTTAGGGGTCTCTTCCGACAAGCAAGCGTCAATCTGCACCAGGCAGTCAAAAGGAGAAACATACGAAGACTCCAGCTCTTCGATTTGCAAGCTGGAACGTTCGCACCATGTGCCCTGGACTTACTGCTGATCTCCAACAAATGGATGACTCTCGCAAGACTGCCATCATCAATAAGGAACTGGCACGACTTTACATCGATGTTGCCTGTCTTCAGGAAACCTGCCTGGCCGACAGCGGCTCTCTTAGTCTTTAGACTTTATAACTTAAGCAGGGCTTCTCGCAGAGATAGCAAAAAAACAAAAAACAAAAATGTGACAACCTAATAGTATTGAATGCAAAAGACGCAACAGACTTACACAAATGGTCCCCTCCAGCATACAACTAGGACAATATCAGTCACTACGGAGGGTGACAATATGTATGGGTACATATTCATACTATGTAGGATAACTAAGTAGACGGTTATGCTGTTTACTGCATCTAGCTACAATGCTCCGCACTGTGTATATATATATACAGTGGGGCAAAAAAGTATTTAGTCAGCCACCAATTGTGCAAGTTCTCCCACTTAAAAGATGAGAGAGGTCTCAAATTTTCATCATAGGTATACTTCAACTATGAGAGACAAAATGAGAAAAAAAAAAAAATCCAGAAAATCACATTGAAGGATTTTTAATGAATTAATTGGTAAATTCCTCGGTAAAATAAATATTTGGTCACCTACAAACAAGCAAGATTTCTGGCTCTCACAGACCTGTAACAACTTCTTTAAGAGGCTCCTCTGTCCTCCACTCGTTACCTGTATTAATGGCACCTGTTTGAACTCTTTATCAGTATAAAAGACACCTGTCCACAACCTCAAACAGTCAGACTCCAAACTCCACTATGGCCAAGACCAAAGAGCTGTCAAAGGACACCAGAAACAAAATTGTAGACCTGCACCAGGCTGGGAAGACTGAATCTGCAATAGGTAAGTAGCTTGGTGTGAAGAAATCAACTGTGGGAGCAATTATTAGAAAATGGAAGACATACAAGACCACTGACAATCTCCCTCGATCTGGGGCTCCACGCAAGATTTCACCCCGTGGGGTCAAAATGATCACGAGAATGGTGAGCAAAAATCCCAGAACCACACGGGGGGACCTAGTGAATGACCTGCAGAGAGCTGGGACCAAAGTAACAAAGGCTACCATCAGTAACACACTACGCCGCCAGGGACTCAAATCCTGCAGTGCCAGACGTGTCCCCCTGCTTAAGCCAGTACATGTCCAGGCCCGTCTGAAGTTTGCTAGAGAGCATTTGGATGATCCAGAAGAGGATTGGGAGAATGTCATATGGTCAGATGAAACCAAAATAGAACTTTATTGTAAAAACTCAACTTGTCGTGTTTGGAGGAGAAAGAACACCATACCTACTGTGAAGCATGGGGGTGGAAACATCATGCTTTGGGGCTGTTTTTTCTGCAAAGGGACCAGGACGACTGATCTGTGTAAAGGAAAGAATGAATGGGGGCCATGTATCGTGAGATTTTGAGTGAAAACCTCCTTCCATCAGCAAGGGCATTGAAGATGAAACATGGCTGGGTCTTTCAGCATGACAATGATCCCAAACACACCGCCCGGGCAACGAAGGAATGGCTTCGTAAGAAGCATTTCAAGGTCCTGGAGTGGCCTAGCCAGTCTCCAGATCTCAACCCCATAGAAAATCTTTGGAGGGAGTTGAAAGTCTGTGTTGCCCAGCGACAGCCCCAAAACATCACTGCTCTAGAGGAGATCTGCATGGAGGAATGGGCCAAAATACCAGCAACAGTGTGTGAAAACCTTGTGAAGACTTACAGAAAACGTTTGACCTCTGTCATTGCCAACAAAGGGTATACAACAAAGTATTGAGATGAACTTTTGTTATTGACCAAATACTTATTTTAGCGAGGAATTTACCAATTAATTCATTAAAAATCCTTCAATGTGATTTTCTGGATTTTTTTTTTCTCATTTTGTCTCTTATAGTTGAGGTATACCTATGATGAAAATTGGAGACCTCGCTCATCTTTTAAGTGGGAGAACTTGCACAATTGGTGGCTGACTAAATACTTTTTTGCCCCACTGTATATATATATACAGTATACAGTATATACTGTATATATATATGTACATTTGTATATTCACTGCTCTTATTTTTCTTATCTTCTAAATTATTGCTCTGAGTGTTGCTGTCCCTGTGCTGTTGCAATCCTGGAATTTCCCCATTGTGGGACTAATAAAGGCTTATCTTAGAGAATCAGACTAGACCTTTTATTGGCAGGGCCTGTCCCAGGACGAGTCCAGGCAGCATGGTGTAGGTTTTGCAGTGAGGAACTCACTGATCACCACCACAGAAACCCCTACAGGAGGGTCTGAAAGAATCCTTGCCCTCCGCATGAAGACATCGTCGGGCTTTGTGAACATCCTTTCTGTGTATGCCCCGACCCTCACGTCCACTCCAGAAGCCAAAGATCAGTTCTACGAGGCTCTAGAGGAAGTGCTATCTAGAATCCCCCGCTCTGAAGGCTTATTTTTGCTAGGCGACTTCAACGCTTGCGTCGGAGCAGACTGGCAAGTGTGGCCATCCTGTCTTGGCCACTTTGGCATAGGCAGGATGAACGAGAGCGGACAGAGGCTGTTGGAATTCTGTTGTCATCACAGCCTCTGCATTACAAACTCCTACTTCAAGTGTAAAGAGCTGTGGAAAGTATCTTGGAGACACCCCCCCCATCACTGGCACCAGCTAGATCTTATCATCACCAGAAGAGCGGACCTCAGCAGTGTTCTTCACATGAGAAGCTATCACAGCGCTGATTGTGATACAGATCATTCCCTTGTTGCCAGTAAGGTCAGACTGAAGCAAAGGAAGATCCACCATGCCAAGACTAAGGGTCGCCCCGCATCAACGCCTGCGGAATTTCCGATCCAATCAAGGCTCGGACCTTCGCTGACAGCTTTCAGAGGAAACTTGAAGCTCACCTCCAGTCCGATATCCCAGGCGACATGGATGCCAAATGGAACCACCTTTGCAACGCCATTTATGACTCAGCCATGACCTCATTCGGAAAGAAAGAATGCAAGAATGCTGACTGGTTTGAGGCTCACTGGGATGAAATGCAGCCAGTCACAGAGGCCGAAAGAGAAGCACTGCTGGTTCACAAGCAGAACCCTTGCCCTGGCACACGCGATGCCCTTCGAGCAGCAAGGAGCAAGGCACAGCAGATTGCCCTCCGTTGCACCAGTGAGTACTGGCAGAACCTGTGCACCAACATCCAGGTAGCTACCGATTGCAGATATGCCAAAGGAATGTATGAGGGCATCAAAACAGCTATCGGCCCCACAAGCATCAAAACAGCACTGCTCAAAGCCAAGACAGGTGAAGCCATCACCAACAAGAGCAAGCAACTTCAGCGTTGGGTCAAGCATTATCTTGAATTGTACTCGACCCAGAACATCGTGACAGACATTTCCCTCGACGCCTTGCCTGGCCTACCAGTCATGGAAGAGCTTGACAAAATGCCCATGCTAGAAGAGCTCAGCAAAGCCATAGACTACCTCGCCTGTGGCAAGGCTCCAGGGAAAGACGGTATCCCCCCAGAAGTTCTGAAACATGGGAAAACAGCCATCTTACAACCACTATATGATCTCCTCTGCCTTTGCTGGGAGCAAGTTCACATTCCCCAAGATATGAGAGATGCCAACATAGTCACGCTGTATAAGGAAAAAGGCGACCGCAGTGACTGGAACAATTACCGTGGCATCTCTCTTCTGAGCATAGTTGGCAAAGTCTTCGCTCGAGTCACCCTGTTCTGCCTGCAGTGCCTCGCTTTGTGAGTCTATCCTGAGTCCTAGTGTGGCTTCAGAGCCAGAAGGTCCACAGTGGATATGATCTTCTCCCTCCGTCAGCTACAGGAGAAGTGTCGAGAGCAGCAGCAACCATTGTTCCTTGCGTTCGTGGACCTGACCAAAGTCTTTAACTTAGTTAGTTGAAGCGGGCAGTTCCAAGGGCAGTTCCAAGTTAGTTGAAGCGGGCGGTTCCAAGGTTGTCATAGCCAGGAGCGGCACTGGGGTTAAGCTCCCAGTGCTCATAAAATGCTCCTTATGGCGTGCGTCTCGAAAAGCCTCTGACAACTAAGTCCAACTCCTAGCCTGCCCATGTGGTTTAGTCTCCAAGCCCGGCGAAACTGCTTTTACTAATAGGAGAAGGGGTGAGGGTGGATCTCTGGTGCCTTAAAACCAGATGCTTCGGGTAGATGGTGGCTCGTCAACCTGGGAAGGTAGCCCATCTAGGGGAAGGTAAACCCTGATTTCAAACCTCCGCTGCCTTGCGGCATACCCGGTCATGGGAAAGGCTTCGGGAGTCAACCCTGAGGAAAAATCCGGAGTCGGAGCCCCTAAGGCAGTTCTATGTTGTGCTCAACATCGTTCTGGCAGCTCCTGCGACGGCGCTGGTGCCAAACTGTAGCAGCCCTGCTGTTCCTTTGGATTCATCAGTGACGTGGAGAGGGGGGACATGCTGCATGGGTAACATCTTGTCCTCCATATCTTCCTGCCCAGGCTTGAATCCTACCAACGCCCAACACTGGAAGGTAGAACACCGGATCACTGGAGAGGACACTCCAGCTTCGCCTTTGGCGTAGACAAAACACGGGGAAGGACAGTTACCAGTCATAAGCCACCGCTCAATTGGCGTACAGCGCGGTGCCAGGGGTTATTCCCGACAGTGGGAGGGATCATCGGATCTCACTGGACAGCTACCGCCCGCCCCAAGCTGGGCAGCCCCCAGCCAATAAGGTGTTGTCCCGCCACAGTTTGCTTTCCTCATTGGGTGCATGGGGATGAGGAGAAGTCTGAACAGCAGGCTGAGAACCTTTGCACCAGGCAAGACAATAAAACAAAAGAGACCAACTCTAAAACTGGGAACTTGGAACGTCCACACTATGATGACAGGACTCGCTGCTAACCTCAAGGACATCAACGACACCAGGAAGACTGCCATCATCAATAATGAGCTGAAGAGACTGGGAGTGGATATCGCCACTCTCCAGGAAACACGGTTGGCTGATGCAGGCACACTGAGAGAGAAGGACTACATGTTCTACTGGCAGGGTAAGGGCAGTGACGAACACAGGGAACACGGAGTGGGCTTCGCAGTGAAGAACACCTTGCTGAAGATGGTGGAACCGAGCAGCACTGGCTCTGCACGACTCCTCACCCTCCGCCTGAACACCACTCAAGGCCCAGTCACCCTCGTCAGTGTGTATGCCCCAACACTGACAGCCACACCAGAGGCAAAAGACGAGTTCTATGAGAATCTCGCAACAACTGTCAGAATCATCCCCAACTCTGAACAACTCATTCTCCTTGGAGACTTCAATGCCAGAGTGGGTGCTGACCACGACTCCTGGCCCTCCTGTCTTGGACCTTTTGGCATGGGCAGAATGAATGACAATGGACAGCGGCTGCTCGAGTTCTGCACATATCACGATCTGTGCATCACAAACTCTTTCTTCAAGACCAAGCCCCAACACAAGGTTTCCTGGCAACATCCGCGCTCAAAGCAATGGCACCAGCTGGACTTGATCCTGACCAGGCGCACCTCACTGAAGAATGTGCTAATCACCCGTTCGTTCCAGAGTGCAGATTGCGACACAGACCATTCATTGGTGTGTTGCAAGGTCAAGCTGCAGTTGAAGAAATTCCATCGTGCTAGACAACCTGGAAAGGCACGGATTGACACCAGCAAGATGGCTCAACCAGAACTTGTTGAGCAGTTTGCCTCCACATTTGAGAAGGAACTTTGTGCACCACAAGAAGGAGAATCTGCAAAGCAGAAGTGGGAAGAGCTGCGAAACACCATCCACCGCACAGCCTTGGCTACCTTTGGAAGGAAGACCTCGAAGTCACAGGACTGGTTTGATGCCAAGTTGACCGAGATGACCCCCGTCATTGAAGCCAAGCGCTCAGCACTTGCTGAGTACAAGAAGTACCCAAACGAGAAGAATCTCCAGATTCTCAGGGCTGCGAGAAGCAAAGTTCAGCAGACTGCTCGGCCAACGAGTACTGGACTCAGCTCAGCCAAGACATTCAAACCGCTGCCGTAACAGGGAACATCCGTGGTATGTACGATGGCATCAAGAAAGCACTTGGTCCGGCTCAGAGCAAGACGGCCCCCCTCAAATCCTCCACTGGGGAGATGATCACAGAAAAGAACAAGCAGATGGAGAGATGGGTGGAACACTACTCCGACCTCTACTCCAGACAGAACACCGTGACACCGTCAGCCCTTGATGCCATCGACTGCCTGTCATCCATGGACGAACTTAACGCCGAGCCAACCATCGACGAACTCAGCTTTGGCCGCTGGCAAGGCACCCGGCAACGACGGCATACCCACTGACCTGATCAAGCACTGCAAGAACGCCCTACTGCTGCCATTGCATGATGTCCTCTGCCAGTGTTGGAAGGAAGATGCTGTACCACAGGACATGAGGGACGCCATGATAATCACCCTCTACAAAAACAAAGGGGAGAGAAGCGACTGCAACAACTACAGGGGCATCTCCCTCCTCAGCGTTGTTGGCAAAGTCTATGCACGAGTTGTTCTCGTTCGTCTACAGAAGCTTGCCGAACGTGTCTACCCCAAGTCTCAGTGTGGCTTCCGCGCTGAACGATCGACGGTAGACATGATATTCTCCATCCGCCAACTCCAGGAGAAATGCAGAGAACAGAACATGCCCCTGTACGTTGCCTTCATCGACCTCACCAAAGCGTTCGATCTGGTCAGCAGAGAGGGCCTTTTCAAGATCCTGCCAAAGATAGGATGCCCACCAAAGTTGCAAAGCCTCATTGAATCGTTTCACACCAACATGCAGGGGATAGTGCAGCACAACAGCAACGTCTCAGAGCCATTCAACATACGCAGCGGAGTGAAACAGGGCTGTGTACTTGCGCCAACCCTCTTTGGGATTTTCTTTGCTATGCTCCTGAGGCATGCCTTCAGCACAGCAACAGAGGGAATCTACCTGCACACAAGATCTGACGGCAGGCTTTTCAACCTCGCCCGCCTGAAAGCCAGAACCAAAGTACGCGAGGCTCTAATCAGAGACATGCTGTTCGCAGACGACGCTGCAGTCGCAATGCTTCAGACCCTGATGGACAGCTTCTCCCAGGCATGCAAGGACTTCGGGCTTACCATCAGCCTGAAGAAGACTAACGTCTTGGCGCAAGGCACGGAAGCACCACCAACCATCACCATCGACGACTACGAGCTGGAGGTCGTGAATCAGTTCACGTACCTGGGGTCCACGATCAGCAACAACCTCTCCCTTGATACAGAGATCAACAAGAGGATTGGAAAATCAGCCTTCACACTCGCTCGCCTCACCACACGAGTGTGGGAGAATCCCAAACTCTCTGTCAAGACGAAGATGGCAGTGTACAACGCCTGCGTCATCAGCACACTGCTCTATGGGAGTGAGACATGGACAACATATGCCCGGCAGGAAAAGAGACTGAACTCCTTCCACTTGCGCTGCATTCGCCACATCCTGGACATATCCTGGCAGGACAAAGTGCCCAACACAGAAGTTCTGTCCTGCACTGGCCTTCCCTCCATGTTCACTCTACTCAGGCAGTGCAGGCTCCGCTGGCTAGGCCACGTTCACCGTATGGAGGATGGCAGAATCCCCAAAGACGTCCTCTACGGAGAACTGGCAACTGGCAGGAGAGACGCTGGCCACCCACAGCTGCGCTTTAGAGACGTCTGCAAGAGAGACATGAAGGCCCTGGAGATCAACACAGAGCGCTGGGAGGACCTTGCAACAGACCGCTCCAAATGGAGAGGCACCCTGACCAGACAGCTCAAGGCGGGTGAAGAGAGACTGACTGCTGCAGCAGATGAAAAAAGGACCCGCAGGAAGAACCGCCACAGACCCAGCAGCACGGAGATCACCCACAAGTGCAACCTGTGTGACAGGGACTGCCATTCATGCATCGGCCTGTTCAGCCACAGGCGGTGCTGTTCCAGCAGAGTAAACGTTTAGGATTCTCTTCTATGGTCATCATAGACCGACGGAGGCCGACGATGAAGCGGGCTCTTCCAGATCCTGCGAAAGATTGGTTGTCCCCCAACACTCCTTGCAATCATCTCCTCCTTCCACATGGACATGCATAGTACTGTTTGCTTTGATGGAGCCACCTCAGATGCCTTCCCAGTCAGCAGTGGAGTGAAGCAGGGTTGCGTTCTAGCACCGACTCCCTTTGGGATTTTTTTCTCAATGCTCCTCCACTACGCCTTCGCCGACTGTCCTGAAGGTGTCTATGTCCGCATGAGATCAGATGGAAAACTCCTCAACATCGCAAGATTTCATGCTAAAACCAAAGTCTACAAGGTCCTCATACGTGAACTGCTGTTTGCAGATGACGCTGCTCTAGCATCACACAGCGAGGAGGGCCTGCAGCACCTGGTCGACAAACTGTCCCACGCCTGCAAGGAGTTTGGGCTCATCATCAGCCTTAAGAAAACCAACATCATGGCGCAAGATGCTGTCTCCTCTCCTGTCATTACCATTGACAACACACAGCTGGAGGTTGTGGACACCTTCACCTACCTAGGGTCCACTGTTTCAAACACGCTTTCACTGGACACCGGGATCAGCTCCAGAATCGCCAAAGCAGCTGCTGTCATGGCCAAACTAAACAAGCGTGTGTGGAACAACAATCTGCTGAGTTTGAAGACCAAGTTGCTCGTATACCAAGCTTGTGTCCTGTCCACTCTCCTGTACAGCAGCGAGTCCTGGACAGCCTATGCCAGGCAGGAGAAGCGGTTAAACGGGTTCCACCTCCGCTGTCTTCAGTGCCTTATGCACATCAAGTGGCAGGACAGAGTCCCCAACACCAATGTCCTTGAGTGCGCTGACATGCCAAGGATCACCGCATTTCTCAGCCAGAGACGACTCCGGTGGCTCGACCACATGCACCGCATGGAGCCTGACCATCTGTCGAGAGAAATCTTTTACAGAGAATTTCGGGTGGGCATCCGCCGTGTGGGCCGACCGCTGTTGCGTTTTAAAGATGTCTGCTAAAGCAACATGCGGTGTGCGCAGATCAGCACCAATAACTGAGAGGTTATTGCCAAAGATCGAGCCACCTGGTGCAACAATGTCAAAGAGGGTGTTCTCAAGACGGAAGCAAACACGAGAATCCAGATGACAACGAAGCATGCGGTGAGGAAAGAACGTGCAGCATCAGCACGTGCACCATCAATCTTCATCTGCGCCAACTGCTCCAAAGACTGCTACTCAAGGATTGGACTGTATAGTCATTCCATGTGCTGCTCCAACCCTTGACGCACTAACCATCGCCTCTTCTAGATGAGGATGCCAGAGAGAGAGATGTACAAGGCCTTATTTAAGCTGGATTGTGAGTAAATTGTCACAATATTTGTCAGAACCTAAGGGACAACAACTAATTGCAGCTAAGCATGTGTTGAGGTATCTGAAAGGGACCAGGGATTATGAGCTATGTTACAAGAAAAACAAAGGGAAACTTGGACTCATAGCCTATTGTGATGCTGATTGGGCTTCAGATCGCAATGACAGATGGAGCACGACTGGCTATTGTTTCAGCTTGAACAAAGGAGGACCCGTTGTGTCATGGAAATCAAGGAAACAACAAACAGTGGCTCTGTCAACCTGTGAAGCTGAGTACATGGCCCTCATGGCAGCCGCGCAAGAAGGCCTGTACCTCATGCAGCTGTTAATTGACATGGACAAAAGCTATCAGTACAGACCTGTGAAGATTCATGAGGACAATCAAGGAGCTATTGCTTTGTCAAAGAACCCAGTGAACCGACAAAGATGCAAACAAGTGGACATTAAGTATTACTTCATCAGATCGGTGTTGAATGATGGCCTCTTTAGCCTCCCTAGCTCACTGCTCCTGGGCACAGAGTTATGTAGGCAATTCCTTGCAGGGCGGGTCCGAGACTGCACCCCTGGGGCAGTACACCCGGGAAGCGGTAACTGCGATGAACAGGCCTCCTGTCGGTCACAGGCTAAGTTCCTGCAAGGGCCCAAGTTTCCAGCGGTATATCTGGTAGGGGAGTAGCTGGAGCCCCCTTGAGGTGGGCTGTGCTGGGCCCACCGACGCATGGACAAGTCCTGACAGCCACCTACTCCGCCCCACTGCCTTGTGGGTAAGCCTCCTAAGGCAAGGCTAAGAAAGTAAATCCTGACAGAAAATCATGCTTTGGGAAGGACAGTCTCTGGAGCCTTGGATGGCATCTGCCCTAGGACCTTGGCCTATAACCAGGGACGTGGCACGCCATCACGTTGAGGCAGTCCCCAACCAATGACCGGGCTCTGGCATGGCGTTGCAGCTCGTCGGTGTTGCCAGTCATCTTGGATTCCTCCTTGCCACTGGGCTTCAGTGCCGGTGGGTCAAGATGGTGGTGTTGGTGGACTGCGCAGCCCCCTCATCACCTTAATCCTTTCACCGCGCAGGATCCCTCTCTCCATTTCCTACCCTCTCTTTCAAAGTCCAGCGGCGACTGGTAGGTTAGCGACGGGGGCAGGCTTTTGGATGAAGCTGGAAGACCCTAGCCTGCCTCCAGCACATTTGGCAGTGCAGGCAAGATGGCCGTCGTGGTAGTGGATTGAAGCGGCACTCCCTTCGTGTCCTACCTGCACGACTGGGCAGTCCTGTTTAGGATTCACACTGCCCACCTCAATCCGAGGAAGGGCCTAGAAAAGGTGGCCCAAACATTGCTCGCTTCACCCCGTCCTAAGTGGTTAGCCGCGCCCACTAAGGCATCCCTTTTTTCGGTTGAAATTACAGAAAGTCTATGAGATTCAGAGCCCTGAAGGTCACTATGTGGAATGTCTGGACCCTGTTGGATTCTATGACCAACACCAATAGTGGCTGTCCACGTCGTCGCACCGCCCTCATTGCATCTGAACTCGACAGTTATGACATCGACATCGCCGTGCTCATCGAAACACATCTCCATGGTGAGGACTCGCTCCAAGAGGTTGGTATGGGCCATACATTCTTCTGGAGAGGCTTGCCAGAGGATTCCAATAGGATTCATAGCATGGGCTTTGCCATCAAAATCCTCACTTCTCCATCAGTGTCCCGAGTCCCCAACCGGTATCAGCGAGTTACTTATGATGCTGTGCATCCCGCTGGCCTCAAAAGGTACGTAACCATCATCAGTGCCTACGCCCCCACGCTCCCCTCAGCAGACGACATGAAGGATATGATGATGTATCTATGATGCGCTGACCCGCTGCATCAGTTCTATCCCAAGTGCTGATAAGATCCTTCTGCTGGGTGACTTCAATGCGAGGGTTGGCAACAATCATGCCGTTTGGAGCGGTATCATCAGGAAGCACGGCGTTGGGAATGCCAACGAGAATGGCCTCTGCCTCCCAATCTCTGCACGGAACACGACCTCATCATCACTAACACCATGTTCCAGTTACCTGACAAACTCAAGACCTCGTGGATGCATCCGCGGTCAAAGCACTGGCACTTAATCAACTATGTCATCACCAGGAAACAAGATCGTCAAGACATCATCATCACCAGAGCCCTCAGGGGTGCCGAATGCTGGATTGACCACCGTCTAATTCGGTCCCTCCTGCACATAAGAGTACGTCCCCCTGTCCACAAGTGCCCAGGTGCGAAGTACATCAATTGTGCCCCCTTTGCGGACCCGCAGAAGCTGTCTGAGCTTCACAGTGCTCTTGCTGCCGCACTTGACGCCACTCCGGACAACCCCGATGACACTTCTCACAAAGCCATCACTGAGGAGTGGAGCTCCATCGCTACCGCCCTCCTCGAGACCACCACTAGTGTGCTCGGTGTCTCCAGTCAAAAACATCAAGACTTCATAGACGGTCTCCCTACTCTTCCCCCAATGCTCGAGCTCAACAATTCTCCATCGTTTGTCGAAGTCCATAAAGCCTGCAGAAGCCTCAAGAACAACAAGGCTTCCGGCCCAGACGGTCTCCCGGGGGAGATATTCAAGTACGGAGGGTACTGTGTGACACATCATCTCCACCGCTTTATTAGCAAAGTCTGGCTCGCCGAGACCCTGCCCCAGCAGTGGAAAGACGCCAACATCGTTACCGTCTACAAAAGGAAAGGAGACAAAGCAGTATGTGGCAATTACCGTGGCATTTCGCTTCTTGCAGTTGCTGGTAAGGTCCTTGATCGTGTTCTCCTTGCCAGACTCCTTAATTCTGTCGTGGAAGTCATTCTCCCTGAATCACAGTGTGGCTTCCGGAAGGATCATAGTACCACCGACATGATCTTCGCCGCTCGTCTTCTCCAGGAAAAGTGCAGGGAACACCACCAGGGCCTCTTCATGGCCTTTGTCGATCTCACCAAGGCCTTCGACACTGTGAACCAAGATCTTCTCTGGGTCATCCTAACCAAGTGTGGCTGTCCCCCCAAGTTCACCACCATCCTGAGAGACTTACACACGAATATGTTTGCACGTGCTGTAGCTGGAGGTCTGGTCTCTGAGCCCTTTGCCGTCAATGTAGGAGTCAAGCAAGGATGCGTTCTGGCACCCATCATCTTTAACATCTACCTGGTGGCTGTTACCCACCTCTCTCGACACAGGCTCGACTTAGCCGATGGTATCTCTATTAGATACCGGTTGGACGGCAGCGTGTTCAACCTCCATTGGCTACTAGTTAAGACCAAGACCAGTACTACCACAGTATTCGAGCTCCAGTATGCAGATGATGCTGCCTTTCCTTCACTAACTGCGTAGGGCCTACAACGTACCCTTAACATCATGAATGCTTCATATAGCAATGTCGGCCTAGTCATCAACGCATGAAAGACCGAGGTCCTTTGCCAACCTTCATCAGGCTCACCTCAGACCGAGCATAACTTCCTGGTTGGAGAAGAGCCCATCCTGAAGGTGGATCACTTCACTTACCTGGGCAACATCCTGTCCTCCTCATGCTCGCTCAGTGATGAGATTCAGAGCCACATTCTGCAGGCCACCTCGGCGTTTGGCAGGCTCAGTGCTAGCGTATTCCTGAATAGGAATCTCTCCCTGAGAACTCAGATCACGGTTTACTCGGCTGTCTGCATCTCTGTCCTGCTTTATGGCAGTGAGGCCTGGACCCTGTACAGGGCAGATGTCCGGAGCCTTGAGGCATTCCACATCAGATGTCTCCAGCGGATCCTTGGCGTCACGTGGAAGGACCATGTACCACATGTCCATATCCTGCAGAGAGTTAACCTCCGTAGTATCGAGGAACTTGTGGTGTAACGACAGCTTCGCTACGTCAGCCATGTCATTCGGATGCCAGAAAACCACCTTCCCTGCCAGATCCTCTACGGCAAGCTCGCCACCGGACGGTGCTCTCAAGGAGGGCAGAAGAAGCGGTTCAAGGACCATCTCCATGCCGTCCTGAAGAAGTGCAATGTCCGACCTTGCGATCTGGAGACTGCTGCCGCCTCCAGGACACTTTGGCGCACAACCTGCCACCAGGCTGTCAACATTTTTGAAAGTGTCCGTACCTCCACCTGTGAGAAGCACCGTCAGTGAAGGCACGCGCGTCAGGAGTGTCAACCTACCCCACCTGGTGACGGCATCCTTTGCCCCACTTGTGGATGGAGGTGTGCCTCCGAATTCGGCCTTTGCTCCCATCTGCGAAGTCATAGGCGGTGCAGCACCACTTCATAGTTTTTATCTTTACCCTAGGAGAGATGAATGTCATCATCGACCACCGATGGACTTCCAAAGAGAGAGAGAGTTGAAATATGGCAAAGTAAATGTTGTATACTGTCCCACAGGTGAAATGGTAGCAGATGTGTTCACTAAACCTGCTACAAAGGTCAGTTGTAAAAATTTCCACGGTTATTTGTTTGGTACTAAACTGTGAACATGGTATATCAGCTTAGAGCAAGCTGTTGGATTATATGTAAATTGGAGAGCATGCTCTTGGCTGATACTACTCTTTGTTACGTGATGACATGCTTACACCACGCATTGCAGTCTAGGAGAGAGAAGGAGAAAGAAGGAGTGAATAAAACTAGCTTGTGTATTCAAGAGAGTTCTGGCTACTGTGTGTTTTTCCTCCATTAGTTAAGCACACTCTACGGCTACCCGATCCTTTATAATGTCGACCTCAGCAAAAGAGCCATGAGTACCAGTCAGCCCAGTCTCAGCAAAAAAACATTCAATTGCATGTTTTGTCACTTGTGGAGTGTGTGAAATAAGAGGCTGATTCATGGCAGGCAGTTTATTACACACTTCACATCTCTCAAGCACAGAACAGACTGACACATTTAAGCAGGCACTCTTCTTTTACCCAAATCTCTCCTCCCAAGTTTCATGGCATTTTCCCACACACAACATGACATTTGCATTACACTGCATTCAACCCCCTATGTCCTTGACTCCTTCCTGCTATCTCGCCAGGAACCTCCTGAGCATTGTTCTCCCATGCTTATCCACTGTCTCTTGTCTGAGATGCTAAATAATCTGGTGCTACACTTCCCCCCCAGCATCTTAGATAGAACAATAGAACATCAGCCCACACACCGTTTGGGCTTCCGTCTCCTCCCGTTTCTGCTGTAACTGGGGTTTACTGCCTCCGTGGCGCTACTGTGCCGGTGGGGGGCTGCTGGGAGTGTGTCTGACTGCGGGTGGGCCATGACGAGGGGGGAGCCACTTTGGTCTATCCATGTGGCTGCTCTGGTGAATCGTTTCCCTGGGGAGCTCTCCGTGGGGGTCTTCCACGCCGAGGGGCCCTAGCCAACAGCACTTGCTCGTCAGCCACAGCGAAAGCGGGTTTGAGTCTGTCTATGCCAATTTTTTGCCGCCTACCCCCCAAGTCTAGCAAAAAATGCTTATCCCCTGTTTCCAACACTCTGAACGGTCCATCATAGGGTGGGCGCAATGGAGGGCAGTGGGCGTCGTGTCTGACAAACACGAACTCCGCGCTCTTCAAAGTTTTAGGCACGAAAACACGCTGAAAACAGTGGTGGGCAGGGCCCGGCAGCATGCCTGTGTTTGCGCTATGCTGCAAAAGCTGAGACGGAGAGCTGTCTGGCGCGGGATTATCTGGCAGAAATTCCCCGGGCAGCCGTAGGGGCTGAACGAAAACCAGCTCTGCCAGGGAAGCTTCCAGATCCTCTTTTGGTGCAGAGCGCAACCCCAATAAAACCCACGGCAGCCTGTCTACCCAATTTGCATCCGTCAGTGAAGCCCTGAGTGCTGCTTTCAGTGATCTATGAAAACGCTCGCATAAACCATTGGCTTGTGGATTGTATGCGGTTGTGCGGTGAATTGTAACACCCAGGCTGCGGGCCATCGCTGACCAGAGTTCGGAAACAAATTGAGGGCCCCTGTCGGACATAATGTACGACGGGACTCCAAAACGCGCCACCCATGCTGTTAAAAAAGCGCGTGCTACGTCCGCGGACGTGGTTGCCGCCAGCAGGACTGCTTCTGGCCAGCGCGTGGTGCGGTCCACTCCTGTCAGGAGGTGCGTGCACCCCTGTGATGGCGGGAGGGGGCCCGCGAGGTCCACGTGAACATGGTCGAACCTCTTAGCCGGTACCCGAAACGGCTCCAAGGGAGCCTTTGTGTGTCTGTGTACCTTGGCTCGTTGGCACGCCACGCAGGCTGCAGCCCACTCTTTTACTTGTTTGCGTAGGCTCGGCCACACAAACTTCTCTCCCACCATTTTGACCGACGCGCGCACTCCTGGGTGCGCCAGAGTGTGAACCGACTCAAACACGCGGCGGCGCTACGTGACCGGGACCACTGGACGTGGGCGTCCCGTGGAAACATCGCAGATTAGGGGGGGGGCCGCCATCTTGCAGCACCCTGCTCTCCAGCCTTAACCCTGTTGGTCCAGACTGGAGCGCGCGCACGTCTGCATCACTAATCTGCTCCGCGGCCATGGCTGCGTAATCTATCCCCACGCAGACCGGGGCCACCATGGCGCGCGAGAGGCAGTCCGTCACCACATTCAGTTTACCCGACACATGCTGAATATCGGTAGTAAACTCTGACGGCCAGCTGTCTCTGCTGCCGGCCCGACCACGGTTCTGAAACCTTGGCCATCGCGAACGTTAGTGGCTTGTGATCCACGAACGCGGTGAAGCTGCGCCCTTCCAGCCAGAACTGGAAGTGGCGTATGGCCAGGTGGAGAGCAGGCAACTCCCTGTCAAACGCGCTGTATTTACGTTCGCTGTCGCGCAAAGTTCTGCTGAAAAAGGCGAGCGGCTGCCAAGCTCCGGCGACGCGCTGCTCTAAGACAGCCCCTATGACCACGTCTGAAGCGTCGGTGGTGAGCGCTATCCAGGCCGTCGGGTCCGGATGCGCCAGCAGTGCGGCATTTGCCAGCGCTGCTTTAACTTCCGAAAATGCCTGCTCTCACTCCGGGGTCCATTCGACCCTATCCGCGGGTTTCTGTTTCTTGAGCGCGGCGTACAATGGTTGCATGAGCCGCGCCGCGCGGGGAAGGAAACGGTTATAAAAGTTCACCATCCCCAAAAATTCCTGCAGCGCCCTGACCGTCTGAGGCCGGGGAAAATCTGCCACGGCGCGCACTTTGTCGGGCAGCGGGCTCACTCCTTCAGGAGAGACGCGGTGCCCCAAAAAATCAATCTCCATCACGCCGAACTGGTCTTTCGCCGGGCTGATTATTAACCCGTGCTCCTCCAACCTCCGGAAAACCGTCGTGAGGTGGGTTTCGTGTTCGTCTTCCGACGCACTGGCTACCAGGATATCATCCAGGTAGACGAACACGAACGGGAGATCGCGCAGCACTGCATCCATCATGCGCTGGAATGTCTGTGCCGCTCCTTGTAACCCAAATGGCATGCGCAGGAACTCGAATAGACCAAACGGAGTTATTGCCGCTGTTTTGGGTACATCCTCCGCGCGCACTGGGACTTGGTGGTAACCGCGGACCAGGTCTATTTTAGAAAAAATGCGTGCTCCGGCAAGGTGAACGGAAAAATCCTGTATGAGGGGAATTGGGTAGCGGTTGTGCGCTGTGGCGTTGTTCAACCTGTGGAAATCACCGCATGGTCGCCACGATCCCTCAGCCTTAGAGACCATGTGTAGCGGGGATGCCCATGGGCTGTTTGATCGCCTGATGATGCCCAACCTTTCCAGGTTGGAGAACTCCTCGCACGCTATGGCCAGTTTAGCTGCGTCCAAGCGCCGAGGTCTTGCAAAAATGGGCGGCCCGGTGGTGGTGATAAAGTGCTCCACCCCGTGTTTAGCGATGGCCGCCAAAAACGTTGGGACCATGAGTGCTGGGAACTGAGTGAGCAGTGTGTGGAACTTAACGCCTGGAGCTGTGACATTGGCTTGTGCTGTTGGCTGGGTCACTCGAGCTATACAGGGGAGAGAGTCAAAGGACAGTGCATTAACCAGGCGCCTCCCGTTACTCCTGTTACTTCTAGGAGGCTCAGTCCCTTTGTTCCCCTGAGACATGCAGCACACAATAAACACACAGCAATATATTTGTGGAGCATATGTAACCAACATATGTGTCCACATGACCCCCCCCCCCCCAAACGTCTAAGATGGAACAATCATAACTAAAGATGCATGTCATAATAAAAATCACTACATATCAATCCACATGCCGCTTAGGCCTTAGTCTTCTGCTGTATTTGCTGTAAGCCGGCTTTACTGCCTCTGCAGTGTCCTCCTGCTGTGGGGCTGCTGTCTGTGGATTAGAACTGTTAGTCAATCTCTGTGGGTGTTCTGGAGAATGCCCTCTTGAGGGTCTGCCGCGACGGGGGGCCCTCGCCAACTGCACAGCTTCATCAGCCATAACAAAAGCGGGTTTGAGCCCGTTTATACCAATTACTTCCTTTCTGCCCCCCAAATCTAGCAAAAAATGCTTCTCTCCTGTTTCCAGCACTCTAAATGGTCCATCGTACAGCGGTTGTAAGTTTGGGCGATGTGCATCATGTCTGACAAAAACAAACTCCGCATTTTTTAAAGCTTTCGGCACAAAAACGCGTGGGAAGCTGTGATGAACTGGGCCAGGAAGCGTGTTTGATCCAGTGTCGCTCTGCCACCGCTGAGCGGGGGGGCAATCTGGCACAGGATTGTCTGGGAGAAACTCCCCGGGCAGCCGGAGTGGCTGTGCAAACACTAACTCAGCTGGGGAGGCTTGTAAATCCTCCTTAGGTGCAGAACGCAACCCCAATAAAACCCATGGTAGCCTGTCCACCCAATTTGCATCCGTAAGCGACGCTCTGAGGGCTGCTTTCAATGACCTATGGAAACGTTCGCATAAACCATTAGCCTGGGGGTTGTATGCGGTAGTGCGGTGGATCGTTACCCCCAGGCTGCGGGCCATCGCTGACCAGAGCTCGGACACAAATCGGGGACCTCTGTCAGACGTCATGTCCGACGGAACTCCAAAGCGCGCTACCCATGCTGTTAAAAACGCGCGCACCACCTCCTCGGCTGTGGTTGATGCCAGTGGGACTACTTCTGGCCAACGCGTGGTGCGGTCCACCATTGTCAAAAGGTGTGTGAACCCCTGTGACGGCGGAAGGGGGCCTACAAGGTCGACATGCACATGATGAAAGCGCTTAGCCGGGATGTGAAAAGGCTCCAGGGGAGCTCTAGTGTGTTTGTGTATTTTGGCTCGCTGACAAGCAACGCAGGCTGTCGCCCATTCCTTGACCTGTTTGCGCAAGCCCGGGCGTACAAATTTCTCTCCTATCATTTTGACCAACGTGCGCACCCCCGGGTGCGCCAGAGAATGGATCGAGTCAAAAACGTGGCGGCACCACGCGGCTGGTACCACTGGACGCGGTCGTCCAGTGGAGACATCGCAGATTAGGGGGGGCATACCATCTTGCAGCACCCTGTCCTCCAGCCTTAACCCTGTTGGTCCAGACTGGAGCGTGCGCACGTCCGCGTCGCTAACCTGCTCCGCGGCCATGGCTGCATAATCTATCCCTACGCGGACCGGGGCCCCGCGCGCTTCCGCGTCGCTACCTTGGTCTGCGTCCATGGCTGCAGAGTCTGCCCCCACGGGGCCTGGAACCGCCACAGCACGTGAGAGGCAGTCTGCCACTACATTATATTTACCTGCCACATGCTGGATATCGGTGGTAAACTCCGATATCGTGGCCAGCTGTCTCTGCTGCCGGCCCGACTAAGGTTCCGAAATCTTGGCCATCGCGAAAGTCAGTGGTTTGTGGTCCACAAACACGGTGAAACGGCATCCTTCCAGCCAGAACTGGAAGTGGCGGATGGCCAAGTGTAGAGCCAACAACTCCCTGTCGAACGCGCTGTATTTTCGCTCGCTATCGCGCAAGGTTTTGCTGAAAAACGCGAGTGGTTGCCAGGCCCCAGCCACGTACTGTTCAACAACCGCCCCTATGGCTACATCTGACGCGTCAGTAGTGAGCGCCATGCGGGCCGTTGGGACTGGGTGTGCCAACAACGCAGCGTTTGCCAGGGCTGATCTGACTTGAGAGAATGCGCGCTCCCGCTCAGGAGACCATTCGATTTTATTCATGGGTTTTTGTTTTTTTAATGCAGCGTACAATGGTTGCATGAGCTGCGCTGCGCGGGGGAGGAAACGGTTATAAAAATTAACCATTCCCAAAAACTCCTGTAACGCTTTGACCATTTGTGGTTGGGGAAAATTTGTTATTGCACGCACCTTATCGGGCAGAGGGACCGCCCCTTCTGGTGAAACGCGATGCCCCAAAAAAATCAATCTGCGCCACCCTGAACTGACACTTCGCTGGGTTAATTATTAACCCGTGCTCTGCCAACCTCCGGAAAACTGCTGTGAAGTGGCTTTTGTGTTCGTCTTCGGACGCGCTGGCTAGCAAAATGTCGTCCAAGTAAACGAACACGAAAGGGAGATCGCGTAGGACCACATCCATCATGCGTTAGAACATCTGTGCCGCTCCCTTGAGCCCAAACGGCATGCGCAAAAACTCAAAAAGCCCGAAAGGAGTTATTACCGCTGTTTTGGGTATGTCTTCAGCGCGCACTGGAACCTGGTGGTAACCGCATACTAAGTCTATTTTAGAAAAAATGCGCACCCCCGCCAAATGAACCAAAAATCCTGGATATGCGGAATCGGGTAGCGGTCGTGTGCTGTGGCGTTGTTCAACCTGCGGAAATCACCGCAAGGTCGCCATGAGCCATCAGCCTTTGGGACCATGTGCTGTGGTGAAGCCCAGGGGCTCTTCAAACGCCTGATGATGCCCAGTTTTTCCAGGTTGGCGAACTCCTCGCGCGCTATGGTCAGTTTAGCCGAGTCCAGGTGCCGAGCTTTTGCAAAAACGGGCGGGCCCATGGTAGTGATAAAATGTTCCACCCCATGTTTAGCCACTGTTGCCGAAAACGTTGGGACCGTGAGTGCTGTGAACTGAGTGAGGAGTGCGTGGAACTTACCACCTGCAGCTGTGACGTTGGCTTGTGCAGTTGGCGGGGCCACTCGAGCTGTGCAGGGAATAGAGTGAAAGGAGAGTGCATTAACCAGACGCCTGTTAGCAAGATCAACCAATAAACCATGTGAGCCCAAAAAATAAGCCCCTAACATGTTGAAATTGACTGCCGCTACAACAAAAGTCCACTCAAATGCACGGCCCTGCAAAGACAGAAGCAGAGTCCTCTCACCGAAGGACTTAATCGCTGAGCCGTTCGCTGCTGACACCCGGGGACCCCTGGAAGGCGCCAGCCGGTCCGCGTAGGAGGGCGTGATGAAGCTCAGCTGGGAGCCTGTGTCCACGAGGAAATGCCTCCCCGAGCGTGCATCCGTCAGGTAGAGCAGCTTGTTCTCCTCCCCGAGGGCCGCAGCTGCTACCGACCCCCGGTCTTGGCGTTTCCCGAGTGCTTGAAATGGCACGGTGGAATGCACTTGCGCGCCCTCTCTGCAAAGCGGCGATGGTAGAAGCAGAGGTCGTCGTCCGCTCCGTGTTGCCTGGCCCTTGCTGCTGCCATCGCCGGTGAGTCTGGTGCCGCAGCCTCTGGCCCCATGCCGTCTCGGGACGTTGCGCCTAGCTCTGCTGCCGCGGCCGAAGCCGCGCTCCATTTGTGGGCATCGACGAGTCGTTGCGCTTCCTGGCTCAGTCCGTGGTAGTCTCGCCAGGCCAACAGAGGTGAACCTGCCAGGGTCACTCTCACCGCTGGTGGCAGGGTCCTGAGGAAAAGGTGGGCGAAGATAAAGCTGTCATCTTCGGAGTCTCTCAGCCTCAGCATTTTCACCAGGTCTGCAGGTCTGTCATTCTCAAACTCCGTCAACGCTAGGAGCCCCTCTGCTCGCTATTGCACCGAGGGGGTGAAGTGGCTGATAAGCGCAGCCTTCAATGTGCTGTATTTGTCGCTGTCCGGCGGGTGGTTGACCATGTTCTCCACCCTCTGGACTGTGTGGCTGTCCAGCTTCGCCACCACATGGTAGAATTTTGTGTCATCTCTCGAGATTCTCCGGAGGTTGAACTGCGCCTCGACCGCGCTAAACAAGGAGCGCGGACTATTCTGCCAGAAGTCCGGCAGCTGGAACGCGGCGGCATTCGTCAGGCTGGCTTCTGACGAGCCCCGCTCGGGAGAATTATCTCTGCTCATGCTTCATCGTAAGGTCACCAGTGTGGAGAATGTGTTGAAGGATGAGACTGAGTTTATTCCTCAGGTTCAGCTTTATTCACAATCACATACTCCAACAATTTCAAAGCAGGAAAAAGAGGATGAATCTTCTCACATCTGTCCTTTTATACCTCGGACATCAAAACTACAGTCACATGGTGTTTAATCAAACATACAGTCACATGGTACTTAATCCCAGTCACAATGTAACCCCCCGACCTCAACACCATCCGCCTCTTAGTCTCCGGTGATCAGGTAATCTCTCAAGATCATCTCCTTGAAACAAAAGGCCAAATCTCACACCCTCCCGTTACTTCTAGGAGGCTCAGTCCCTTTGTTCCCCTGAGACGTGCAGCACACAATAAACACACAGCAATATATTTGTGGAGCATATGTAACCAACATATGTGTCCACACTGTCACTTTTATTGTCTTTCATCATTGATCGACTCCCCCACACTTTAATCCCTAACCCTAATCTCACAGGAACTTTTCATTAGTAGAGTGAAAAAAGAAAAAAAACAAACAAACATGAAAAAAACAAAGCAAAAGGTCAGTCAGAGATGAGAGTGGGAGTCGTATTGAGTATTTTTGAGTCTGTTGCTTGAACGTCTGTGTAGGTAACCATCCGCCATCCCCCTCCCACTAACCGAATGAGCGTTGGGAAACCAAAGTAAAAGATGCGTTGTTCTGCGCATGCGTGGTAAGGACTGTTTACGAGTATTTTGCACATGTGCAGTGAGTGAGCTCATAAAGACGTGCCGAGACACATTATTTTTTGATTTAACATGCAATTGGCTGCACGGTGGCGCAGTGGTTTAGCACTGTGGCAGCACAGTTTTACCCTCGGCCGGGGGACCGCAGGGATCATGAGATCGTGGGTTCGATCCCAGCCCCTGACCAACAGTGAGCTGTGTGGAGTTTGCATGTTCTCCCCGTGTTTCGCGGGTTTACTCCGGGATTTCTGCGGTTTCCTCCCGCATACCAAAACATGTATGTTTAGGGCGCTCGCGCACGCAGCGACCAGCAGCCGGTGGCTTGTCACCAGACTGCAAACCAAGTCTACCTACGGGTACAAATAAGTAACAAAAAAAAAAAAAAAAAAAGTATATTTTTAGTGGGGTGGGAAAACGTTTATTAGATACATTTTTTACTAAGACCGGGTTGTACCAGTGGTATCAGAGCCTGGACCTAGTACATATCATACATGCTTACGTTGTTGTCGGGCTGTGGATTTTGGTTCGACTTGTGAGAGTGGGGGTTGTGGTGGGCACCGAGACTTTGGCAGTTGTGTCAGAGCCCACAAAGGAATTGCTGGAGGGTGAAAATGGGAGAAGAGAATGAAGTGGGAGGTTTTGGGGTGAGAAAACTGTACTAGGGCATGGGGTCAATTTTGTGGCCAGTCACCAGCTATGGCTACAACCAAAAAACAGGGGACTCCTAATCACTGAAAAAAGTAAAGATGTCTGGTTGATGTCTTGAGATGCTGCTTCATTATTTCCACATAATGTTCTTTCCCCATGAAGTGCACCAGTCCCTCCTGCAGTAAAACACCCCCACAAACATGATGCTGCCACCCCTGTACTTCACAGCTGGGATGGTGTTCTCAGGCCTGCAAGCTTCCCCCTTTTTCCTTCACATGTAACAATGGTCATTATTGCCAAATGATTCAATTTTAGTTTCATCAGACCACAGGACATGTCTCCAAAAATGTCTTTGTACATTTGCAAACTATAATCTGGCTTTTTTAATGTTGATTTTGGAGTAATGGCTTCTTCCTCATTGAGTGGCCTTTCAGCCCAGTACAGGACTCGTTTCACTGTGGATAAAGACACTCTTATACCAGCTTCAGCCAGCATCTTTACAAGGTCTTTTGCTTTTGTTCTGGGATTGATACACACATGTCACACCAAAACACGTTCATCTCTGAGACACAGAGCACATCTCCTTCCTGAGCGGTATGATGGCTGAACATTGCCATGGTGTTTAGAGTTGCATATAATTGTTTGAACAGATGCATGTGACACCTTCAGGCATCTGTAAATTGTACCCAAGGATGAACCAGACTTGTAGAGGTCCACACTTCAAACTATTTAGCAAATAGAAAAAATTTTGGTAATCCTAACTGACCTAAAACAGAAAAAGTTTAGTCTGATGTAATGTCAGACAGTGAAGAAAATAAAAAGGTTAGTCTTTTTATATAGTGTATGTAAACTTCTGGTTACCTCCGCCAAGGAGGTTATGTTTTCATCGGCGTTGGTTTGTCTGTCTGTTTGTCTGTCTGTCTGTCTGTTTGATTGTTAGCAAGATAACTCAAAAAGTTACAGATGGATTTTCATGAAATTTTCACAGATTATCAGAAATGGGGTATCCTACAGATGATTAGATTTTGGTGGTGATCCGGATCACCGTCCAGAAGAAAACCGCCATTACGGAAAATGCCATTTTCTTGAATAACTACTGAACCACTAATCCTATCATTGTGAATCCAATTGCTAGTCATATGT
Organism: Pholidichthys leucotaenia; assembly: GCA_020510985.1. NCBI lineage: Eukaryota > Metazoa > Chordata > Actinopteri > Cichliformes > Pholidichthyidae > Pholidichthys > Pholidichthys leucotaenia. The sequence goes on from CM035841.1 coordinate 420,155,821, forward strand.
TTTCATAGTCAAGGAATCTGAAAATGTACACACAAACACTGTATAGGGGGAACTGTGGCGAAAACCGCCATTACGGAAAATGCGATTTTCGTCAATAGCTACTGAACCACTAATCCTATCATTGTGAATCCAATTGCTAGTCATATGTTTTCATGGTCAAGGAATCTGAAAACGTACACACAAGCACTGTATGGGGGAACTGTGGCGCTTGGCGGAGGTCTGCGCTCTCCGAGTGCTTTTCTAGTTTCAACTGCATTGGTCAGTCAATATAAGATAAGATAAGATAAGATAAGCCTTTATTAGTCCCACAATGGGGAAATTCCAGGATTGCAACAGCACAGGGATAGCAACACTCAAAGCAATAATTAAGAAGATACAGAACATATAAATAAGAGCAGTGGATATACATACATACACATTGTGGAGAATGTGTTGAAGGATGAGACTGAGTTTATTCCTCAGGTTCAGCTTTATTCACAATCACATACTCCAACAATTTCAAAGCAGGAAAAAGAGGATGAATCTTCTCACATCTGTCCTTTTATACCCCGGACATCAAAACTACAGTCACATGGTGTTTAATCAAACATACAGTCACATGGTACTTAATCCCAGTCACAATGTAACTTCCCCCGATCTTAACACCATCCACCCCTTAGTCTCCGGTGGTCAGGAAATCTCTCAAGATCATCTCCTTGAAAAAAAAGGCCAAATCTCACACCCTCCCGTTACCTCTAGGAGGCTCAGTCCCTTTGTTCCCCTGAGACGTGCAGCACACAATAAACACACAGTAATATATTTGTGGAGCATATGTAACCAACATGTGTCCACATGACCCCCCCCCCCCCCCCAAACGTCTAAGATGGAACAATCATAACTAAAGATGCCTGTCATAATAAAATCACTACATATCAATCCACATGCCGCTTAGGCCTTAGTCTTCTGCCGTATTTGCTGTAAGCCGGCTTTACTGTCTCTGCAGTGTCCTCCTGCTGTGGGGCCGCTGCCTGTGGATTAGAACTGTTAGTCAATCTCTGTGGGTGTTCTGGAGAATGCCCTCTAGGGGGTCTGCCGCGACGGGGGGCCCCGCCAACTGCACAGCTTCGTCAGCCATAACAAAAGCGGGTTTGAGCCTGTTTATACCAATTACTTCCTTTCTGCCTCCCAAATCTAGCAAAAAATGCTTCTCTCCTGTTTCCAGCACTCTAAATGGTCCATCGTACGGCGGTCGCAAGTTTGGGCGATGTGCATCATGTCTGACAAAAACAAACTCCGCATTTTTTAAAGCTTTCGGCAGAAAAACGCGTGGGAAGCTGTGATGAACTGGGCCAGGAAGCGTGCTCGATCCCGTGTCGCTCTGCAACCGCTGGGCGGGGGGGCAGTCTGGCACAGGATTATCTGGGAGAAACTCCCTGGGCAGCCGGAGTGGCTGTGCAAAAACTAACTCAGCTGGGGAGGCTTGTAAATCCTCCTTAGGTGCAGAACGCAACCCCAATAAAACCCATGGTAGCCTGTCTACCCAATTTGCATCCGTAAGCGACGCTCTGAGGGCTGCTTTCAATGACCTATGGAAACGTTCGCATAAACCATTAGCCTGGGGATTGTACGCGGTAGTGCAGTTGATCGTTACCCCCAGGCTGCGGGCCATTGCTGACCAGAGCTCGGACACAAATTGAGTACCTCTGTCGGACGTCATGTCCGACGGAACTCCAAAGCGCACTACCCATGCTGTTAAAAACGCGTGCGCCACCTCCTAGGCTGTGGTTGATGCCAGTGGGACCACTTCCGGCCAACGCGTGGTGCGGTCCACCATTGTCAAAAGGTGTGTGCACCCCTGTGACGACGGAAGGGGGCCTACGAGGTCGACATGCACATGATCAAAGCGCTTAGTCGGGATGTGAAAAGGCTCCAAGGGAGCTCTAGTGTGTTTGTGTATTTTGGCTCGCAGACAAGCCACGCAGCCTGTCGCCCATTCCTTGAACTATTTGCGCAAGCCCGGCCATACAAATTTCTCTCCTACCATTTTGACCGACGCGCGCACCCCCGGGTGCGCCAGAGAATGGATTGAGTCAAAAACGCGGCGGCGCCACACGGCTGGTACCACCGGACGCGGTCGTCCAGTGGAGATATCGCAGATTAGAGGGGGCATGCCATCTTGCAGCACCCTGTTCTCCAGCCTTAACCCTGTTGGTCCAGAGTGGAGCGCGCGCACGTCCGCGTCGCTAACCTGCTCCGCGGCCATGGCTGCATAATCTATCCCTACGCGGACCGGGGCCGCGCGCGCTTCCGCGTCGCTACCCTGATCTGCGGCCATGGCTGCAGAGTCTGCCCCTACGGGGCCTGGAGCCGCCACAGCACGTGAGAGGCAGTCTGCCACTACAGTATATTTACCTGCCACATGCTGGATATCAGTGGTAAACTCCGATATCGCGGCCAGCTGTCTCTGCTGCCGGCCCGACCAAGGTTCCGAAATCTTGGCCATCGCGAAAGTCAGCGGTTTGTGGTCCATGAACGCGGTGAAACGGTGTCCTTCCAGCCAGAACTGGAAGTGGCGGATGGCCAAGTGTAGAGCCAACAACTCCCTGTCGAATGCGCTGTATTTTCGCTCGCTATCACGCAAGGTTTTGCTGAAAAACGCGAGCGGTTGCCAGGCCCCAGCCACGTACTGTTCAACGACCGCCCCTATGGCTACATCTGACGTGTCAGTAGTGAGCGCCATGCGGGCCGTTGGGACTGGGTGTGCCAACAACGCAGCGTTTGCCAGGGCTGATCTGACTTGAGAGAATGCGCGCTCCCGCTCAGGAGACCATTCGATTTTATTCGTGGGTTTTTGTTTTTTTAGTGCAGCATACAATGGTTGCATGAGCTGCGCTGCTCGGGGGAGGAAATGGTTATAAAAATTAGCCATTCCCAAAAACTCCTGTAACGCTTTGACTGTTTGTGGTTGGGGAAAATTTGTTACTGCGCGCACCTTATCGGGCAGAGGGACCGCCCCTTCTGGCGAAACACGATGCCCCAAAAAATCAATCTGCGCCACCCCGAACTGACACTTCGCTGGGTTAATTATTAACCCGTGCTCTGCCAACCTCCGGAAAACTGCTGTGAGGTGTCTTTCGTGTTCGTCTTCGGATGTGCTGGCTAGCAAAATGTCGTCCAAGTAGACGAACACGAAAGGATCGCGTCCATCATGCATTGGAACATCTGCGCCGCTCCCTTGAGCTCAAACAGCATGCGCAAAAACTCAAAAAGTCCGAAAGGAGTTATTACCGCTGTTTTGGGTATGTCTTCAGCGCGCACTGGAACCTGGTGGTAACCGCGTACTAAGTCTATTTTAGAAAAAATGCACACCCCCGCCAAATGAACCGAAAAATCTTGGATATGTGGAATCAGGTAGCGGTCGTGCGCTGTGGCATTATTCAACCTGCGGAAATCACCGCAAGGTCGCCACGAGCCATCAGCCTTTGGGACCATGTGCAGTGGTGAAGCCCAGGGGCTCTTCGGATGCCTGATGATGCCCAGTTTTTCCAGGTTGGTGAACTCTTCGCGCGCTATGGTCAGTTTAGCTGAGTCCAAGCGCCAAGCTTTTGCAAAAACGGGCGGGTCGGTGGTAGTGATAAAATGTTCCAGCCCATGTTTAGCCACTGTCGCCGAAAACGTTGGGACCGTGAGTGCTGTGAACTGAGTGAGGAGTGCGTGGAACTTACCACCTGCGGCTGTGATGTTGGGTTGTGCAGTTGGCGGGGCCACTCAAGCTGTGCAGGGAATAGAGTGAAAGGAGAGTGCATTAACCAGACGCCTGTTAGCAAGATCAACCAATAAACCATGTGAGCACAAAAAATCAGCCCCTAACATGTTGAAATTGACTGCCGCTACAACAAAAGTCCACTCAAATGCACGGCCCTGCAAAGACAGAAGCAGAGTCCTCTCACTGAAGGTCTTAATCGCTGAGCCGTTCGCTGCTGACACCCGGGGACCCCTGGAAGGCGCCAGCCGGTCCGCATAGGAAGGCATGATGAAGCTCAGCTGGGAGCCTGTGTCCACGAGGAAATGCTTCCCCGAGCATGCATCCGTCAGGTAGAGCAGCTTGTTCTCCTCCCCGAGGGCCGCAGCTGCTACCGACCCCCGGTCTTGGCGTTTCCCGAGCACTTGAAATCGCGCGGTGGGATGCACTTGCGCGCCCTCTCTGCAAAGCGGTGATGGTAGAAGCAAAGGACGTCATCCGCTCCGTGTCACCTGGCCCTTGCTGCTGCCGTCGTCGGTGAGTCTGGTGCTGCAGCCTCTGGCCCCATGCCGTCTCCGGACGTTGCGCCTAGCTCTGCTGCCACGGCCGAAGCCGCGCTCCATTTGTGGGCGTCGACTAGTCGTTGCGCCTCCTGGCTCAGCTCGTGGTAGTCTCGCCGGGCCAACAGAGGTGAACCTGCCAGGGTCACTCTCACCGCTGGTGGCAGGGTCCTGAGGAAAAGGTGGGCGAAGATAAAGTTGCCATCTTCGGAGTCTCTCAGCCTCAGCATTTTCACCATCAGGTCTGCAGGTCTGTCGTTCTCAAACTCCGTCAACGCTAGGAGCCCCTCTGCTCGCTGTTGCACCGAGGGGGTGAAGTGGCTGATAAGCGCAGCCTTCAATGTGCTCTACTTGTCGCTGTCCGGCGGGTGGTTGACCAGGTTCTCCACCCTCTGGACTGTGTGGTTGTCCAGCTTCACCACCACATGGTAGAATTTTGTGTCGTCTCTGGAGATTCTCCGGAGGATGAACTGCGCCTCGACCGCACTAAACCAGGAGCGCGGACTATTCTGCCAGAAGTCCGGCAGCTGGAACGTGGCGGCATTCGTCAGGCTGGCTTCTGACGAGCCCCGCTCGGGAGAATTATCTCTGCTCATGCTTCGTCGTAAGGTCACCAGTGTGGAGAATGTGTTGAAGGATGAGACTGAGTTTATTCCTCAGGTTCAGCTTTATTCACAATCACATACTCCAACAATTTCAAAGCAGGAAAAAGAGGATGAATCTTCTCACATCTGTCCTTTTATACCCCGGACATCAAAACTACAGTCACATGGTGTTTAATCAAACATACAGTCACATGGTACTTAATCCCAGTCACAATGTAACTTCCCCCGATCTTAACACCATCCACCCCTTAGTCTCCGGTGGTCAGGAAATCTCTCAAGATCATCTCCTTGAAACAAAAGGCCAAATCTCACACCCTCCTGTTACCTCTAGGAGGCTCAGTCCCTTTGTTCCCTGAGAAGTGCAGCACACAATAAACACACAGTAATATATTTGTGGAGCATATGTAACCAACATATGTGTCCACAACATAAATATATAAATATATATACAAAGTGCAGAGCATTGTAGCAAGATGGAATAAACAGCATAACCGTCTACTTAGTTATCCTACATAGTATGAATATGTACCCATACATATTGTCACCCTCCATAGCGACCGATAATGTCCTAGTTGTATATACTGGAGGGGACCATTGCGTAAGTCTATTGCATCTTTTGCATTCAATACTATTAGGTCGTCACATTTTTTTTTTTTTTTGCTATCTCTGTGAGCAGCCCTGCTTAGGTTATACAGTCTGACAGCCGTAGGTAGGAAGGACCTGCGAAACCTCTCAGTTGTGCACCTAGGATGATGTAGTCTAAATGAGCTCCTCAGTGCGTTCAGAATGTCCTGTATAGGGTGGGACTCGGACTCCAGCAGAGATGACAGTTTAGCCACCATCCTTCTCTATCCTGTCTCCTCCACTGGGTCAGGGTGCTGCCCCAGGACAGAGCTAGCTTTCTTGATCAGTTTGTTCAGTCTCTTCCTATCGGCTGCTGTAATGCCACTGCCCCAGCAGACCACTCCAAAAGTGATGGCTGATGCCACCACCGTGTCGTAGAATGTCTTCAGCAGCCCCCCTTGTACACCAAAAGACCTGAGTCTCCTCTGTAGGAACAGCCTGCGCTGTCCCTTCTTGTAGAGTGCTTCGGTATTGTGTGACCAGTCTAGTTTATTGTTCAGATGAACACCCAGGTACTTGTAGGATGTCACCATCTCGATGTCTGTTCCCTGTATGTTTACTGGTGCTGTGAGGGGTTGTCCTTGCCCGCGGCAGTCCACTACCAGCTCCTTAGTTTTCCTCACGTTGATCTGGAGGCAGTTCCTATGGCACCAGTCCACAAAGTCCTGGATAAGTCCTCTGTACTCAACTTCATCTCCGTTGGAGATGAGGCCGACAATTGCAGAGTCGTCAGAGAACTTCTGTAGATGGCAGTGTGTTGTGTTGTGTGAGAAGTCCGCAGTATAAAGGGTGAACAGGAAGGGAGCCAAAACCGTTCCCTGGGGGGCCCCCGTGCTACCGATGATCGTGTCAGACACACAGTCCTGGGTTCTCACAAACTGTGGCCGGTTAGTGAGGTAGTCCAGGATCCATGATGACAGGTGCTGGTCCACCCCTGCGCACAGCAGCTTGTCCTTTAGGATCATCGGTTGGATGGTGTTGAAAGCACTGGAGAAGTCAAAGAACATGATCCTCACCGCATTCCCGGGCTTCTCCAGGTGGGACAGAGAACGGTGAAGGAGGAAGACCACTGCATCCTCCACCCCAATGCCATGCTGGTAGGCGAACTGGAGTGGATCCATCGCTGGTCCCACCAGGGGGCAGAGGTGAGCAAGGAGCAGTCTCTCCAGGGTCTTCATCATGTGAGACGTCAGGGCCACTGGTCTGTAGCTGTTCAGGTGTTTGGGGCGGGAGGTTGGGGCGGTTTTGTGAATGGATAGGCCTATTCTGGCCCGGGGGAGCCGATTTGCCCCGCAGGAACAGCGGCCGCGGGCTATTTGAAGGACACAAGTAATTGGAAACTCTTGTGCCTGTGTGATCTCTCTATCGAAGATGTTGAAGATTTATACCTCTTCGTAGCAATGGTCATCGGAATTCTACTGATTGGATCTGGGATTGTTCTGGTGTACCGTAAATTGAAGAAGATGGACGGAGCCTATCAAAATGCAGACCCGGCGAGGCTTAACCATCAAATTGACCAATTGGGCAGGACTCTGACAGCGGCTAATGGAGAACTGTCTAGGAAAATGGATTACATCATGATCACGCTGAGAGCCGTCCATGATAATTTCAACGTCCAGCCATGAAGGATTTAAGTACTGAATCTGTAAGAGAATATAAAGTTTTTTTCTCTGAAGTCAGTACTATTCGTCTCATTCGACCTGCCCTCACAGTCACAGTCCTCCAGATTATCTGCAGTTTTTGTTTTCAAAACATGCGAGCAGCATTTGACTCTCAAGGACAGCCAGCTGTCTGGCAAATTATACCATCTGCTGTGCCAAGGACACACGCCTTTGCCAGACGGTAGACATAACATCTGCTGCTGAAGAGACTTTGTTGTTCTTAACTGATATCAACACCCTCACTCAACACCTTCACCCACACTGACTCACTATACTGATGTGAAGATTATTCATTCACTGCTCTCTTTGTGTCCTTGTATAGATTCTATTGTCTGCTAATTGTGCATTGAGAGCTTTTTTTCTTGTAATCATAATATTGATCATTTATGACCTGTATTCTGACAAACAATGCTTTTTTTCTCTCTCCTATTGTGTTTATCCTTTTCCTCCCCCATTGCTTCCTGTTCCCTGTCTGCTGACAGGCGCGTCACTGACGCTGCCGCGTCACTGAAAATGTCAACTATGTCGTTCTCAGTGTCAAGTCAAATCCCGCGTATGTTTATCAGTTGTTTACTGTGAATGTACTTGGCAATAAATCTTTTCTGAGTTCTGAGTTCTGAGTTCTGAGTTATATATATGCATATGTTATTGTTATTAATGTGTCAGTCAGGTTTAAGTTTGGGGAGGGCCTAATTGGTGTGATTTGGATTTTCTACAGGGGGGAAATATGGTTCTGGGTGTACCTGGGGTGTACTGGGGTGACGGCTCCGCCCTTCCGGTTCTTCCGTCACCCTGGGGCATAAAAAGCATAGGCGGAAGGACACGGTCTCTTTCACCGTCGACCTTTTGCCTATATGGAGCACCTACTGTATGTTCTTGTGGTTTATTCAGTAAAGTAACGTTCAACTGCATCTCCAGTCTGATTTTTGGTAGCGTGAGTTATGGACATAACATAGTCCACATTTCTGTTTTGCAGTCAAGTGGCAGCTCATTTTTGTATTTTGGTATGTTTTTGCATAGTTCTGGTACTTGTTGCTGCTGCTCATGGTTGTGCCATAGACTGGATAAATGAAGGCTCCTGACAAACAAGCACAGCTAAATCTGTGGCTTCAACAGCAATGCGTAGATCAGTGTCTCACAACCTGGGGGTCCATGTCCCCCCTGGGGGGGGGGGCGCCTGAGCCCACAGGGGGACGCAGAGCTCCGTCTGTTTTGAGGTCATGAAATGCGTGGGTAAAAAAATGTAGATATTATATATGATAAAGAAAAGGCTCCGGAATGCATCATTTTTCATTGCATGCTCCACCACCAAGCATTGGCAGGTAAAAAACTTTCAGAAGACCTCAGTAACACCCTGTCAACTGTTGTCAAAATCGTGAACTTTATTAAAGCGCGCCCTGCTAATAAGATAAGATAAGATAAGATAAGATAAGCCTTTATTAGTCCCACAACGGGGAAATTCCAGGATTGCAACAGCACAGGGATAGCAACACTCAGAGCAACAATCAGAAGGCAAGAAAAAAAACAAGCAAGCAAGAGCAGCTAATATACATATGTACATATTACTATAAAATATATATATACACACACACACACACAGACACACAGTGCAGAGCATTGTAGCTGGATGGAATAAATATATGAATATATGAACACACAGTGCAGAGCATTGTAGCTAGATGGAATAAATATGTAAATATATAAACACCCACAGTACGGAGCATTGCAGCTAGGTGGAATAAATATGCAAGTATATAAACACACACAGTGCGGAGCAATGTAGCTAGATGGAATAATATGTAGATATATAAAAACACAGTGCGGAGCATTGTAGCTAGATGGAATAAATATATAGATATATAAATATAAACACACCCAGTGCTGAGCATTGTAGCTAGATGGAATAAATATATAGATATATAAATATAAATATAAACACACCCAGTGCAGAGCATTGTAGCTAGATGGAATAAATATGTAAATATATAAACACACACAGTGCAGAGCATTGTTGCTAGGTGGGATGAAACAGCATAACCGTCTATTTAGTTATCCTACATGGTATGATTATGTGCCCATACATATTCTCACCCTCCATAGCGACCGGTATGTTCCTAGTTGTATGCCGGAGAGGACCATTGTGTAAGTCTATTGCATCTTTTGCATTCAAAAAACTATTAGTTTGTTACGTCTTTTTGCAATCTCTGCGAGCAGCCCTGCTTAGGTTGTACAGTCTGACAGCCGTTGGTAGGAAGGACCTACGAAACCTCTCGGTTGTGCACCTGGGATGATGTAGTCTGCTGCTAAATGAGCTCCTCAGTGCATCCAGTATGTCCTGCATAGGGTGGAACTCGGACTCCAGCAGAGATGACAGTTTAGCCACCGTCCTTCTCTCTCCTATCTCCTCCATCGGATCAAGGCGTTGCCCCAGGACAGAGCTAGCTTTCTTAATCAGTTTGTTCAGTCTCTTCCTATCGGCTGCAGTAATGCCACTGCCCCAGCAGACCACTCCAAAAGTGATGGCTGATGCCACCACCGTGTCATAGAATGACTTCAGCAGCGCCCCTTGTACACCAAAAGACCTGAGTCTCCTCAGCAGGAACAGCCTGCGCTGTCCCTTCTTGTAGAGTGCGTCAGTATTGTGTGACCAGTCTAGTTTATTGTTCAGATGAATACCCAGGTACTTGTAGGATGTCACCATCTCGATGTCTGTTCCCTGTATATTTACTGGTGCTGTGAGGGGCTGCCCATGCCTGCGGCAGTCCACCACCAGCTCCTTAGTTTTCCTCGCGTTGATCTGGAGGCAGTTCCAATGGCACCAGTCCACAAAGTCCTGGATAAGCCCTCTGTACTCTGTAATAAGCAACTTTTTGCGCTACTGTGCGAGGACAAGGCACACCAAACATTACTGCTCCACACTGAAGTATGATGGTTGTTAAGGGGACAGGTGCTTGTGCGTTTTATTGAATTGCAAGACAAAGTTAAAGAATTCTTGCATGACACAACCGGCCACTTTATGAGCAGCTGACAGACGCGTTTTGGATCCAAGCGGCAAACCTGGCGGACACATTCGCTCTTTTCAATGAAACAAACAAGTGGATGCAGGGACCTGAATCAAACGTCCTACAATGCAAAGACGCACTGGACGCTTTTGTGCGAAAGCTGGAGAACAGGGTCACTAAAAGGTCAAAAGGGGAGTTGCAGCAGTTTCCACTTCTGCAGAAGCAGTCTAGTGGCACCGTGCGTGCGTCTTTACGCACTGACTTCACACACCACATGAACCTGCTGTGTGACGAGATGAGCAGTCGCTTTGCTGACATCAACAAATATTTATCCAAGGAAGCATGGGTGATGGACCCTACATTTCCAATCATTTCCAGTCACAAGGGTGTTGATTACTTGGGCTGTGAAGATGAGCTGTGTGACCTTCAATCTGATTCAGTGTCAAAAAAATATTTTCAGGAAAATGGATACAAAAACTTTTGGATGGTCAAAGGACACACTGTCGCTCCTACACTGGCCAAACACGGAATCAAGAGGGTCATTCTTTCTTTTGGTATTACATACCTGTCTGAGGCAGCTTTCAGTGCCCTTCTAACTATAAAAACGAAAGTAAGGAACAGGCTGGATGTCCACCAGGACTTTAGACTGGCAATCATCACTATCACTCCAAACATCGCATCCCTGGTCAGAGACATGCAAGCTCAAGGTACACATTAATATTCTTTTTTGAATCAACACACTGGAGAGAGTAAAAAGCAAAGAATCATTGAATTATTTTTTGCAATGTTAATTGCTGGGTAGTGTTATGAGAAAGAGCACTCAAGGATATTTGTTCTTTGTGTATGACGGGTGTTTTTAGGCCTACTGCCATTACACCTATACTGACTGACTTTTAGGCCTTTACTCATTTATGCTGTCATGTGTGTGTATACCCATTACTTTGGTTGTTAGAAATTTTTGCTTTCACAAAGGACATGTTCTTGTTAACATTTCTGTTTCATACCTCTGGCAAAGATCAAAACTTTATGTTACTGACAATGAACAATGAAGACTCAGGACTGCCTTCTGGTGTCAAAAAGGTCATGTTTAAAAGTAATGCTGTCTTAAAACAAAAGGACAAATATTTTAATACCTTTGCATCATTTGCCACATTTATTTTTTGTCTGTGTGTGATACACATGTTCATATAATTCAATTTAGTTTAAGTATAAAGGAAAACAAATCTACATTTTAAAACAAATGGAATAGGTTGTTGTTTTTTCCTAAATAAATGTTCTAAAATGATTTAATTCCTCTGGCGTGATCGTGTGGGCTAGGTGGAGCCCGGCACTTCTGTGACACAAGCAGGGGGTCTCCTGGGAAAAAGGTTGGGAATCACCGGTGTAGATCATGTCAAAAATTAAAAGGACTGTTCATTCATAGTGATCGGTGGTACAGACACAGGACAGACACAAGAGCACCAGGTATATTTTCACTTGTATGAATGTTACAGATTGTACAGATATTTTACTTCATGCATGAAGTTAAAAAAAATAAATAAATAAAAATCGTTATCAGTTTGCTTCCTAAGGCTTAATGATTAAGGAAAGATATCAAATAGTTTTTTGTTGCACTCGTTGCACTGCTCAGTTTTGCAGTGCAATGATGTGGACTTGATATTAGCTGCTTTGGCATGCATTCATTAATTTTTAAATTATCACAAAATATAGATCAATAAAATTTTCAACAATTGGCCTGTACATGTTAAGTTAAGTAACAAGCATTCACGGCATGACAGCAGCATGAGTATTTTAATGTCATGGTAAAATGGACAGCTACCACAACAATCTGACACAATGTTGTGGTACTTTGTGGCTCTGACTAGATTCTATGTCTGCTGTAAAGTAAATTAAGATTATTGTTATAAAGGGTTAATGGCGAGTAGCAGCGGGATGACGCAGCCGGCTGGTGCCGTCATCAAGCCAACCCATAGGTAGGGAGAGCTGGCTATCTTAGCTCTCTCTCCATCCATAGCAATATAGGAGCTCCGTGCTCAGCCAACCTGTATTGTATTATTTACAGTTTGTGTAATAAAGTTGCAGTTCCAGTAAACCTCTCTTCTCCATTGGTCATTCCCTGTTTACAGACATAACATCTGGCAATGAGAGAAACCCACGGAAGCATGCCTGAGGCCACTGAGACTGTTTCTGGAGTACCCCAGCAAACCACCTGTTGCTTGGCCATGCTGGCTTAACGCCTTCGAGATGTATGTAGCGGTGTTGGGTTTGGGCAAATTGGACAAGATATGGAAGCGGGTTCTACTAGTTCACAACCTGGGCATAGAAGGACAGCGCATTTTCCATACACTAGGACCAACAGACTTGTTCGCTGATGCTGTGGAACTGCGAGTTAGCTACATTGCTACACCCGAAAACGTCTTGGCACGACACATAAGATTTCACCAACGGCGACAGAGAATTGGTGAGTCAACACAGCAATTTGCCGCAGACCTTCGCCAATTAGCTAGCATGTGCAGGTTTGGGTGTTTGAAAGATGAAATGGTGTGGGACCAGGTGGGCGAGCACACTAGCAACCCACGGCTGTGGGCGAAGATGCTAACAGTGCCAAATGACATGACACTAGCTAACACTATCGAGCTGGCGTTCTAGCTTGAGTTGGCCGACAGGTTAGCATCGGAGCTAGGTGTACGTCAACAGCAATGACAGCCAAGCCAGACACCGCTGACATACACAGTGAGCATGGAGGAACCCGGTGACACAGCAGAAGAGTTTGAGGTAAACGCTGTGGACCGGAGGACTTCTTTGAGAGGCTCCATGTGTGGCAGCTGTGGTTCCTCGATGCACCGTGAGAGAGCACATTTTTTCCCAGCAAGAGGACAACGATGCAAGAAGTATGGGAAATTTAATAACTTTGCCAAAGTTTACAGGTTGACGACACCGCCGAGCTCACTGGACAAACAGAGCCACCCGCACGGGATGACCATCCACTTGGTAAGACCCAGGAGTGTGACGTATGCATTCAGCATGGTGGCCTGGCGGCCCAGCATCTGCTCTCCCCGGGGGGTGCCCAGCCTTTACTGTTCCATCTGGACCCCCCGGCGACCTCTCCTCTCTTGGTCCATTGATCTCTGGGTGGAGAAGTCTAACACTTTGCTCCCCACACCATCTTTATTTTGGTGGAGATATTGATATACAGCGGTGTGAAAAAGTGTTTGCCCCCTTCCTGATTTCTCATTTTTTTGTATGTTTGTCACACTTAAATGTTTTAGATCATCAAACAAATTTAAATATTAGACAAAGATAATACAAGTAAACACAACATGCAGTATTTAAATGAAGGTGTTTATTATTAAGGGAAAACAAAATCCAAATCTACATGGCCTTGTGTGAAAAAGTGATTGCCCCCTAAACCTAGTAACTGGTTGGGCCACCCTCAGCAGCAACAACCGCAATCAAGCATTTGTGATAATATTTTGGCCCACTCATCTTTGCAGAATTGCTGTAATTAAGCCACATTGGAGGGTTTTCAAGCATGAACAGCCTTTTTAAGGTCATGCCACAGCATCTCAGTCGGATTCAGGTCAGTGACATGGTGAATAGACCCAGTGAACAGACTCTGACTCAAGGATAGATACAATTAATTTTATTAACAACAATGAGTGTGTGTGTGCGAGTGCATGGGTGTGTAGTCTGTAGCCGCTGGGGGAGAGCAGAACACCATTCAACATGGCAACCCTAGGGATAAACAGAAGCAGGGACAGTTAAGAGATAAGATAAGATAAGCCTTTATTAGTCCCACAACGGGGAAATTCCAGGATTGCAACAGCACAGGGATAGCAACACTCAGAGCAACAATCAGAAGGCAAGAAAAAAACAAGCAAGCAAGAGCAGCTAATATACATATGTACGTATTACTATAAAATATATATATATATACACACACACAGACACACAGTGCAGAGCATTGTAGCTGGATGGAATAAATATATGAATATATGAACACACAGTGCAGAGCATTGTAGCTAGATGGAATAAATATGTAAATATATAAACACCCACAGTACGGAGCATTGCAGCTAGGTGGAATAAATATGCAAGTATATAAACACACACAGTGCGGAGCAATGTAGCTAGATGGAATAATATGTAGATATATAAATATATAAACACACCCAGTGCTGAGCATTGTAGCTAGATGGAATAAATATGTAAATATATAAACACACACAGTGCAGAGCATTGTTGCTAGATGGAATGAAACAGCATAACCGTCTACTTAGTTATCCTACATGGTATGATTATGTGCCCATACATATTCTCACCCTCCATAGCGACCGGTATGTTCGGTTAGAGGTAATCACAGGTGGGAATGTGCAGTTTAGTCCAAGGCTTACTGTTTGTGGAGATGTAGAGTGGTTCAGGTTCAGCTTGGCGGCTATGGCCAGGAAGACAGTGTTCACCAATCCCATTGTGGCTGAAGGAGGTGGATGTGTGAAGGGTCAGTAGTGCAGCTTGGTCCGCCGCCAGGAAGGAAGGAGGTCCGCTGCCACAGAAAGGGAGAGATCCGCCACCACGGAGCTCCGCCTGTGCACAGGGGACTTAGAGAGGGATTAGAGGAATGAGCGAGGCTTACTTGAGCTGGAAGGAGACTCTTCCAGACGCCAGTGGACAGGAGGCTGGAAACGAGGACTAAGGTAGGCTGAGGCTGGAACTCAGGAACAACGATGAAGGTGAGAGAAGGTCTCATGGAGTATAGACAGATGACTCTGCACTGATCCCAGGGCAGCATAGTTTATATAGCGTAGGCCGTGATGAGGAGCAGGTGTACGTGCAGCTGAAGGGAATAGGCACTGGAACAGACCATTACAGTCAGAACTTTGACTAAGCCACTCCAAAGTCTTGATTTTGTTTTTCTTAAGCCATTCAGAGGTGGACTTGTTGGTATCCTTCAGGATTTTTTGGTAGACAGCAGAATTCATGGTTCCATTTACCACAGCAAGTCTTCCAGGTCCTGAAGCAGCAAAACAGCCCCAGACCATCACACTACCACCACCATATTTTACTGTTGGTATGATGTTCCTTTTCTGAAATGCTGTGTTACTTTTACGCCGGATGTAATGGGACACACGCCTTCCAGAAAGTTCAACTTTTGTCTCATCAGTACAGAGAATATTTTGCCAAAAGTCTTGGAGATCATCAAGATGTTTTGTGGCAAAACTGAGATGAGCCTTTATGTTCTTTTTGCTCAGCATTGGTTTTCATTTTGGAATTCTGCCATGTAGGCCATTTTTGCCCAGTCTCTTTCTTATGGTGGAGTCATGAACACTAACCTTAACTGAGGCAAGTGAGGCCTGCAGTTCTTTGGATGTTGTTGAGGGGTCTTTTGTGACCTCTTGGATGAGTCGTTGCTGTGCTCTTGGGGTAATTTTGGTCAGCCGGCCACTCCTGGGAAGGTTCATAACTGTTCAGTGTTTTTGCCATTTGTGGATAATGGCTCTCACTGTGGTTCGTTGGAGTCCCAAAGCTTTAGAAATGGCTTTATAACCTTTTCCACACTGATAGAGCTCTATTACTTTGTTTCTCAATTGTTCCTGAATTTCTTTGGATCACAGCATGATGTCTAGCTTTTGAGGATGTTTTGGTATACTTCACTTTGTCAGGCAGGTCCTATTTAAGTGATTTCTTGATTGAGAACAGGTGTGGCAGTAATCAGGCCTGGGTGTGGCTAGAGAAATTGAACTTAGCTTTCCAAAGATGTGATAAACCAAAGTTAATTTATGTTTTAACAGAAGGGGGCAATCACTTTTTCACATAGGGCCATGTAGGTTTGGATTTTTTTTTTACCCTTAATAATAAACATCTTCATTTAAAAACTGCATTTTGTGTTTACTTGTGTTATTTTTGTCTAATATTTAAATTTGTTTGATGATCTGAAACCTTTGTGTGACAAACACTTGGGCGCATGCGCACGCAGCGACCGGCAGTGGGTGAAAAAGTTTGGCATCTTAGTCTCTGTTTTTATGCACTTTAATGTGTTTTAACGTAATGAATGTTTGTGGACTATATAATGAGGAGCTCTTTGGTTCCATCAGTATGGATTTTCTTCTTGTTTTCACACTGTGGCTTCTTTCTTACCGGCTCTTTGTCTATGATGTCTGCCTGGTCATGCTGGTAAGAATGCAGTATTCCAGAGACATGTTACTGCAACTAAACATGGATAATCCAGCATCTGTGTTTGAGTCTGTGCCACAACTGCCGGACTTTATTTTAAGAGACTTTCATGGACACAGCATTGAAAAGAGGAACAAGAGAAGGAAATGCGGAAAGCGTGAAAGCATAAGATTAAACCTGAGGAAGTGTCAGCTTAACCGCATTCCTCTTCCTTCCATTATTATGGGGAACGTGGCTTCTTATTATGGGGAACGTGGCTTCCTATTATGGGGAACGTGGCTTCTTTCTTACCGGTTCTTTGTCTGTGACGTCTGCCTGGTCATGCTGGTAAGAATGCAGTATTCCAGAGACATGTTACTGCAACTAAACATGGATAATCCAGCGTCTGTGTTTGAGTCTGTGCCATAACTGCCGGACTTTATTTTAAGAGACTTTCATGGACACAGCAATGAAAGGAGGAACAAGAGAAGGAAACGCGGAAAGCGTGAAAGCGTAAGATTAAAACTGAGGAGGTGTCAGCTTAACCGCATTCCTCTTCCTTCCATTATTATGTGTAACGTACAATCCCTGAGAAATAAAGTGGATGAAATTCAAGAAAATGTCCGATATCAGAAGGATTTCAAGAACTGCTGTGTCATGGCTTACACGGAGACATGGCTTACGAATCATGACCGGGACCAGGACCTTTGTATTGACGGTTTTGGAGCCCATATTTGCTTGGATCAGCAGGAAGAGGTAACGGAGAAACGTCAGGGAGGCAGCGTATGTTTGTATATTAATAAACAGTACTGTACATCTGTCACGGTCAGAGACCGCATCTGTACACCAGATGTGGAGCTTCTGTCTGTATCGCTACGCCCCTTTTATCTGCCTCGCAAGTTCCCCCAACTTTTCATAATGACTGTGTACATTCACCCGAGGGCGGATGCTGCCTGCGCCTCCAGCACCGTCTTTGATGTGGTACAGCGGTTGCAGTCGATTTCCCCAGAGGCTCCAAATTTTATCCTTGGGGACTTTAACCATGTGTCTTTAAAGAAGACACTTAAAAACTTTTATCAGTACGTCTCCTCCCCAACCAGGCGAGAAAAGACATTGGACCTGTGCTATGGATCTATCAAGGGAGCCTTTAAATCTCTTCCCCTTCCTCCTTCAGGATCCTCAGATCACAACTGTGTACATTTGCTGCCCACATATAAAACTGCTCTCAGAAGAGAAAAGACAAAGACCAGGGACATGAAGGTCTGGATAGATGATTCAGTGCTCCGCCTCCAGGAATGTTTTAACTGTATGGACTGGGAGGTGTTCACACTGTCCTGCGGGGATGATTTGGACTCTTTGGTGGACGCGACATGTTCTTACATGGCTTTTTGCAGGGATATGATCTTTCCACGTAAACGTGTCAAAATATATCCCAACAATAAGCCATGGATTACTAAATCAGTTAAATCCTGCTTACAGAGGAAACCACTTGCCTGTAAACAGGGGGTTGTTTCTGAGCTGCAGGTTGCCACAAAAGAGCTGAAGGCCTAAATTTTAAGAGCAAAACAGAATTATAATTCAGAATTGGAAAACAAGATAGCAGCAAAGAAGCTTGGTTCAGCCTGGGCTAGTATGAAAACTATTGCAGGCCTTCAGAGCACAGAGCGCAGTAATTGTGTATTTTTAGATGGTTTTAATTCAGACACAGAGCTGGCTAATGCTCTTAATTGTTTTTATGGTCGTTTTGATTCTTTTGATTTTAGCACAGAAACCCAAGATTTGAAGCAGAAACTCAAAGACAATCAGCACTTTAATATTGAGGTGCAGGATGTTAAAAGGGCGATCTGTGCTGTAAAAGTGAACAAAAGTCAGGGCCCTGACACATGAACTGAGTCCTGTATTTCACTACATTTTTAATAAGTCCTTACAGACACAACATGTGCCTAAGGTCTGGAAAGATGCTGTGGTTGGCCCTGTTCCAAAATCCAGCTATCCTAAAACGGTAAATGATTTTAGACCAGTTGCCTTGACTTCAATTTTAATGAAAATTTTTGAAAAAATGGTCAGATTTGAGGTCCTAAAGCAGACTGAGCATGCATTGGATCCTTTGCAGTTTGCCTATAGGCCTCACAGTGGAGTGGAGGATGCCACTGTCACTCTGCTTAACATGCTTTTTAAACATCTAGATTTTAATGCGACACACACCAGGCTTTTATTTGTGGACTTTTCTTCTGCTTTTAATACAATCCAACCTCATATTTTAGTCGAAAGGCTCCTGCAACAATTTGATTTGAGAAATAATCTGGTGGGTTGGATTCTGGATTTTTTAACCAACAGGACACAGAGAGTAAGGGTCAATAGAACATTGTCTGACAAAAAGTGTTCTTCTACTGGCTCTCCTCAGGGGTGTGTGTTGTCACCACTACTCTTCATCTTGTACACAAACATGTCTCAGAGCAGACATGACAACAGACACATTATAAAGTATGCTGATGATTCAGTTATTGTCAGTCTCCTTCAGGATGGTGAGAGTGGCCACGGCCCAGTAGTTGATGATTTTGTTCACTGGTGTGAGGATTCCTAACTGCAGCTGAATATGGCAAAAATGTTACAACTCACTCTGGGCCGTCATCTGCCTCAGCTGTGCGCACACCTGGGAGTAATCAGCCCCGGGCTATATACCCCATGCTGCCTAGAGCTTCGGCACGGAGCTGTCTGCTATGATACATTCTTCGTCCTGCGCATGCCCTGATTCCGCTCAGCCCTGCGCTACATCGTTGGACTCTCCGTTGGCACGTAAGCTCAGCAAATTCCAACCTTACCTCTTCTCCCAAGCTGTCCCCTGTGCACAGGTGGATCCCTCCAGTGGCAGTTCTCTCCCTCGCGGCGGAACCGCTCCTCTCTCCACACCGCACATCACAACGCTTCACCGGGTGTGCTCAGCAGGTGCTGTCTTCCTGGCAGGTGGCCCAAAGCCCAAGCCGACGCCAACTCCAGGACATCTGCAAGTAAGCCCTGTTTATTCTCCATCCATCATAACACGGCTGAGATTAACACCTGTGTTTGGTTCTGTCTCTAGGGTTGCCAGGCTGTACGGTGCTCTGTTTCACCGCCGGCTGCAGCTCGTTCACCCACACTACATTCACACACCACATACATGCACCCGCACACCTGCTGGTTATTCAATAAAGATCATTGTATTGAACTTGAGTCTGTGTGTGCGTGTTCCCTGGGTCCGACATTATGTCAAAAAACTAAAGATATGATTACTGACTTTAGGAGGAAAACTCCCAGGCACAAAGTCACTGTACTAAAAGGCCAGACCATTGAAAGTGTGCAGTCCTGCAAATATCTTGGGACGATTACTGATAGTAATTTAAACTTTGAAGAGAACTGTGAAAGGGTGTGCAAAAAGAGTCAGCAAAATTTGCATTGTTTAAGGAAACTCGCACACTTCCAAACTGACCGAACCATAATGACAATGTTTTATCGGGCTTTTATTGAATCTGTTTTATCCTTTTCTTTAGTGTCATGGTTTGGTCAGATAAAACTGAAACAGAGGAAATCCTTAGACCAGGTAGTTAGATGGTCCAGTCGTTTGCTTGGTGAGTCACAGCTGAGCATGACATCCCTGTACACCAGACAGGGACAGAGGATTGCTACCTCCATTCTAAATGATGACTCCCACCCTTTGCACTGCAACTTTCAGTTTCTTCCCTCCAGACGGAGGTTTGTTGTCCCAAAATGTAAAACCCAGCGCTACAAAAACAGCTTTGTTCCTGCTGCTGTCAAAGAGTTGAACAAGATGTAGCAATATATTGCACATAATTTAGTTATCTATTTATTAATTTTTATTTTATATTTATTTATTTTTGTAGGTTTTTTTTTATTTGGGTTTTAAATCTTTTATTGGGTTTTAGACTTTTATTGAGTTTTTAATCTCTTTGACTTAGTTTTTAACTTTTTTAATATGACCCTTCTCTCTTCTCTTTGTTTTTTTTTCTTATCTCTTTGTCTTATGTCCTGATTGGTGGCGCCTTAAGTACTTTCATCGTGTTTATAGTCAGCTTCATGTGTGCCTGTGTTTGTGTTCATGTTGAATGTAATTGTGGTTTGTGTCTAAAAGGATGTCACCTGACTGCAAAACAAATCTACCTACGGGTACAAATAAAGGAACCTGAACCTGAACAAAAAACAAGAGAAATCAGGAAGGGGCAAACACTTTTTCACACCACTGTATCTCAGAGCTTTTATTTGTTTACAGCGTTAGCATCTCAGCAGAAGAGCTAACTAATGGAGCTACAGTCTGCCAGGCCACTTTTTTAAGGTAATCTTCCCATCCCCCTGATAGTCGTGGGAAGTGGTGTGATTATATTACTGTTTCTGAGGTGTAAAAGATCATTTTCTCACATTTCTGATGCCGAAGTCACTGTTTTTTTAAGAAGGAAAAGTGTCCCATTTCATTGACAAATAAACGTTCTAAACTAGTACCGGAAGTTGCGCACATAATTCACACAAGGCACCATGGGGGCTAGGAATAAGGTGAATAGACTAGTTGAAAACTATAATTACTAGTACCTTTTACGATCGCTATGCATAGACTAAAAGCAGTACAATTACAATTTTGAGCACTACAACAAACCACAAGTCACGGTTATGTACCTGTACATAAAGGTACCAGATTTGCTGCTTTTCATATAGACTAGTTACCCTTAAGTGAGAGGACTAGCTGAAGACAATCATTTATAGGAAACAAGCTGCTGCGCATTTTCCTGAACAAATTATAACACAGCTTTAGATAGAGGAGAACATGCATAAATGACCTTACTTGTGACTAGATGCATTGTGTAAGTATGCCTGTTTTTCCATAGATCAAACCAATGCAACACTGGTGTTAAACAGGGAAAGAACAACAAAATATCAGTCACATTATGTAGTATAAATATTTAACTTTTTAACCCATTTACTATAAAGTAAACAAATCCTACAACAACTATTAAAAAAACATGTAAGTAACTGCCCCAAATACTTCAGTATGATTTTTGAGAATATATAGGTACATACAAGAACACCTCATTCTACTTAAGGACATTGTTGCCAACTTCTCAGTAAGGAAAGTAGCTATTGACTGTCCTAAAAGTCACTAGAAATTGCTAACCGGGTAGTGGACCCCACTACCCGGCTGGGGTCCACGGCCCACCCCCTCCCCAGGCCAGACACACGGCCACTCCGAAACAGGCACCCGCGTTTGGGGCGCAGCCAGCTGCCAGAGGCGCCAAGCAGAGCTTCTGCACTCTTTTGCTTTTTGAAGAGTTTTTAAACTAATCCGTGATGGTTTATTCTTCCATAAAAATTTACTTATATTTGGGGCTGCACGGTGGCGCAGTGGTTAGCACTGCGGCAGCACAGTTTACCCTTGGCCGGGGGATTGTGGGGATCGTGGGATCGTGGGTTCGATCCCAGCCCCCGACCAACAGTGATCTGTGTGGAGTTTGCATGTTCTCCCCGTGTTGCGTGGGTTTACTCCGGGATTTCTCCGGTTTCCTCCCACATGCCAAAAACATGCATGTTAGGTTAATTGGCTGTTCTAAATTGTCCCTAGATATCTGTTTCCTATAGGCCCTTAGAATAGAGGGTTAGTATTAATGAAAGCGCTTTGAGTGGTCTTTGTGACTAGAAAAGCGCTATATAAGTGCAGGTTAGTTAGTTAGTTAGTTAGTTAGTTATATTTGAGTCTAGAGACTTAAACCAGGCCATTGATGGTTGGGTAGGACTCACAGAGAACAAATAGTTGATTTTAGGAAGGACCATCATTTTAACGGTTGCAACTCTTCCCATTAGTGATAAAGGTAATGTCCTCCAGCGTGTAAGGTCATCTTGTATTGTTTTTAAAAGGGGGATGTGATTTAGTCGCAATAACTCTGAGAGCCTGGGGGAAATATCTATTCCTAAATATTTAATATTACCTGATTTTATTGGAATAGTAGATGTATTTGAGAAATTCCAATTTATAGGTAGAACTATTGATTTACCCCAGTTAATAGAGTATTCTGATAATGATGAAAATTTATCAATGAGCGCCACTGTCTGAAGAAGAGATCTTTGTGTTTTCAAGGAAAATCAATACATCATCAGTATAAAGACTTATCTTGTGTTCTTTTTCTCCACTTTGGATACCTCTGATTGACACACTGGCTGACCCAGGGAACAGACATGGACTCAGAAATGGATTCAATTATCTTTATTGACCCAGTGTATTGTGTGTGTATGCGTGAATGTATTATGTTGTGTATGTAAGTGCGGGCTGGAGACTCCGAGCAGCAGGGAGGGAGCAGAGCACTGTGCAGCCTGGCAACCCTATGGATGGAGCAAGACACACAATTAGCAAGGAGCTAGCTGGGCTCACACTCAGGAGTAACTGTGGCTTACTTGTTCCAGGCAGATGGTGAGCACCCGTTGGTCAGGTAGACAGCACCCACTGCCCCAGCATCGTTGCAGTCGTGCAGAGGGTGGAGACGAGAGAGCGGAGACCGCCGCCAAGGGAGACAATTGCGCCGCCGGGAGATTCCACCTGTGCACTGGGGAGTAGTGGAGAACAGGTGAGTAAAAGAGTTGGCTTACTTGGGTATGAGAGGAGATCCTCCGGGAGTTGATGCCGAGGTGGCGAGGTGAAAGGTCGTGATGATGATGGCTAGGAAGTCGGGAGATGCGCTTCATAAAGCCAGACAGATGGCTCCATGCAGGCCAGCAGGCCGAGTGAGGCTATATAGTCCTATCCTGATGAGGAGCCGGTGTGCGCGCAGCTGTGGATGATAATGGCCCAGAGCGAGTCATCACACTGATATCAACATTTTGTCGTATGGCTGCTGCTAATGGTTCAATCCAGATGGTAAAAAGTGAGGGAGAGAGTGGACACCCCTGCCTAGTACCCCTCTGGAGATTAACACTTTGGGAAGTCTGATCATTTGTTTGGACAGACGCAGCTGGACAGCTATGTAGTGTTTTAATCCAGTTTATGAAAGATGAACCAAACCCGAACTTGTTTAACACCATAAAAAGAAATTTCCAGTTAACACGGTCAAAAGCTTTCTCTGCATCCAGGGACAAGATTGTAGTTTCCAAGTTATTAATCTTGCAGTAGTCTATTAAATTAAATAGCCTGCGTGTATTATTGGCCGAGTGCCTACCCTTGATGAAGCCTGTTTGATCTGGGTGTATAATAAACGGAATTATCCTTTCCAGTCTTTTGGCAAGAGTTTTGCAAATTATTTTAAGATCGACATTCATAAGTGAGATGGGACGGTAGCTGGATGGAAGCAAAGTGTAGGTTCTTTTCCAGGTTTAAGGAGCAGGATAATACTAGCCAAATTCATATTTGGAGGGATTACATTATCTTCTTTAATTTGGTTCACCATTTTAAAGAAAGTAGGTGCCATCACAGGCCAAAATTCTTTATAGAATTCCAGTGGAAAACCATCTAGTTTCGGAGAGGAAAAGAAAAATCACTTGTCTACAACAAATCTGTTATCCAAAAACGGGTTAGTGAAATATTTTAGTGTCACTACAACAAAAAAAGTTGTGTGGAAAAAGAGTAAACTAAATCAAAAGTTAGTCATCCAGTAAGATTCTGGGGTACTTATGTTTTTTCACATTACACATTACACATTAATCAGGTTGAAGTAACTTTGTTTAACATAGTTTCATTTGATTCAGGTTTATCTTCATGTAGCATAAAAAAAACCAGTTTTTGTCAACAGAAAAGCAAAAAAAAAAAAAATGCGTATGACACAACATGGACGGCGTTATGCTAAATTAATCAAACATGAACACAAATATACCAGAGGGCGTTTAGTTTGTACAAAAACATCTTAAAAAAAACTGCAACCACAATAAAAACAGGGTGATGTCGACTCTTTACAAACTTGTATCAGGTGTTTAATCAACAAATGTTTAGTACAAGTGGTGTAAGTTGCTACAGAAAAAATAAGGGAGTTAAAAATTCTTTCTTCAAACATGTAAATGTACTTCACATATGTACTTGTGTGATTTAAAAAAGAGGTCTCTAAAATGGTGTTATGCAAAGAAACAAGTATACAACTGATGGAGTTACTGCTGCCTTATAATGATAAATGTTTAAGGGTAGTTAATGCAAATTAGTTTATCCTTAAATGCTTCTGTACAACTAAATAAAATGGTTTTTGTAATTGGTGCAAGTGTTTCACGCCTTCAAGAACCAGACAAAGACCCAAATCTTGGGTGTAATGACACAGATGTCTCTGTGTGCTCAACCTGGTAGACATAGCCTGCTAATCTTTTCTCCCAAAAAGCAGGGAGCAAGAAACACTGATTGGCAGAGTGATCGAGTTAAAATGATAGATGTGATTTAAATTCAATTCAGCTTTATTTATACTGCGCCATATCACAACAAAAGCCGTCTTGTGGCGCCACAGTGCAGAAAAAAAAACCACACAGTCTCAGAAAAACCCAACAATCAGACGATCCCCTATGAGCAAGCACTAAGCGACAGTGGAGAGGAAAAACTCCCATTTGGCAGGAAGAAACCTCTAGCAGAACCAGGCTCAGGGAGGAACAGTCATCTGCTGCGACTGGCTGGGGGTGAGGGGATAGGGAGGATGGAGAGGACAGACATAAAGAACATAACAGTAAGATGCCAAGTACATTATTGGAGGTCAACCAGCAGTATGGATCAGATAACAATAGAACAAAAGTGGGGTTAAGAGACACAAATTAAAAAGGAAGGATTTTACCCTGTTCTTAAAAACAGAGACAGAGTCTGACTCCCGGACCTAGAGTGGTAACTGGTTCCAGAGAGAAGGAGCTTGGTAGCAGAAGGCTCTGCCTTCCACTGTACTTTTGGAGATTCTGGGCACCACAAGTAAGCCAGCATTTTGGGAGCGTAATGCTTTATTAGGATGGTAAGGTAATATCAGATCTTTTATATATTTGGGGGCCTGATTGTTAAGAGCTTTGAAAGTGAGAGGAAGGATTTTAAACTTGATTCTAAATTCTATGGGAAGCCAATGAAGGGAGGACAGAACCGGGGAGATATGATCTCTTTTTCTAGAACTCTAGCAGCAGCATTTTGAATCAACTGAAGATTTTTTAAGGATACTTTAGGCCAACCA
The DNA here is from genome assembly GCA_020510985.1 of Pholidichthys leucotaenia. NCBI lineage: Eukaryota > Metazoa > Chordata > Actinopteri > Cichliformes > Pholidichthyidae > Pholidichthys > Pholidichthys leucotaenia. The sequence goes on from CM035841.1 coordinate 420,181,290, forward strand.
GATAGTAGTGAATTACAATAATCTAATCAAGAGCTGACAAAAGCGTGAATCAGTTTCTCAGCATCATTCAGAGACAAGATGCCCCTGATCTTGGCAAAATTGCATAGATGATAGAAGGCAGTCTTAGAAACAGTTTTAATATGTGAATTAAAAAACAAATCTTGTTCAAAAATAACTCCAAGGTTCCTCACAGAACTGTTCAGAGTGAGAGTGGCAGCATCTAAATTAAGGGCATAATTTGAAAAGGAATTTTTAAGATGTTTTGGGCCAACAAGAATGACTTCAGTCTTATCAGAGTTTAATAGTAAAAAATTACAAGTCATCCAAGCTTTGATGTCCTTAAGACAGACATCTAACTTGGCTAATTGATTACAATCATCGGGCTTCATTGACAGATATAGTTGTGTGTTGTCTGCGTAACAGTGAAAATGTATACAGTGCTTTCTGATGATATTACCTAATGGGAGCATATATAGACTAAAAAGAGTAGGGCCCAACACAGATCCCTGTGGAACTCCGTGACTGAGCTTAGAGTTGGAAGAAAATTCATCATTGATATGGGCAAACTGAAATCTATTGGACAAATAATATCTAAACCACTGCAACGGAGTTCCACTCAGTCCAACAAAGTGTTCTAATCTATCAAGTAGAATGGCATGATCGATAGTGTCAAAGGCTGCACTGAGATCTAAAAGAACAAGAACAGAGACAAGTCCATTATCAGATGCAGTCAGGAGGTCATTAGTGACCTTGACTAAGGCAGTTTCAGTGCTGTGATGAGTTCTGAACCCAGATTGAAACACCTCAAACAAACCAACTCCCTGCAAATTGTCATGAATGGCTCTTGCGAGCCATTACGGAGACGCTATAGTCAACCGATGATTTTGCGTTTTTATTAACATAGGACATGAATATACAGGATGACAAAACAATAAGCCTCGAGGGGCAAAACACGCACATAAACTCTGACACAGAACTCTACCTCGGGTTATTGGCTAGGGAAGGCAGCGAGGACAGAAACCTACGCTGAGCAGTTAGCACTTACGGGAGGATGAGGAACAGAGTCACAGAAGAAACTGGAGTTGGGCATAGGAACTCCAGCTACGTCCACTGAGATGCATGATGTCATAGGGTGTAGGTCGCAGCGAGGAGTAATCCTCAGCTGCTTCCTTAAATGGGGAACAGAACCCAATCAGGAAAAGGGGAAAGGTAATTAATGACAATATCATACAGCTGTCCCGGAGCAGCTGGGCTTTGACAGCCGGAAGTCTGCCGAGACACTGTCAAAATAAAAGCCTCGGAGGAGGCTATAAGACCAGACCCAGAATGGGGTAGAACTGGAGAAATACCGGGCCACCCGAGCGCGGACAGAGTCAGCATTTGGATCGTAACACAAATGGTCAGATAATTGCACAGCAACAACTCTTTCCAAGATTTTTGAAATGAAAGGCAAATTAGAGATTGGTCGATAATTGGCCAAAACTCATATGAATCTACATATGAATCTTTATTTCGGATAGATTAAAAGTACAGATTAAAAGAAACAGAATAATATAACAAAGGGGGAAAGAAAATCCAACAAGGTCAAATTAGACAATAACTCCTCTGATTATACAGTTCAACATAAGTTATCCGAAATGGGTGATGACCGAAGCCGCAGCTTATATTGCCCACCCACTCCAGGATTGAGCGTCGGTTTTTTGAGTAAGGGTTTAATTACAGCAGTTTTAAAAGCCAGTGGTACATAACTCAGAGTTAAAGAAGAATTAATTATAAGAAGAATACGGCTACCAATAATTGGGAAGATAATTTTAAATAACCTGGAAGGAATAGGGTCCAAAAGGCAAGATGAAGGCTTAGATGAGGAAATTATTTTATCCAACTCTAAGAGGTCGATTGGAGTAAACTTATCTAAGCAGATATCAATTGAGGGAGTTGCAGCAGTTAATGTACTTGAGTTTACGGTAGGAAGAATCTGACTGATTTCATCTCTAATAAGATAAAATTTTAAGACTGAAAAAGTTCAGAAAGTCCTGACTAGAAAGCTCAGGGGGGATGCGAGGATTGACCGAGTCCTGGCTATTTGTAAGCCTGGTTATAGTGCTGAAGAGAAACCTGGGGTTATTCTTGTTTGCTTCTATTAATGCAGAATAATAGCTTGATCTATCTTTTCTAAGAGATTTTTTATAGATTAAGAAATGATTTCTCCACGCTAAGTAGAATTCATCTGAATTAGTTGAACGCCATTTCCTTTCCAATTGATGAGTTTTCTGTTTTAAGCCACGAGTTTCTGAGTTAAACCAAGGGGTTAGAAATCTCTGGTTAGACTTTTTCTTTTTTAAAGGGGCTACCAAATCAAGAGTCCAATGCAGAGAGGCAGTAACACCATCAACCATGCTATCAATCACGAATGGAGCAGACTCTCCATCATTTATTTCTGTTGTTTCTGTTGTGTTGACCCATGGCATAGAGGAGACAATCTGCAAAAATTTAGCAACAACGTCATCAGAAAGACATCTGCTGTAGTAGTATTTTTCTTTAGGAAATACGTGATCAGAGATAATGAAATCAAAAATTAACAGACAATGGTCAGACAGTACGGGATTATGAGGAGACACTACCAGATTTTCGATATCTATACCATAAGTCAAAACAAGGTCCAATGTATGGTGGAAATAATGGGTAGAATTTTTTACTTTTTGGGAAAACCCCATTGAGTCTAAAATTGAATTGAATGCCTTATTAAGACAGTCACTCTCTACATCAACATTTATATTAAAGTCCCCTACAATAATTATTCTATCGGATTTTAGCACTAAATCAGCTAAAAATTCTGCAAATTCCGATAGAAACTCTGAATAGGCCGAGGGAGGACGATAAACTATGGCAAAGAGAACTGGGTTCAAGCCAAGATCGCCAACAGGCCCCACACTGAGGACCAAACCTTCAAAGGAATTAAAACAAAATTTTTGCTTAACATTAACTAGTAACATAGAATGGAAAATTGCCACCACTCCACCACCACGACCAGAACCTCTGGGGTCATGACAGTTTAAATACCCAGAAGGAGTTGCTTCATTCAGACCAGCATAATCATCTTGCCCAAGCCAGGTCTCTGTGAGGGATAATAGATCGATCTGATGATCGATTAACAGATAATGAACCAGAAGAGACTTAGAAGATAGAGACCTAATGTTTAATAAACCACATTAAATTTTGGGGAGGAACAGAGGCCAATTTATTAATTTTAGGGATTTGAGGCTGGATTAGGATTTTACCAACATTTTGTTTAATCAATTTGGGAAGTTTATGCATTCTATTTTTTTTTTTTTTTTACTTTTTTATTAACTTTGGAGGAAGCAGAAAAAGGTTCTCTAAGGGAGGAGAGAGGGGCAAAGTTGAAGGGTGGTGGATGAGGAGGAGCTGCAGAAGTGCGTGAGTCTTTCAAGTTATGTTGTATTTGTCCTGGGTTACAATATTTAGGGCAACGGGAGACGGACTCAATCCCTGTAGGATTATAAATCAAAGGCTGATCCAAACGGTAAAGACCACCTGAATTAATGGGATTGATACAAGAAGTGAGAACAGAACCAGAAAAGGGCAGTTTGGCAAACCCAGAAGCTTCAGAGCGAGTAAACACGCCAGGTCCCAGTCACTGTACTAAAAAACACCGACTGGAATAGAAAAGATTGTCTCTTAAAACACGTGCACCAAGTCTATTTGGGTGGATGCCATCAGGCCTCATAAGTGATGGGCGGTTCCAAAATAAGTTAAAATTGTCAACAAAACCAATGTTAAAAATAGGATAAGTAAAACACAGCCAAGAATTAAGACTGCGAGTTCTGCTAAAACAACTGCAGCCTCGTCTGAGAGGTGCCAAAGGCCCAGAGATGAGCACACGTCTGCCACAGTTCATAAGAGTGGACAGAAGGCTCCTGAAGTCACTTTTTAAAATCTCTGATGCTTCATCTGGGATGTTATTGCATCCCACATGCACAATGACAGTTTGTACGTGAGGGAATTCATTCAGCAGGTCAGGGATAAGAGCCTCAATGTCAGAGACTCTAGCCCCAGGAAAAAATTGAGTGATGCAGTACCTGCTTCTGATGTTCCTCATGATCGAGTCACCAATTACCAGCGTCGTCTGGGGGGGTTCTGTCGGTGGATTATGACGAGGAGAGTAATTTTGAAGAGGGTGATGTTGTTGTTGCGAAGGCGGGGTGATGCGCTCTTTTGTATCTGTAGCTGGTGTGTAATTTGACACACCCAGGGTGGTCTTTATCCGGGGGTTGCGGACATGAGCTGCCACTGAAGGAGAGGAAGGAGGACAAGGGGCGTCCACGGGCGGACGGCCAGCGTCCAGGTGGGGGAAATCCTCCAGGGAAAGGATATCAAATCTGTTTTCCAAGGACACGGGAAGAGAAGAGGCGCGGCCCATTCTGGTCGATCGACGATGGTTATTAGCTGGTCGAACCAAGGTCCAGGGCGCGGATGGAGGATGAGAGGGACCAACCGAAGCTTTGGTTTAGCCCCAAGACGAAACCAGTGTTTGTTGCTGAGGTCATGGACGTCTGCGGAGGCTGGAGCAGGAGTGGAGGTAGATGGAGACGCGCTGAGCTCACCCAAGTAAGTAGCAGTATCCGCCAGCTGCGAGACGTTAGCCGGAGCCGAAGATCGCCCGAGAATGATGGTGTCGAGGTGGTCCTCGGCCTCCCGAATCTTGTAAAGGTTGGACAGCCTTGTTTCCAGCTCAGAGACCTTACTGAGACGCGATAAACAGCGGGTACATGTCGGAGAAGGAGCCATGGCATTCCAGGCGCTGAGATGGGTAGCCCGGCAGCTAGCCAAAAACAGCTAAAATAGCTAAAAACAAGTTAGCTGAAAGTTAGCTAAAACAGCTAAAAAGCTAAAAACAGGCTAGCAGGAAGCCTAGCCCGGTAAAAAGCAGCCCAGCCGGGGAACAGACCTACTCGTGTGTCTGAACAGGCTTTTAGGCGAGGCCAATACCGAGCTAACAGTAAACAAAAGCTAGTAACAACGAACAAAGATAAAAAAGTAAAAAAAAATTAAAAATGAAATCAATAAAAACAATCAATAAAAACAAACAAAAACGGAGAAAATAGTACTCTGACATGATGAGTGATGAGTTTTTCAGAAGATGTATTTTAGAAAACCAAGTGCATGCTCCGATGTCTGGTGGGGGGGTGACAGCCAGAGGAATGTTAAATTTGCTACCACAAAATAAACCACACTTTTAAATGAAAAAGTTTTGAAAAGAGAGTAAATCTTTGATTGTTAGTGCTGTTAAAAGTATTAGGGAAAAATGTTACATCTTGCCATAGAGGTTTTAGGTGGCAATATCAAACACGCATACAGTATAAACACATGCTGGTTGTTTCAAATATTGGTGTTTAACTAAAGTCATCATGCAGCCAATCCTTAGAAGGCTGTTGTATGGTCATTTAAACTGTAGAAATGGCATAATTTAAATAGTGAGTTGTATTGGCTTTTCTGCCAGATGTATCACTTCGTGTCAAGATCAAATAGGCCTGTTTGCTTGGGTCAGTGTTTGTTTGTGTGTGTGTGTGTGTGTGTGTGGGGGGGGGGTAATCCCCCCTGATACAGGGCAGAAGCTTATGTTACACAAGAGTGCATCCTGTTAAAAAAAGCTTTGGAGTGTGGTTTCCTTATTGACAACTGCATTTGCTACAGATACACAAATAAAAAGCACATGAAAAAACAAGTAGCCGATTGAAGCTGAGAACACACAGACTGTAAAGTCTAAAGACTGTCTTAATATTCTCTGAAAAAATAAAGTATAACTACGTATTTTAATGCGGCTGTTAAGTTTGAAGTCTTTGAAAGCAAATCTCGTGACATTTGAGTTGCTGGCAGAGAAAAAAGTTTGCAACTTCAGGAGCTGAAAATGCCAACTTCATGGTTGGAAATACTAGAAATACAATCCTAAATCAGATTTGCCTCAACAAAAGGAATGTACTATATGAATAGAATGAATGGGGTTACAGCCCGCTGAGTGAAAAACAAGATGTCGCTGAAAGCCAAAATTTCCAAATCTTCCACACAGTACCTTTAGTCTTCAGTGTGGTCTATATTAATCATATATTCCATAACCTACATATGCTGAAGCATGTGAGAATGTTTGGTGATTACATATGTAAGGCGACTTCACACCTCAGAACAGGACAAAGAGTCTCAACCGCCAGTGAAGATCAAAGAGCTTCCCAGGCACTGCGGTGGAGACCGGAGGAGCTGCCCTGACCCCCCAGGGCCATGAGGAGGAGTACGAAGATAACGGGGGGATTAAGATAATGAGGGATGTCAGCTTTTGATATGCATGTCTTTTATTATGTGCAAGTTTAAGTTCATAGAGCTGAAGGTGTTCGGCCTCTTTTTCCTTCTTCTGCTGCTGCACTAAGATGAGACTTGTTAGAGGAGCTGATAATAAACTTTGGTTTATATATCACATCGCCTCGTTCTTCCAAACTCTTCTACACTGGTGACCCTGACGCGAGGATGGACCAGAGGCGTTCCCCCGCGATCGACTCATCTGTGGCGACCCAGGCAGACGCCGGTGCCCATGCAGACAGGGGAACAGATGGACGATGTTCCCCCACGGCAGAAGTGATAGAGAGGGCTCAACCGAGCACCAGCGCCGCGGAGAGAGCCGAAGCAAGGCACTCTCACCCTGCGGACACAGCAGTGACGGTCTACACAAACGCCGTCACCGTCAACCTGCCGGACTTCTGGTAGGAAGACCCCGCCTCGTGGTTTCAGCAAGCTGAAGCCCAGTTTGCACTTGCGGGCATCACGGCTGACGATACAAAGTTCTATCACATCGTCGCCAAACTCGACGCCGCCACTTCGAGATGTGCGCGGAGCATAATCCAGCGGCCGCCGGCCCAGGACAAATATGAAGAACTGAAAGCGACCATCGTGGCAAATTACGTCCCCTCAGCCGAGGAGAGAGCCGAGAGGATCCTGGCGGTTTACGGCCACAGAGGAGGCAGACCCAAGGCCCTCATGGAGGACTTGCTGCAACTTAAAGAAGAGGACAATGACAACTTCCTCTTCCATTTCATATTCCTCAGTACGCTGCCACCACACATGAGAGGGACGCTGGCCAACATGCGATGCAGCACCCAGCAAGACTTCCGCACGCTAGCTCACGAAGCTCAACGGCTCGTCAACGCCTGCAAGGAGCAGACACCCACAGCAGCATCCGCAGACCTCAACGCTGATGTCCGGAGCCACGAGGAGCCACAAATCACTGAGCAGAGCCAGCCCGCGGTGACAGCGACACGGCCAGGACGCAACAGACGGAGCGACATTTGTTATTACCACCACCGCTTCGCCGAGAAGGCTTACAAATGCGTTCCCCCCTGCAAATTCACAATTTCCGGAAAACGCAGAGGCTGAGAGCCGTTAACAGCGGCGGTTCTCGGCGAAAAAAGCAAGCTTTTATATGTGACGGACGGACACACCGGCAAGCGGTTCCTTATCGACACAGGAGCTCAACTAAGTTTTGTCATGCCCTCCCAAGCAGACCGGGCCATGGGCCCCCGGGGCAATGGAGCGGTGGCAGCCAACGGCTCCACCATCGACACTTTTGGCGAAAAGAGCCTGCCCCTCTGCATCCACGGCCGCAACTACAGATGGACATTTGTTGTAGTGGCGGTGAGTTTTAACTTGTTGGGCGCAGATTTTTTGTGTGCACATGGGTTATTAGTTGATCTAGCGAACAGGCGCTTGGTTAATGCACTGTCCTTTGCACTGTGCAAAGGACAGTGCAAAGGACAGTGCATTCCCTGCTCAGCTCGACTTTCTCCACCACCCATGCAGGCTAGCGTCACCACAGCAGGAGGTAAGTTTGATCAACTCCTCACCCAATTTCCAGCACTCACAATTCCCAAATTCTCAGCCACAGTGGCTAAACACGGGGTTGAACATTTTATTCCCACAACGGGCCCACCCGTATTCGCCAAAGCTCGGCGCTTAGACGCGGCCAAGCTCGCCATAGCTCGGGACGAGTTTACCACCCTTGAAAAATTAGGCATTATCAGACGCTCGAAAAGCCCCTGGGCCTCACCACTTCACATGGTTCCGAAATCCGACGGTTCTTGGAGACCGTGCGCCGATTACCGCAGATTAAACAATGCGACAGCGCATGACCGCTACCCAGTTCCTCACATTCAGGATTTTTCACTACATCTGGCGGGTGCGCGCATTTTTTCAAAAATAGACCTGGTCTGCGGTTATCATCAAGTCCCAGTTCGAGCAGAGGACATTCCTAAAACAGCTGTAATAACCCCTTTCGGCCTTTTTGAATTTTTGCGAATGCCTTTCGGCCTCAAAGGCACGGCTCAAACCTTTCAGCGGATGATGGACGCAGTATTACGCGACCTCCCTTTTGTTTTCGTCTACCTCGACGATATGCTGGTAGCCAGCCCGTCTGAGGAAGAACACGAGCGGCATCTCACTATGGTTTTTCAGAGGCTAGAAGAGCACGGGTTAATAATCAATCCAGCCAAATGCAAATTCAGCGTGTCACAAATTGATTTTTTAGGACACAGAGTTTCTCCGAAGGGGGCAGTCCCACTTCCTGACAAAGTTCACGCGATAAAAAGTTTCCCACGGCCACAAACGGTCAAATTGCTGCAAGAATTTTTGGGAATGGTTAATTTTTACAACCGTTTCCTCCCCCACGCAGCTCAGCTCATGCAGCCCCTATATGACGCGCTCAGAAAAGAAAAAGCTTCCAACGCGGTCGAATGGACCCCGGAGCGCAAACACGCCTTCGCGGAAGTAAAAAGCACCCTAGCTAATGCCACATTGTTGGTTCACCCCGATCCCTCGGCCCGCATTGCGCTAACCACAGACGCTTCGGACCTAGCTATAGGGGCAGTTGTAGAACAACATGTCAGCGGAATCTGGCAACCTTTGGCATTCTTCAGCAAATCGCTAAACCAAACCGAGCGTAAATACAGCACTTTTGACAGGGAGTTGCTAGCGCTTCATTTATCCATCCGCCACTTCCAGTTCTGGTTAGAAGGGCGGAGTTTCACAGCTTTTGTAGACCACAAACCGCTCACCTTTGCTATGGCTAAAATTTCCGAACCGTGGTCAGGCAGGCAACAAAGACAGCTGGCTGCGATTTCAGAGTTCACCACAGACATTCGACATGTGGCAGGCAAACTTAACGTGGTAGCAGACTGCCTCTCTCGCGCTGTGACATCGTCAGAGCGCGAGGAGACAGATTATACTACCTCAGCCGCGGAACTCTTCACCAACGCGGACACATACGCGGCCCCAATCCATGCAGGGATAGATTATGCAGCCATGGCAGAGGAACAAAGTAGTGACGCAGACGTGTGCGCACTCTTGTCTGGACCAACAGGGTTAAGGCTGGAGGAAAGGGGTTTACGCGACGGCGTGCCCCCCCTAATATGCGATATCTCAACCGGCCGACCTCGCCCGTTAGTCCCAGCTACATGGCGCCGCCGTATTTTCGACTCAATTCACTCCCTCGCGCACCCAGGTGTGCGCGCCTCGGTTAAAATGGTCGCCGAAAAGTTTGTGTGGCCTGGCCTGCGCAAAAACGTAAAAGAATGGGCAAAAACTTGCATTTCTTGTCAGCGCGCCAAAATACACAAACACACAAAAGCCCCTCTGGAGCCTTTTCCAATCCCTGCTAGAAGGTTCGACCACGTTCATGTCGACCTCGTGGGGCCACTACCTTCCTCCCAAGGTTTCACACACCTGTTAACAATGATAGACCGCACCACGCGCCGGCCAGAGGCAGTCCCTCTGGCGTCAACCACAGCGGAGGAAGTCGCTCGTGTTTTTTTGACAAACTGGGTGGCACGTTTCGGCGTCCCATCGGACATCACGTCCGATAGGGGGCCTCAATTTGTCTCGGAGCTTTGGTCAGCCATGTCCAGCAGCTTAGGGGCAACAATTCACCGCACCACCGCTTATCACTCTCAGGCTAATGGGTTATGCGAGCGTTTTCACAGATCTTTAAAGGCCGCCCTCAGAGCCTCACTAACGGATACAAATTGGGTAAATAAACTTCCCTGGGTTTTATTGGGGTTGCGTGCTGCGCCCAAAGAGGATCTAGACGCCTCCCCAGCAGAATTAGTTTTTGCACAACCTCTCAGGCTCCCAGGTGAATTTTTACCAGAGAACCCAGAGCCAGGGCATCTTCCAGCCCCGAGGTTTTTAGGCAGCAACGGACCGGACTCTCTCCCCGGACCGGCACATCACGCTTTTCCACGGGTTTTTGTCCCACAAGCTTTAAAGAACGCTGAATTCGTTTTTGTTAGGCATGAAGCTTTAAAACCAACTTTCCGCCCACCATACGATGGGCCATTCAGAGTGCTGGAACCTGGTGATAAACACTTTGTGCTTGATTTTGGGGATAGAAAAGAAACAGTCAGCATTGACAGACTTAAACCTGCCTTCTTGTTGAGAGACGAGCCTGCACGGTTGGCGAGAGCACCTCGGCGGGGTAGACCCCCCAAGAGAAAAGACTCAGCCCCCCTGCAGGGAGCAAATAATCACTCTCCTCCCCAAGCTGCAGATTCCTTACAGGAAGGTCCCAGCAGGACGCCTAAGCGGACCCACAGCAGATTCGGGAGAAGATTAAAACCCAGACGGCACAGAGACTGATGCAAACTACTCAACAGTTGTTCACTAATTGTGCTGTAACAGTTTAGGACTGACTTGTGATTTTACTATGCTGTTATGATTACCACTGAACTCTCTTAGGAGCATGGCTGCTGGAAAGTTTCTTCTGTGGCAAGAGGTATAGCAGTTAGTATGTCATAGTAATTATCTTAAACTGTGAATTTTTCTATTGTCCTTTTCTTAGTCGTTTGGGGGGGGGGCTGTGGTCTATATTAATCATATATTCCATAACCTACATATGTTGAAGCATGTGAGAATGTTTGGTGATTACATATGTAAGGCGACTTCACACCTCAGAACAGGACAAAGAGTCTCAACCGCCAGTGAAGATCAAAGAGCTTCCCAGGCACTGCGGTGGAGACCGGAGGAGCTGCCCTGACCCCCCAGGGCCATGAGGAGGAGTACGAAGATAACGGGGGGATTAAGATAATGAGGGATGTCAGCTTTTGATATGCATGTCTTTTGTTATGTGCAAGTTTAAGTTCATAGAGCCGAAGGTGTTCGGCCTCTTTTTCCTTCTTCTGCTGCTGCACTAAGATAAGACTTGTTAGAGGAGCTGATAATAAACTTTGGTTTATATATCACATCGCCTCGTTCTTCCAAGCTCTTCTACATTCAGCATCATTTCAAGTACACAATGATAATAGGCCACAGTAGTAGCATTTGGTGAAAACTTGTCCTTTATTTTCTTTTGATATTTTTCTTTTAGATAGAGTAGTTTATTTGACAGGGACAGTGCAATAAACATAGACAATTAATCAATGACAATCAATCTGATGTGTTGCACATAGAGTGTATAGCTATTAGCTAATTTGCAACTCTTGTCCCTGGATGGGCTTTAGAAAAGAGAATCAAGTAAAGAAAAAAAAACCACAATAACCACATACATCAATGCAAAAAAGATTATAAATACACAATTATAAATATTATAAATACACAAATATAACAACCTGACTCACATTTGCCTATTTCAGGCCTCCCTCCCTTCGTCACTCACTATAAACAAACACATTCATTCCTTCCCTTCATTCACTCTCACCTTGCAGACAATCAATTCATACAGTGTTACGTGTAACACTGATACAAACAATATTTTCCCCTGCAGGACAACAAACATTGAAACATCCATTGTAAATGAAGTTCTGTTTTGTCTTATCTAAAAGCAAATTTAACAAGAGGTTCCTCTTTTCAAGGCTCTGCAATGGTGGCAAAAAATGATGACATCTTCTCCCTGGCAAATTTTGACGTAAAGCAGCAGAGGGTTTGACATAAGCTTTGACATAAGCTGGACAGAACACTAGGGAGGGGAGTTTGAATGTTGAAAAAACTGTAGACTGATTTAATTTTTTTTTTTCAATTACCCACCCTGTACATAAGCTCAAGTCATATGGGATGGTAAAAAGAACACGCAGATGCACAGACCGCCAAAAACCCTCTCCAAATTCTGGTTTAAAGTTGTCATGAGTGGTTGAAAAAAAACAACCTCTGCCTTAAAGTTATAAAATTAATTTAACCATTGGTAAATATCACGTACAAGTTGTAGGTGTTTACCTGTTTTTTTTATCGTAAGCCACATTTGTGGAGAATATGTGGCATTGTCACAGTCACACAAGCGTCTGCTTGTTCATGCATCTTGAACTCTGTGTGTGTGTGTGTGTGTGTGTGTGTGTGTGTGTGTGTGTGTGTGTGTGTATGTGTAGCCAGAGCTCAAATGTTTGTTTTCACGGAGCCACCTGCTTAGGAAAGCTTCATACCACCTCTCTGGCACTTTTTTACCTTGACAAATTTGCCTTTTTTCTCCTACTGACTCAGCAAACATCCTAGTCACTCAGAAGGAGCTATTCCTCTCTGTTTTGACTAAGAGAATGGTCTTTTCTTATTTAAGTATTTAGTTGATTGAAAATTTGCTCCAAAATCGTTGCTCAGGTCCCTGGGTCAATGTGTGTGCGCGCTTTTGCACACAGAGCACAGATCCGTGTTTTTGCAAAATGTGGTCTCCCCCCCCCCCCCCCTCATGGATCGTCACCTTATCGTGGTGGGGGGGTTTGCGTGCCCCAGTGATCCCAGGAGCTATGTTGTCCGGGGCAATTTGCCTCTGATAGGGTCTCCCAAGACAAACTGGTCCTGGGTGAAGGGCCAGACGAAGAACGATCCAACAGACTCTCATGATAAATTGTATATCAAGGATTCAGTGTACCCCGCCCGGTATGGGGTTACCGGGGCCCCACCCTGGAGCCAGGCCTGGGGGAGGGGCTCGAAGGCTAGCGTCTGGTGGCCGGGTTTCCACCCATGGGACCCGGCCGGGCTCAGCCCGAAGGAGTTGCATGGGTCCGCCCTCCAGTAGGTTCACCACCTGCAGGAGGGATCATGGAAGTCCGGTGCTATGTGGATTAGGTGGCAGTCAAAGGCGGAGACCTTGGCGGACTGATCCCAAGCTTTCTAAACTGGCTTTTGGTACGTGGAATGTCACCTCTCTGGTGGGGAAGGAGCCTGAGCTGGTGTACGAGATTGAGCGATACCGGCTAGATATAGTCGGCCTCACCTCAACACACAGCTCCGGTTCCGGAACCAGTCTCCTGGAGAGGGGCTGGAGCTTGGCCTTTTCTGGAGTTGCCCCGGGCGAGAGGCGACGAGCAGGGGTAGGTATTCTTGTATCGCCCCACCTTGCTGCCTCTATATTGGAGTTTTCCCCGGTGGACGAAAGGGTTGCTTCCCTGCGCCTTCGGGTTGGGAAACGGGTCCTGACCATCATTTGTGCCTATGCACCAAATGATGTTTCAGAGTACCCACCCTTTTTGGAGTCTGTGACTGGGGTGCTGGAGGGTGCTCCTCCTGGAGACTCCATTGTCCTACTGGGGGACTTCAATGCGCACGTGGGCAACGACAGTGAAACCTGGAGGGGGGTGATTGGGAGGAACGGCCTGCCCGATCTGAACCCGAGTGGTGTTCAGTTATTGGACTTCTGTGCTAACCACAGTCTGTCTATAACGAACACCATGTTCAAGCATAAGGGTGTCCATATGTGCACCTGGCACCAGGACACCCTAGGCCGCAGGTCGATGATCGATTTTGTTATCGTATCATCAGACCTGCGACCGTATGTCTTGGACACCCGAGTAAAGAGAGGTGCAGAGCTGTCAACTGATCACCACCTGGTGGTGAGTTGGATCCGATGGCAGGGGAGGAAGCCATTCAGACCTGGTAGACCCAAACGTATAGTGAGGGTGTGCTGGGAGCGTCTGGCTGAGGCCCCTGTCCGGGAGGTCTTCAACTCCCACCTCCGGAAGAACTTCAACCACATTCCGAGGGAGTCTGGAGACATGGAGTCTGAATGGGCCATGTTCTCCACCTCTGTTGTTGAAGCGGCAGCCCAGAGCTGCGGCCGCAAGGTGGTCGGTGCATCTCGTGGTGGCAACCCCCGAACCAAGTGGTGGACACCAGTGGTGAGGGGGGCCATTAAGCTGAAGAAGGAGTCCTATCAAGCTTGGTTGGCTTGTGGGACTCCCGAAGCAGCTGAGGTGTACCGGCAGGCCAAGCGGAGTGCAGCTCGGGTGGTTGCTGAAGCAAAAACCCGGGTATGGGAGGAGTTCGGTGAGGCCATGGAACAAGACTTTCGGTCGGCTTCAAAGAGATTCTGGCAAACTGTTCGGCGGCTCAGGAGGGGAAAGCAGCTCCCCATCCACACTGTGTATGGTGCGGATGGGACACTGTTGACTTCAACTGGGGATATCGTCGGGCGGTGGAAGGAATACTTCGAGGATCTCCTCAATCCCACTGATACGCCTTCCACAGAGGAAGCAGGGTTTGGGGACGAGGGGGATGACTCGCCTATCACAGGGGCTGAGGTCGCCAAGGTGGTTAAAAATCTCCTTGGTGGCCGGGCCCCGGGGGTGGACGAGATTCGCCCCGAGTACCTCAAGGCCCTGGATGTTGTTGGGTTGTCATGGTTGACACGCCTCTGCAACATTGCGTGGAGGTCGGGGGCAGTGCCTTTTGCATGGCAAACCGGGGTGGTGGTTCCTCTCTTCAAAAAAGGGGACCGGAGGGTGTGCTCCAACTTTAGAGGGATCACACTCCTCAGCCTCCCTGGGAAGGTCTATGCCAAGGTACTGGAGAGGAGAGTCCGGCCGTTGGTCGAACCTCGGATTCAGGAGGAGCAATGTGGTTTTCGTCCTGGCCGTGGCACATCGGACCAGCTCTTTACCCTCTCGAGAATTCTTGAGGGTTCGTGGGAGTTTGCCCAACCAGTTTACATGTGTTTTGTGGACTTGGAGAAGGCATTTGACCGCGTCCCTCGTGGATTTTTGTGGGGGGTGCTTCGGGAGTATGGGGTATCGGGCTTGTTGTTACGAGCTATTCGGTCTCTGTACGACCGTTGTGAGAGTTTAGTTCGCATTGCCAACACTCGGTCGGAGTCATTCCCAGTGAGAGTTGGACTCTGCCAGGGCTGCCCTTTGTCACCGGTCCTGTTCATAATTTTTATGGACAGGATTTCTAGGCGCAGCCAGGGAATGGAGGGTGTCATGCTTGGTGACCACAGGATCTCATCTCTGTTGTTTGCAGATGATGTTGTCCTGTTGGCTTCATCCAGCAATGACCTACAGCTCTTGCTGGGACGGTTTGCCGCTGAGTGTGAAGCGGCTGGGATGAGAATCAGCACCTCCAAGTCCGAGTCCATGGTCCTCAGCCGGAAAAAGGTGGATTGTCCTCTCCGGGTTGGGGACAGGCTCCTGCCCCAAGTGGAGGAGTTTAAGTATCTTGGGGTCTTGTTCACGAGTGAGGGGAAAATGGAGCGAGAGATCGACAGACGGATTGGAGCAGCATCTGCAGTGATGCGGACGTTGTACCGGTCTGTTGTGGTGAAGAGGGAGCTTAGTTCTAAGGCAAAGCTGTCGATTTACCAGTCAATCTACGTTCCTACTCTCACCTATGGTCACGAGCTTTGGGTAATGACCGAAAGAACGAGATCGCGGATACAAGCGGCTGAAATGAGCTTTCTCCGTAGGATTGCTGGACTCACCCTCAGAGATAGGGTGAGGAGCTCAGTCATCCGGGAGAGGCTCAGAGTAGAACCGCTGCTCCTCCACATTGAAAGGAGTCAGTTGAGGTGGTATGGGCATCTGATTAGGATGCCTCCTGGACGCCTCCCACTTGAGGTGTTTCAGGCACGTCCCACTGGGAGGAGACCCCGGGGCAGACCCAGGACTCGGTGGAGAGACTATGTCTCCCAGCTAGTCTGGGAACGCCTTGGTATCCCCTCTGAAGAGCTGGAGCAGGTGGCTGGGGAGAGGGAAGTCTGGGCTTCTCTGCTTGAACTGCTGCCTCCGCGACCCGGACCTCCGGAAAAGCGGTAGAAGATGGATGGATGGATGGTGGTCTCCCCGTTGAACATCTGTTTTAGCCAAGAGAATGGTGGCTTGATGTCTGCCACGGGGGGCCGTGCTTTTAAAAACCTTTAGAGGTGCTGTGAAACCTTACACTGCCAAAGCAAATGTTAAAACCAACTTGAAACTTTTGTGTGTGTTTGTGTGTCTGTGTTTTTTTTAAATCCTTTTACAGACACTCTGATGTGTTTTTTGCAAATTGACCCCGACCAACAGTGATCTGTGTGGAGTTTGCATGTTCTCCCCGTGTCTGCGTGGGTTTACTCCGGGATTTCTCCGGTTTCCTCCCACATGCCAAAAACATGCAAGTTAGGTTAATTGGCATCAAACTGCGGATTCTAAATTGTCCTTAGGTATGACTGTGAAAGTGAATGGTTGTCTGTCTCTCTGTGTTGGCCCTGTGATGGACTGGCGATCTGTCCAGGGTGTACCCTGCCTCTCGCCCAAAGATGCTGGGATAGGCTCCAACCCCCCCGCAACCTGAAAAGGATTAAGCGGAAGAAGATGGATGGATGGAAACATGACAAACATGTCACTTTTACGAGAAGTTTTGCCATCATTAACCCATTCTCACGCTAACTCACATATGGACAACAGATTAAAATCACAATCTGTCAGTTTGACGAGAAGCTTCGGATCAAAGGTCATGTTTTCAAAACACTTATGATTGACAGCCTAATTACACGGGGTCACGGGGGGTGGGGTCATGGTCAGGTCAGGGGGCGTGGCACCTGCCAAACTGAGACAGGGGGTGTTAACAAGTACCATCATCTCTCTCTCGTGTTTTATCTAATCCTTCTCTCTTACTTTATTGCGCAGTAGCCTGGTGGAGCACCCACAATTTTGTTGTTCTGTACTACTGTACAATGACAATAAGGCCTTCTATTCTATTCTACCTGGGGGCGCCCCTTCCTGTCAGAAGTGCCACACAACCATTTGCTGAGAGTTTGTGGTGAAACAAAGAAGTCTCCATCTACAGCCAGCTTTGGATATAACAGAAAGCTGCATTTTATGAGCATGTCTTTTTTTAACAGGCCTGTAGAGTGGTAGCACAGTGTGTGTACAAAAATAAAGAATAAATCAAGCCATATTAAATTCATTCATTTTTGAAGAGTCTCCATACATACATAGGCATAAATCATGGTAACTTTTTAACATTTTAAATTACTGTGGAGCCCATAATTACAGCTTATGTGACTCACATGTGGCTGGCTGAATTCAGCCAAGAGAGACTTTGAGCTAGCCATGTGTATTGACTTCACACCTCAGAGGACGATGTGTCTGCACCCCCTGGGGACTCAGAAGAGAGGAGAAGATTACCCGGCCTGACCTTTTGGGGGTCAGAGAGAAGAACAGAAGGACTCTGGGTGTTCTATTAAAGATGAGAGGATGTAACTGAGTATTGTGACTTTTATGTGATGTATTGTTTGGGATAAGTGTATAAAATGTATGTGTGTGACTGCGTCCTGTCTCTTTTCACTCCGATCGAGAGAGGACGTAGGATGAATGAGAATTAAAGCAGATACTGGAAAATCATCCAATCTCCTCAATTCTTGACTCCTACAATTGGTGACCTACGCATGAATCTGAGCACGCCAAGGCTGTAGGACAGCCTCGTGATCGATATTGGAAGAGCTGGGAGACAGCCACTCAGACCCGGATTCACCGGGGAATGCCAGCAGGGGCACAAGACTGATTAAGCTCCCCGAGTTTTGGCAAAGCGACCCGCACTCGTGGTTCCAGCATGTGGAGTCGCGGTTCCTGCTCGGGGGAGTTTCAGCGGATGACATTAAATTCCATCATCGCGACGCTCGACAGCCACACGGCTCGGTGTGTGCGGAGCCTGGTGCAGCAACCACCCGCCGCCGGCAAATACGACGTGCTGAAAGCCACCCTCATCAGGAGCTTCGTGCCGTCGGCTGAGGCAAGAGCCAGGCAGCTACTGGACCTGCGCGACAGGGGTGGACGCAGGCCGACTGTCCTCATGGAGGACATGCTACAAATGATCGGGACGGACAACGACGCATTCCTATTTAAACACATCTTCCTGCGGACCCTTCCAGCGCACACGTCACACGCGTCCCCTGTCCAGCAGACGATGTGTGAACCAGGAGGACTTCCGCGAGCTGGCCCAAGAGGCGGAGCGGCTCCTCAACGCCTGCGAGGAACAAGAGGCTTCCGTGGCAGCGGCAGACCTCGGCGCGGCGGCCGGGGGCAGTGTGGAGCCAGAGACAGCAGTGACCACCTCAGCGGCGACAGCAGCGGCGAGATTCCGTGGCAAGGAAGATGACGGCCTCTGTTTTTACCATCGACGTTTCGCTGGGAAGGCGAACAAATGCATCCCGCCCTGCAAGTTCAAAAAGCAGGGAAACGACCGGGCCGGGAGCCGTTAGCAGCTTCCACTCTCGGCGAACAGAACAAGCTGCTTTATTTGACAGATGCGGGCTCCGGGCGGCAATTCCTCGTGGACACCGGAGCCCAGAGGAGCTTCATCACTGCAACTTATGCAGATCGGGTGGCTGGACCCCGCAGAGACGGAGCAACAGTGGCCAACGGCTCCAGCATCAAGACTTACGGAGAGAGAACCTTGTCTCTGTCCTTCCATGGCCGCGCTTATGAGTGGACCTTCATCGTAGCGGCAGTGAGCTTCAATATGTTAGGTGCTGATTTTCTGTGTTCACATGGTTTGTTAGTTGATCTGGCCAACAAACGCCTAGTAAATGCACTCTCTTTCTGTTCTATCCCTTGTGCAGCTCAGGTGTGCCCGCCGCCAGTACAGACCAACGTCGCCACAGCAGGTGGTAAGTTTCACAGCCTTCTACACCAGTTCCCAGCACTCACAGTTCCCACTTTTTCAGCTAAGGTGGCAAAGCACGGGGTGGAGCACTTTATTACCACGAGTGGTCCACCGGTTTTTGCTAAAGCTCGACGCTTGGATGCAGCTAAGCTCTCCGTGGCACAGGAGGAGTTCGCCAACCTGGAAAGGTTGGGCATAATTCGCCGCTCGAAGTCCGCTTGGGCTTCCCCCCTCCATATGGTGCCTAAAGCTGACGGCTCGTGGAGACCTTGTGGCGATTACCGCAGGTTGAACATTGCCACAGCTCAGGATCGTTACCCGATTCCGCATATCCAGGACTTTTCGGTGCACCTGGCAAAAGCGTGCATTTTTTCTAAAATAGACCTGGTCCGCGGTTATCATCAGGTCCCGGTTTGACCAGAGGATATTCCCAAAACAGCGGTAATAACCCCATTCGGACTTTTTGAGTTTTTACGCACGCCTTTTGGCCTTAGAGGCGCCGCGCAAACCTTTCAACGGATGATGGACGCAGTGCTGCGCGACCTTCCGTTTGTTTTTGTCTACTTGGACGATATTTTAGTGGCCAGTGCCTCAGAGGAGGAACACGAGAAGCACCTCACTACAGTTTTTCAAAAGTTGGAAGCACACGGGTTGATAATCAACCCGGCCAAGTGCCAGTTTGGCGCAGCGCAAATTGATTTTCGGGGGCACTGTGTCTCACCAGAGGGAGCAGTTCCTCTGCCGGCAAAAGTGCGCGCGGTGGCTGAGTTTCCCCAGCCACAGACAGTGAAAGCGTTGCAGGAATTTTTGGGGATGGTGAATTTTTATAACCGTTTCATACCCCGCGCAGCGCAGCTCATGCAGCCGTTATACACCGCGCTTAAAAAACAGAAGCCTGCCAATGTGATCGAGTGGTCCCCGGAGTGGGAGCGCGCGTTCACAGCGGTAAAACATAACAGTACTCTTAACTTTCTGCACTGCTGCATATATTTGCATATATTTGCTTAAATTGCACATACTGTTAATTACCGTATATACTGCACTGCTGTCCTTTGCACTTCTGATTGGATGCTAAACTGTGTTTCGTTACCTTGTATTCATACATGTGTAATGACAATAAAGTTGAATCTAATCTAATCTAATCTAAAAAAAGCACTCGCTGATGCAGCACTGCTGGCGCACCCAGACCCGGCAGCTCGCATAGCGCTAACCACAGACGCGTCAGAGGTAGCGATAGGGGCCGTGGTAGAGCAGCAGGTCGCCGGAGTTTGGCAACCTCTCGCCTTTTTCAGCAGGTCCCTGCGCGAGCCCGAGCGGAAATACAGCGCATTTGACAGGGAACTCCTGGCGCTCCACTTAGCCATTCGAAATTTCCAGTTCTGGCTGGAAGGGCGGCATTTCACCGTGTTTGTCGACCACAAACCGCTCACTTTTGCGATGTCCAAAACTTCGGAACCGTGGTCAGGGCGGCAGCAGAGACAGCTGGTCACAATTTCTGAATTTACCACCGATATTCAGCACGTAGCCGGTAAAATCAATGTGGTGGCAGACTGTCTGTCACGCGCGGTAATAGCACCCGTCCGCGCGGAAGCGGATTGCGCGGCCGCTTACCCAGAGCGCGGTAGCAGCGCAGACATGCGCGCAGCTCCGGTCCACGTGGGAATAGATTATGCAGCCATGGTGGCGGAGCAGAGCGAGGACGCGGACGTGCGCGTGCTCCTGTCCGGACCAACAGGGTTAAGGCTGGAACGCAAAAATCTACAAACCGGTTTCCCCCCGCTTATTTGCGATGTATCCACAGGGCGACCGCGCCCGGTGGTGCCAGCCGCGTAGCGCCGTCGAGTTTTTGACGTCGTGCACTCCCTAGCGCACCCAGGGGTGCGCGCTTCGGTGAAAATGGTGGCGGAGAAGTTTGTTTGGCCGAGCCTGCGCAAGCACGTGAAGGAGTGGGCTAAAACCTGCATGGCTTGCCAGCGGGCTAAAATTCACAGGCACACTAAGGCGCCCTTAGAACCGTTCCACATTCCGGCTAAAAGGTTCGATCATGTGCACGTGGACCTCGTAGGCCCCCTGCCCACTTCACAAGGGTTCACGCATCTTTTGACGATGGTGGACCGAACCACTCGTTGGCCGGAAGTGGTCCCGTTAACATCAACCACAGCGGCAGAGGTGGCACGTGCTTTTTTAACAGCCTGGGTAGCGTGGTTCGGGGTCCCGTCAGATATTACGTCTGATAGGGGACCTCAATTTGCGTCGGAACTGTGGTCAGCAGTGGCCAGCGGTTTAGGAGCGGCGGTACATCGCACGACCGCTTACCATCCCCAGACCAACGGTTTATGCGAGCGTTTTCACAGGTCTTTGAAGGCAGCCCTCAGAGCGTCACTGACGGACACAGATTGAGTAAACAAACTACCATGGGTTTTATTGGGGTTGCGTTCGGCACCCAAAGAGGATCAAGATGCCTCACCAGCAGAATTGGTCTTCGCGCATCCGCTCAGGCTGCCAGGCGAGTTTTTACCCGACCACACGGCACCAGGGCCCCTCCCGATCCAGGGGTCTCTGAGTAACACGGGAGCAGAAATGCTCCCGGGCCCCGCTCATCACTCTTTCCCGCGTGTGTTCATGCCCCAGGCTTTACGAGACGCAGAGTTTGTTTTTGTCAGGCACGATGCGCAGCGGCATAGTCTCTGCCCACCTTACGACGGTCCATTTCGAGTGCTGGAAACCGGGGAGAAATATTTTGTGTTAGATTTGGGGGGCAGGAGGGAGACGATCAGTATCGATAGATTAAAACCTGCTTTTGTGTTGCATAACGAGTCTGTGTGACCGGCAGGCGCGCCTCGACGCGGCAGGCCTCCTAAGAGGCGGCCCTGGGACCCCCCACGAGGGGCAAATGACCCTCCTCCCCCTCACTCCACAGATGCACAGCAGGACGGCCCAACACAGAGCAGGAGACCTGCATACAGCAGATTCGGGAGAAGATTGAAACCTAAGCTGCATGCAGAATGATGTGTTTTTTGATCAGGGTGCTTAGGTTGCTGTGAGATTCTGTTGGGGGGGGGTGACGTGCTGTATGACTATTGTATGACTGTATGTGGGTGCCCAGTCTTCCGCGTGGAAGGGGGGGGAGTGATGTGGAGCCCATAATTACAGCTTATGTGACTCACATGTGGCTGGCTGAATTCAACCAAGAGAGACTTTGAGCTAGCCATGTGTATTAACTTCACACCTCAGAGGACGATGCGTCTGCACCCCCTGGGGACTCAGAAGAGAGGAGAAGATTACCCGGCCTGACCTTTTGGGGGTCAGAGAGAAGAACAGAAGGACTCTGGGTGTTCTATTACAGATGAGAGGATGTTACTGAGTATTGTGACTTTTATGTGATGTATTGTTTGGGATAAGTGTATAAATGTATGTGTGTGACTGCGTCCTGTCTCTTTTCACTCCGATCGAGAGAGGGGACATAGGATGAATGACAATTAAAGCAGATACTGGAAAATCATCCAATCTCCTCAATTCTTGACTCCTACATTACAACTATTTTCTTGTAAATTTGCTTAAAGGGCCTATATCATGCTATTTTAAGCCTTTCAGAGTAAACTATAAGCATGTATGTGATAGTATATTACCTTTGGTACACTGGAGAATGAATTTCTTATGAAATATGAGTTATTTTCGCAAGCTACTTTTCCAACCCGGAAGTAAGATTCCTCGATCTCTGAGGCTCCGCCTCTCCTTCTTGTGGCTGCCGCCCATTTCATGACGTAACCCCTGAGCCGGCTGTTGCAGCGTGTCGCTGGGTTCCGTCCACGAAAACAACATCTACATTGACCCAGAGTCCGATCGGGAATTTGAGGTGCACGAGATACCACAGCGACCTCGAAGACATTTACAGGAAGTTTCTGACTGGTAAATGAAAAGCTAAGAGAAATGTCTTTCATAGTGTTGTATTTATTATAGAACTGGCGGTCACAGACAAAAAGTTGCTGGCTGGTTTGACGCGTGCTCCCAAAAATAAACTCCTGTGGAGAAGTGTGGAAGGACGAGGCTGAGTTTATTTCTCAAGTCCAGTTTTATTCACATTCACATTCTCCAACATCCAAAAACAGAAAAGAGACTGAATCCCCCCACATCTGTCCCTTTTATACCCCAGGACATCAAAGCACACAGTCACATTGTCTTTTGATCCCAAATCACAATGCATCCCCCTCCAGGACTTCTTGCCTCCACCTAAAGTCCTGGTGGTCAGGAAATCCCTCAAGGCCATCTCTTTGCATACAAAAGGCCAGATTTCACATCCTCCTGTTACCCCTAGGAGGTTCAGTCCTTTTGTTCCTCTGAGACGTGAAGCATACAATAAGCACACAGTAATATACATGTGAAGCATATGAAACCCACATACTGTATGTGCACCACATGACCCCCCCCCCCCCCAAACGTCTAAGATGGAACAACATAACCACAGATTGCATGTAATAATAAAATCACTACATCTCAGTCCACGTGCCGCTTGGGCCTCAGCCTTCTCCCGTATTTGCTGTAAGCAGGCTGTACCACCTCCGCGGCGTCTTCCTGCTGTGGAGCTGCTGCCTGAGGATGAGAACTGTTAGTCAACCTCTGTGGGTGTTCTGGGGAATGCTCTCTAGGGGGTCTGCCGCGCCGAGGAGCCTTAGCCAACTGCACAACTTCGTCAGCTACCACAAAAGCGGGTTTGAGCCTGTTTATGCCAATCATTTCTTTTCTGCCCCCCAAATCTAGCAAAAAATACTTATCCCCTGTTTCCAGCACTCTATATGGTCCATCATAAGGTGGGCGTAAAGGTGGAGAATGGGCATCATGTTTGACAAAAACAAACTCCGCATTTTTTAAAGCCTTAGGCACAAAAACACGCGGAAAACTGTGGTGAACGGGGCCAGGTAGCGTGCTCGGGCCCGTGCTATTCTGTAACCGCTGAGCCGGGGAGCACTCTGCCGCTGGATTATCTGGGAGAAATTCCCTGGGCAGCCGAAGTGGCTGTGCAAAAACTAGCTCAGCTGGGGAGGCTTCTAAATCCTCTTTAGGTGCAGAACGCAACCCCAATAAAACCCATGGTAGCTTGTCCACTCAATTTGCATCTGTAAGCGACGCTCTGAGAGCCGCCTTCACTGACCTGTGAAAACGTTCGCATAACCCGTTAGCCTGCGGGCTGTACGCGGTCGTGCGGTGGATCGTTGCCCCCAGGCTGCGGGCCATCGCTGTCCAAAGTTCGGAAACAAACTGAGGGCCCCTGTCAGACGTAATGTCCGACGGGACTCCAAAACGCGCTACCCATGCCGTTAAAAACGCGCGCGCCACCTCCTCGGCTGTGGATGATGACAGCGGAACCACTTCCGGCCAGCGCGTGGTGCGGTCAACCATTGTCAGAAGATGTGTGCACCCTTGTGAGGGCGGGAGGGGGCCTACGAGGTCCACGTGGACATGATCAAACCTTTTAGCTGGGATGTGAAACAGCTCCAAGGGAGCTCTCGTGTGTCTATGAACCTTGGCCCGCTGACAAGCCATGCAGGCTGCCACCCACTCTCTAACTTGTTTGCGCAGGCTCGGCCATACAAATTTCTCTCTACCATTTTGACCGAAGCGCGCACTCCTGGGTGTGCCAGAGAATGGATCGAATCAAAAATGCGGCGGCGCCACGTGGCTGGAACCACAGGACGCGGCCGCCCAGTGGAGACATCGCAGATTGGGGGGGCATGCCGTCTTGCAGCACCCTGTTCTCCAGCCTTAACCCTGTTAGTCCAGACTGGAGCGCGCGCACATCCACGTCGCTAACCTGCTCCGCGGCCATGGCTGCATAATCTATCCCCACGCGGACCGGGGCCGCGCGCACTTCCGCGTCGCTAACCTGCTCCGTGGCCATGGCTGCAGAATCTACCTCTACGCGGGCTGGAGCCGCCACGGCGCGCGAGAGTCAGTCCGCCACTACATTAAGTTTACCCGCCACATGCTGGATATCGGTAGTAAACTCCGATATCGCGGCCAGCTGTCTCTGCTGCTGGCCCGACCAAGGTTCTGAAATCTTGGCCATCGCGAAAGTCAGCGGCTTGTGGTCAACAAACGCGGTGAAACGGCGTCCTTCCAGCCAGAACTGGAAGTGGCGAATGGCCAAGTGGAGAGCTAACAACTCCCTGTCGAATGTGCTGTATTTTCGTTCGCTGTCGCGCAAGGTCTTGCTGAAAAAGGCAAGCGGTTGCCAGGCTCCGGCTACATACTGTTCCACGACCGCCCCTATGGCCACATCTGATGCGTCAGTAGTGAGCGCTATGCGGGCCGCTGGGACTGGATGTGCCAACAACGCAGTGTTTGCCAGGGCTGTTTTGACTTCAGAGAATGCGCGCTCTCGCTCCGGAGACCATTCGACTTTATTTGTGGGTTTTTGTTTTTTTAGTGCAGCATACAATGGTTGCATGAGCTGCGCTGCGCTGGGGAGGAAACAGTTATAAAAATTCACCATTCCCAAAAACTCCTGTAACGCTTTGATCGTTTGTGGTTGGGGAAAATTTGTTACTGCGCGCACTTTGTCAGGCAGAGGAACCGCTCCTTCTGGAGAGACGCGATGCCCCAAAAAATCAATCTGCGTCACCCCGAACTGACACTTCGCTGGGTTGATTATTAACCCATGCTCTGCCAACCTCCGGAAAACTGCCGTGAGGTGGTTTTCGTGTTCGTCTTCGGACGCGCTGGCTACCAATATGTCGTCCAGGTAGACGAACACGAAAGGGAGATCACGCAAAACCGCGTCCATCATGCGTTGGAACGTCTGCGCCGCGCCTTTAAGCCCAAATGGCATGCGCAAAAACTCGAAAAGCCCGAAAGGAGTTATTACCACTGTTTTGGGTATGTCCTCAGCGCGCACTGGGACCTGGTGGTAACCACGTACCAAGTCTATTTTAGAAAAAACGTGCGCCCCCACCAAATGAACTGAAAAATCTTGGATGTGCGGGATCGGGTAGCGGTCGTGCGCTGTAGCGTTGTTCAGCCTGCGGAAATCACCGCAAGGTTGCCACGAGCCATCAGCTTTTGGGACCATGTGAAGCGGTGAAGCCCATGGGCTCTTTGAACGCCTGATGATGCCCAACCTTTCCAGGTTGGCGAACTCCTCGCGCGCTATGGTCAGTTTAGCTGAATCCAAGCGCTGAACTTTTGCAAAAACGGGCGGTCCGGTGGTAGTAACAAAATGTTCCACCCCGTGTTTAGCCACGGTCGCCGAAAATGTTGGGACCGTGAGTGCTGGGAACTGAGTGAGGAGTGTGTGGAACTTACCACCTGCAGCTGTGACGTTGGCTTGTGCTGTTGGCGGGGCCACTCGAGCTGTACAGGGAATAGAATAAAAAAGAGAGTGCATTAACCAGACGTCTGTTAGCAAGATCGACCAACAAACTATGTGAGCACAAAAAATCAGCCCTTAACATATTGAAATTGACTGCCGCTATGACGAAAGTCCACTCGAATGTACGGCCGTGTAAAGACAGAAGCAGAGTCCTCTCACCGAAGGTCTTAATCACTGAGCCGTTCGCTGCTGACACCCCGGGACCACTGGAGGGCACCAGCCGGTCAGTGTAGGAAGGTGTGATGAAACTCAGCTGGGAGCCTGTGTCCACGAGGAAATGCCTCCCCGAGCGCGCATCCCTCAAGTAGAGCAGCTTGTTCTCCTCTCCGAGGGCCGCAGCTGCTACCGACTCCCGGTCTTGGCATTTCCTGAGCACTTCAAATGGCACGGTGGAATGCACTTGCGTGCCCTCTCTGCGAAGCGGCGATGGTAGAAGCAAAGGACGTCGTCTGCTCCGTGTTTCCTGGCCCCTGCCGCCACCGTTGTCGGTGAGTCTGGTGCTGCAGCCTCTGGCCCCCTGCCATCTCCGGACGTTGGGCCTAGCTCCGCTGCCGCAGCTGTAGCCACGCGCCATTTATTGGCGTCGACGAGTCGTTGCGCCTCCTGGCCCAGCTCGTGGTAGTCTCGTCGGGCCAAAAGTGGTGAATTGGCCAGGGTCACTCTCACCGCTGATGGTAGGGTCCTGAGGAAAAGGTGGGTGAAGATGAAGTTATCATCTTCGGAGTCTCTCAAACTCAACATCTTCCCCATCAGGTCTGCAGGTCTGTCGCTCTCAAATTCAGTCAGCGCCAGGAGCCTCTCTGCTCGCTCCTCCACCAAGGGGGTGAAGTAACAGATGAGTGCAGCCTTCAACGTGCTGTACTTGTCGCTGTCCGGCGGGTGGTTGATCAGGCTCTCCACTCGCTGGGCTGTGTGGTTGTCCAGCTTTGCAACCACATGGTAGAACTTTGTGGCGTCTACCGAAATCCTCCGGAGGTGGAACTGTGCCTCGACTGCGTTAAACCAGGAGCGCGGATTGTTCTGCCTGAAGTCCGGTAGCTGAACTGTCGCTGCATTCGTTTGGCTGGCTCCTGACGAGTCTGGCTCGGGAGAATCGCCTCCGCTCATGATACGTCTTAGGGTCACCAGTGTGGAGAAGTGTGGAAGGACGAGGCTGACTTTATTTCTCAAGTCCAGTTTTATTCACATTCACATTCTCCAACATCCAAAAACAGAAAAGAGACTGAATCCCCCCACATCTGTCCCTTTTATACCCCAGGACATCAAAGCACACAGTCACATTGTCTTTTGATCCCAAATCACAATGCATCCCCCTCCAGGTCTTCTCGCCTCCACCTAAAGTCCTGGTGGTCAGGAAATCCCTCAAGGCCATCTCTTTGCATACAAAAGGCCAGATTTCACATCCTCCTGTTACCCCTAGGAGGTTCAGTCCTTTTGTTCCTGAGATGTGAAGCATACAATAAGCACACAGTAATATACGTACATGTGAAGCATATGAAACCCACATATGTGCACCACACTCCAACCATTTCTGACGAGTAGGCTCTTCTTTAGGAAGGCTGAACAAACTCCTAAATCTCTCACAGCCAAAGACACATTTACGCCACTTAGAAGACATTGTCTTACGTAAAAAAGCAAACAGTTGTTGTCACTGAGCAGCTCAGGTGCGAGAGGAACTACTTCTTCACAGCGTCAATGCTAAAGTGAAAGAGTTTTGCCGATCACCGCTCCGTCAGCTGCGCAGAGAAAGTGGGTGTGTGCGTTAGCCTGGGGGCGGTGCTGGCAGCACAGGCACTTCCTGGAGGGGGCGGCTCACCCACGTTCATACTTATGGACGTGGGGACCCAGTCATTATCAAGGACAGAGCGGAGCAGCAGCTCAGAGAGCAGGGTTGAGGAGGAATACTCAGAGATGCGTGAATGGAGCAAAATACCACTTTGGGGGTGTTTTTTGTGAGGAATTAACCTTATAACATGCTTAAAAGCTCAACAAAGTCAATTTTGCATGATATAGGCCCTTTAATTTTTCTCATAAATTTAAAACTTTTTTCTCACAAATTTGCAGTGTTTTATTGTAAATTTACAACTTTTTTCTCATAAATTTGCAACTTTCTTTTAAATGTGCAACTTTTTTCTCATAAATTTGCAGCTTTTTTCCTTTTAAATCTGCAACTTTTTTCTTGTAAATTTGCAGCTTTTTCCACATACATTTAAACTTTAATAATTTTGCAACTTTTTTCTGTTAAATTTGAAATTTTTTTCTTTTAAATCCGTAACTTTTTTCTAGTAAATTTGCAGCTTTTTTCCCCTTTAAAACTTTTTTCATAAATTTACAGTTTTTATTGTAAATTAGCAACATTTTTCTCATAATTTAAAACTTCTTCCTGTAGCGCCCATAATTGTAACCTTATGTAGCTCATATATTTGACTGCATAGGCTCAAACACAGAAAGACTTTAAGCTTGCAGTGTGTATTTTTTTTTTTTTTTTGTTACTTATTTGTACCCGTAGGTAGACTTGGTTTGCAGTCTGGTGACAAGCCACCGGCTGCTGGTCGCTGCGTGCGCGAGCGCCCTAAACCTACATGTTTTTGGTGTGCGGGAGGAAACCGGAGAAATCCCGGAGTAAACCCACGCAACACGGGGAGAACATGCAAACTCCACACAGCTCACTGTTGGTCGGGGGCTGGGATCGAACCCACGATCTCATGATCCCCGTGATCCCCCGGCTGAGGGTAAAACTGTGCTGCCACAGTGCTAAACCACTGCGCCACCGTGCAGCCCATTGACATCACGCCTCAGATGGACAATGGGTCTGGACCACCTGCGGACTTGGAAGGAAGACAGAGGATCGGGGGCGAGATCCTGAAAGGGTTGTCTGACCCCCTGGGGTCAGACGGAAGAGCAAAGAGGACTCTGAAGGGATTAATTGTAAATAGAAGGATTTGACTTGAGTGTGTGATTCTGTTTTTGATGTGTGGATATAAATGTGTGGGGGTTTACCGCAGCTCTCCCTCTTTTTTCCTGACTGAGAGAGAGAGCTGGGGACGTGAAATGCAATAAACCAATACTGAGAAATAATCCAGTCTCATCATTTCGTGATCCCCACATTGATGACCAAGACGTAAGATGCCGGGGGAACGTTACCCTGACCCGGATTCACCGGAGACCGCCCGCACGAGTGCAGGCTCGATAAAGCTCCCCGAGTTCTGGCAAGACGACCCGCACTCATGGTTCCAACACGCAGAATCGCGGTTCGTGCTTGGGGGAATATCAGCAGATGACACCAAGTTTCATAATGTCATCGCAAGACTCGACAGCCGCACAGCTCGATGTGTGCGGAGCCTGGTGCAGCAGCCACCCGCTGCTGGCAAGTACGACGCGCTGAAAGCCGCCCTCATCGAGAGTTTTGTGCCATCAGCCGAGGTGAGGGCCAGGCGGCTTCTGGACCTGTGCGACAGAGGAGGACGCAGGCCGACCGACCTCATGGAGGACATGTTGCAGCTGATCGGGACAGACAACGATGCGTTTCTGTTCAAACACATCTTCTTGAGGACCCTCCCAGCACACATGAGGGGTACCCTGTCCGGCATGAGGTGTGTGAACCAGCAAGACTTCCGTGCGCTGGCCAAGGAAGCACAGCGGCTCCTCGACGCCTGCGACGAGCAGGAGACTTCCGTGGCAGCAGCAGACCTCGGCGCGGCGGCCAGGGGCAGTGAGGAGCCGGAGGCAGCAGAAGCAACCCCAGCGACGACGGCAGCGGCGCGGTCCCGAAGCAGAGGTTTTTACCATTGACGCTTCGCTGAGAAGGCGTACAGATGCATCCCGCCGTGCAGTTTCAAGAAACAGGGAAACGCCCGGGCCGGGGGTCGTTAGCAGCTTCGACTCTCGGCGAACAGAACAACCTGCTTTATCTGACAGATGCGGGCTCCGGGCGGCAATTCCTCGTGGACACCGGAGCCCAGAGGAGTTTCATCACCGCGACCTATGCGGACCATGTGGCTGGGCCCCGCGGAGACGGAACAACGGCAGCGAACGGCTCGTCTATCAAAACTTTGGGGGAAAGGACTCTGCGCCTGTCCTTGCACGGCCGCACCTATGAATGGACTTTCATAGTAGCGGCGGTGAGTTTCAACATGTTAGGCGCTGACTTTTTGTGCTCACATGGCTTGTTAGTGGATCTGGTTAATAGACGCCTAGTAAATGCACTCTCTTTTTATTCTATCCCTTGTGCAGCTCGAGTGTCCCCGCCGCCAGTACAGACCAATGTCGCCACAGCAGGCGGTAAGTTTCACACTCTTCTAACCCAGTTCCCAGCACTCACAGTTCCCACGTTTTCAGCTAAGGTTGCAAAGCACGGGGTGGAGCACTTTATCACCACAGTTGGCCCACCAGTTTTTGCGAAAGCTCGGCGCTTGGATGCAACTAAGCTCTCCATTGCGCGCGAGGAGTTCGCCAACCTGGAAAGGTTGGGCATAATTCGCTGTTCAAAGAGCCCTTGGGCCTCCCTGCTGCATATGGTTCCTAAGGCTGACGGCTCGTGGAGACCTTGTGGTGATTACCGCAGGTTAAACAATGCCACAGCGCAGGACCGCTACCGAATTCCGCATATCCAGGATTTTTCAGTGCACTTAGCGAAGGCGCGCATTTATTCTAAAATAGACCTGGTCCGCGGTTATCATCAGGTCCCGGTCCGACCAGAGGACATTCCCAAAACAGCGGTAATAACCCCGTTCGGACTTTTTGAATTTTTACACATGCCTTTTGGCCTTAAAGGCGCCGCGCAAACCTTCCAACGAATGATGGATGCTGTGTTGCGCGACCTCCCTTTTTTTTGTCTACTTGGACGACATTTTAGTCGCCAGTGCTTCCGAGGAGGAACACGAAAAACACCTCACGACGGTTTTTCAGAGTGCCATTTTGGCGTAGCGCAAATCGATTTTTTGGGACACCACGTCTCCCCAGAGGGAGCAGTCCCTCTACCGGCCAAAGTACGCGCAGTGGCAGAGTTTCCCCGGCCACAAACGGTCAAAGCGTTGCAAGAATTTTTAGGAATAGTAACCCCACGCAGTGCAGCTTATGCAACCGTTATACGCCGTGCTTAAAAAGCAGAAGCCCTCCAATGTGATGGAGTGGTCCCCGGAGCGGGAGCGCGCATTCACGGAGGTTAAAAAAGCACTCACAGACGCAGCACTGCTGGCTCACCCAGACCCATCAGTCCGCATAGCGCTAACCACCGACGTGTCAGATGTGGCCATAGGGGCCGTTGTAGAGCAGCAGGTCGCCGGGGTTTGGCAGCCGCTCGCTTTTTTCAGCAGATCCTTGCGCAATGCTGAGCGGAAATACAGCACGTTTGACAGGGAGCTGCTAGGGCTCCACCTGGCCATTCACCATTTCCAGTTCTGGCTGGAAGGGCGGCGTTTCACCGCGTTTGTCGACCACAAATCGCTGACTTTTACAATGTCCAAAATTTCAGAACCGTGGTCAGGACGGCAGCAGAGACAGCTGGCCGCAATTTCGGAATTTACCACTGATATTCAGCACGTAGCCGGTAAGCTCAATATAGTAGCAGACTGTCTCTCACGCGCGGTAACAGCGCCTGTCCGCGCGGATGCATATTGTACTACCGCAGCCGCGGGGCGGGGTAACAGCGCGGACACGCACGCGGCCCCTGTTCACGTGGGGATAGATTATGCAGCCATGGCGGCGGAGCAGAGCGGAGACGCAGACGTGCGCGCACTCCTGTCTGGACCAACAGGGTTAAGGCTGGAGAGCAGGAGTTTACAAACCGGCTCGCCCCCCCAATCTGCGACGTATCCACCGGGCGGCCGCGTCCGGTTGTACCGGCCGCATGGCGCTGTTGCGTTTTTGACGCGGTGCACTCCCTGGCGCACCCGGGAGTATGCGCTTCTGTGAAAATGGTAGCGGAGAAGTTTGTTTGGCCGAGCCTGCGCAAGCACGTGAAAGAGTGGGCGAAAGCCTACATGGCTTGCCAGCGAGCCAAAGTCCACAGGCACACGAAGGCCCCTTTAGAACCATTCCACATTCCGGCTAAGAGGTTCGATCATGTGCACGTAGACCTAGTGGGCCCCCTACCGCCGTCACAAGGGTTCACACATCTCTTGACAATGGTGGACCGAACCACACGTTGGCCGGAAGTGGTCCCGTTAACATCGACCACAGCGGCAGAGGTAGCTCGCGCTTTTTTAACAGCCTGGGTAGCGCGGTTCGGGGTTCCGTCCGATATTACGTCCGATAGGGGACCTCAATTTGTGTCGGAACTGTGGTCAGCAAAGGCCAGCAGCTTAGGAGCGGCAGTCCACCGCACTACCGCTTATCACCCCCAGGCCAACGGTTTATGCGAGCGTTTTCACAGGTCTTTGAAGGCAGCCCTCAGAGCGTCGCTCACGGATGTAGATTGGGTAAACAAACTACCATGGGTTTTATTGGGGTTGCGTTCGGTGCCCAAAGAGGACTTAGATGCCTCACCCGCGGAATTAGTTTTTGCACAACCTCTCAAGCTGCCCGGCGAGTTCCTACCAGCCCATGCGGCACCAGGGCGCCCCCTGGCGCGGGGACCTCTGATTGGCACGGGAGCAGAAATGCTCCCGGGCCCCACTCATCACGCTTTTCCGCGTGTTTTTGTTCCCAAAGCTTTACAAAACGCTGAATTTGTTTTTGTCAGGCACGACGCTCAGCGACACAGTCTCCGCCCACCATATGACGGTCCATTTCGAGTGCTGGAAACCGGGGATAAATATTTTGTGCTAGATTTGGGGGGCAGAAAAGAAACAATCAGTATTGATAGATTAAAGCCTGCCTTTGTGTTGCATGACGAATCTGTACAGCCGGCGAGGGCGCCTCGACGCAGCAGATCCCCCAGGGAACGGCTCCTGGAGCCCCCGCAGGGGACAAATAACCTTTCTCCCCCTCATTCCACAGATTCGCCGCAGGACGGCACAACACAGACTGTGAAACCTGCGTACAGCAGGTTCGGGAGGAGGTTGAAGCCTAGACTACGTGCAGAGTGATGTGTGTTTTGATCAAACTGTGTAGGTTGTGTTGTAGATTCTACAGGTGGGGGGTGACATATGCTGTATTGCCATTAGGATACTGTTATTGTGTGTCCTTTCTTTGGCATTTGGGGGGGGGGTGATGTAGCGCCCATAATTGTAACCTTATGTAGCTCATATATTTGACTGCATAGGCTCAAACACAGAAAGACTTTAAGCTTGCAGTGTGTATTGACATCACGCCTCAGATGGACAATGGGTCTGGACCACCTGCGGACTTGGAAGGAAGACAGAGGATCGGGGGCGAGATCCTGAAAGGGTTGTCTGACCCCCTGGGGTCAGACGGAAGAGCAAAGAGGACTCTGAAGTGATTAATTGTAAATAGAAGGATTTGACTTGAGTGTGTGATTCTGTTTTTGATGTGTGGGTATAAATGTGTGGGGGTTTACCGCAGCTCTCCCTCTTTTTTCCTGACTGAGAGAGAGAGCTGGGGACGTGAAATGCAATAAACCAATACTGAGAAATAATCCAGTCTCATCATTTCATGATCCCCACATTCCTAACAAATTTGCAATTTTTTTCTGTTAAATGTTCAACTGTTTTCTGGTAAATTTGCAACTTTTTCCTCGTGAATTTGCTATTTTGTCTATTTTGGGATTTATAAGATGGCGGCAGCGCGCTCGGACGCAGCGGCCCCTCTTGGCATCAACGAGTGTGAGAGTTTTGAGTGTTTTGATCATCCCAGACGTACATTCTGTAAAACTTACAACCGTGAGACCTTATTAAACATCAAGGTACTGCACGCTGCAAGAATCGCGGAGATCGGTTGTGATTTGGACATTCTACGCCAGCATGGAATTCTGGCGGAGTCCCCGCTGGAAGCTACCCGAGAGAGGAGGAAGCGGAAGCGGAGCGAACGCAAGCAAAAGCGTGGAAAAAGGGCCGGGATCCATGCTAGGCTAAAGGCTAACCCCTCCAGACCAGCGGTACCGTTGCTTCTTCTCTCTAACATCTGCTCCCTCGAAAACAAGGTGGACGAGCTGCGTCTGCTGAGAGAAACCCGGAGAGAGTGGAGAGACTGCTGTGTGTTTGTTTTCACCGAGACATGGCTCCACGGCAACATTCCTGACGAGGCCATTCAACTGGAAGATATGGCAATGTTCCGTGCCGACAGGGAAACGGCGAGCTCCGGTAAGAGCCGGGGGGGGGGGGGGGGGGTTATGCATCTATGTTAACAAGAACTGGTGCGTTAACGCCACGTTAGTATCTAAACACTGCTCTCCGTTGGTGGAGTTCCTAATTGTAAGTTGTCGGCCATTTTATCTGCCGAGGGAATTCAGCAACGTGTATGTAGCTGGTGTTTACATAGCGCCGAGCCCTAATGCTAAAGCTAATGCTAAGAAGGCACTCGGGGTACTGCACAATGCTATTAGCGAAATCCAAACTTCACACCCGGACAATTTTGTGGTGGTTGAGGGGGATTTTAACCACACCAGCCTAAAGACTGTGCTCCCCAAGTTTAAACAATGTGTAGACTTTAAGACCAGAGGAGAGAATATGTTGGACTTAGTGTACACAAACACAGATGCATATAAAGCGATACCCTGCCCCCATCTTGGCCGTTCTGATCACATGTCCGTGATGCTGCTGCCTGCCTACAAACCTTTATTGAAGCGCAGCAGGCCAGCAGTGAAACAAATCAGGATTTGGCCAGAGAGTGCAACCTCTGCACTGAAAGACTGTTTTCTGCACACAGACTGGGAGATCTTCAAAATAGCAGCCTCCCAGGAAGACAAGACAGATGTGGAGGAGTATGCTGATACAGTCACCAGCTACATCGCGAAGTGCACAGAGGATGTCACTACAGTGAAGACCATCACTATGCGGGGTAATCATAAGCCCTGGATGACTGCAGAGGTGCGCTCGCTGCTTACAGCCAGAGATGCAGCCTTCAGAGCGAAGGACAGGATCGCCCTCCGCTCAGCCAGGTCTTCGCTCTCAAAGGGAATTAAGGCGGCAAAGCGCGCCTATGCGGACAAAATCCAGGGACACCTCTGTGACACTAGGAACACCAAGCAGATGTGGCAGGGAGTTCGGACACTGACGGGCTAAGTCTAGGCAGGGGGTCGATGATGACGACGCTTCGCTTCCAGACAGGCTTAACGACTTCTTTGCACGTTTTGAAGCATCAAACTCGACAATCAGAGGGAGGGCTGGCCCACCCCCACCATCGGTCGGACCAGCTTTTACCATCAACACACCGGACACACGGAGGACCCTAAACCAGAGTCAACCCACACAAAGCTGCAGGTCCGGACAACATTCCAGGACGTGTGCTCCGAGACTGCGCGAGCGAGTTGGCGGATGTCCTGACTGACATTTATAACATCTCCCTGAGTCAGGGCATCGTTCCCAGATGCTTCAAGACCTCTTTCATTGTACCGGTGGCAAAGAAACCAGTTGTGTCCTGTTTGAATGACTATCGTCCTGTTGCACTGACACCAATTGTGATGAAGTGTTTTGAACGGCTTGTCAAACCACACATTACAGCCTGCCTCTCTGCATCACACGACCCGCTCCAGTTTGCATATCGTTCAAACCGCTCCACGGAGGATGCTATAGTCACCACCCTACTCTCTGTCATCACCCACCTGGACCAGAAAGACACCTACGCCAGACTCCTGTACATTGATTTCAGTTCAGCATTCAACACCATTATTCCCCAGAGACTGATGGAGAAATTACTCCTTCTCGGTCTGAACACCGCCACATGTCTCTGGATCCTGGATTTCCTGACTGAGAGACCTCAGTCTGTCCGGGTTGGAAACAACATCTCCAACTCTGTCACGCTGAACACCGGATCCCCTCAAGGCTGTGTACTCAGTCCACTGTTGTTTACACTTCTAACACATGACTGTGTATCCAGACACGAGGGGAACCAGATTATTAAGTTTGCAGACGACACCACGGTGGTGGGACTTATTCAGAGGGATGAGGAATCAATGTACAGGGAAGAAGTGAGAGACCTGGAGGGCTGGTGCAGGGAGAACAATCTGGAGCTCAACGTGGACAAAACGAAGGAGATGATTATCGACTTCCGGCGGTCACAGCCTGAGCACGTCCCCCTCAGCATTGGCGGCCGTTTAGTGGAGAGAGTAGAGAACATCAAGTTCCTCGGAGTGCAGATCTCGCAGGACCTGACCTGGAGCAAGAATTCCTTGGGGATCAGGAAGCAGGCTCAGCAGAGACTGCACTTCTTGAGGAAACTCAAACAGGCCTCTCTCCCCATCTACATCCTCAGGACCTTCTACAGAGGTGTGGTGGAGTGTTCTGACGTACTGCATTGCTACATGGTACTCCAGCTGCAGTATGTCAGACAAAAAAGCCCTGCAGAGGATAGTCAAGGGGGCTGAGAGGGTAATTGGAGTCTCCCTCCCCTCTGTCCAAGAACTTTTTCAGAACCGTTGTAGGAGCAGGCACTGAACATTGTCAAGGACCGTTCTCACCCTCTGCATAAACACTTTGAACTTCTTCCATCTGGTAAACGATTCTGGAGCATCAGAGGCAGAACCACCAGACTGATCAACAGCTTCCTTCCACAAGCTGTCAGGATGCTGAACAGTTGACCCGGAATCTCTCATACACACTACTGCACCTACGGACATTTTGTATATTATTTGTATATTATAGTTAGTTGTTGTTTTTTTTTGTTCCCCCCCCAAGTATGTCTCAGGGATGTGTGAATGGATGGGGGGGTGGGGGTGGGGGGTGGAGCTATGTGGGAGTGTGTCTTAAATCATGCTGCTTCTATTTATATGGATGCCGAGAGAAACGCAATTTCATCTTGCCTGCACTACAGTTGTATGTACAGCAATATGACAGTAAAGTTTGATTTGATTTGATTTGATAAATTCACTACTTTTTTGTCATAAACCTGCAACTCTGTTAAATCTGAGATATTTTTTTCTTCTAAATTTGTAACATTCATATGGACACTGGTTTAATTTTTTTTCTGTGTAATTGATAGAAATAAAGATGTCCACACATTTCGTGCAATTTTCACTTTACTGCTAAACTTTCAGTTCTGTCAAACCTTCATCAGAGCATACAAACTGTAGCAATGAACAGGGTTAAATGGGAGAGCATTCCCATATTAGTCATTAGCAGTACGCAGTACACCTGTGTACACACCCCTGTGGCAGTGCTAAGTGTTCTGGGAAATCTAGTCCCAACTATCAGAATTAAAGAAAGGAGGCAAATCATACCTCAAACCTTTCTAAGAAAAAAGGGGGAGGTGTGTCAGAGGTGAACAGAAAGACAAACAAATCACAAGGTACAATAACAGAAGAGAAATAAAACAAACTCAGATACAGACTAGAAATAAATTGCAAATAAAACAAGACATGGCAAAAACAGACTGAACAAAAACAAGGAAAAATGGAAGACAGTATGATAATTCAAAAGGCATAACAATTTGACAGGTACACATGAAAACAGAGAAAAGCCATCAAACTGAGCTTGGGAGAACATCCAAGCTCAGTTCATGACAGAGCCCCCCTCTCAAGGGGTGGACCCAGACACCCCAAGGTAACATCAAAAGAAAAAGACCCCCCCCCCCCCCACACACACACACAAGAACCACAACAATCTACCCAGGACGGTTGGTGGGAGGAACAGGTCAGGAGGGAACAAAACAACCCCACTCAGAAGCCACACCAAAAAACACAGAATTACCTCCCCCCGCCCCGGCCCAAGGAGCTTTAGAGTTCAAGAGGCTGCCCAAAGTCTAAGGCCTGGCAGATGACAAGGTGCACCGAGTCAGGTGGCCTGCCAAAGTCCCAGGCCAGCCCGACGGCCAGGTGGTACGAGTCAGGTGGCCTGCCGGAGAATATGGACCACCCGACTCAGCGGCTCAGTCTTTCAGGCGGCCGGCCCAAGTGCATCAGCCACTGAAACAAAAGAGGCGGCCCGGGAGGTGCCTTCTCCACTGGAAGACCCAATACTGGGGAGGAGGGGAAGCCCTGACATCATCAGGCAGAGGGAGAAGGGGGACCACGACCACGACGGCGTCTGACTGATGAAGAGGAAGGACCATGATGCCCTCAATGGTCTCAAACTGGGGAAACGTTGCACCCGCGGTGGCTCCGGGCTGGAGCTCTGCAGCACCCGCGGTGAACCCAGACTGGGCCAGCGCTGCATCCACGGTGGACCCGGATTGGGCCAGCGCTGCACCCACGGTGGACCAGCTGACCCATGAGAGCACCAGACCAAGGAGATGGTCAACTACTGGAACACAGGCGAGGGCAGAGGAAGAAGGCCCTCGACGACCTCGGACTGAGGCGCAGCACTGTCCACGGTGAACTCTGCAGTGAGGGAAGCTGGATGTCTGATGACCTCGGGCGACGAGCCTGGACCCATGGAGACCTCTAGTATGGCTGGAATATTCTCAATGACCCTAGAAGAAGGCTCAGATATACAAAGAGAAGAGGGTTCGGGGTCATCAGCAATGGCGGAGCCCAGCAAGGTCAGCTCAGGTGCAGTGGGCGGCTGCACCTGGCTCTCCTCACCAAGAGCCAAGCAAGATTGTTCTAAAACAGAGAGAAGGAAGACAAAAGAGAGAACTTGCCTGAGCTCAAGTTCCACCACCATCCAGGACTCTGATGATCCAGCCCTCTGGAGGTCCAGCTTGATTGCTGACACTGCGGCGGCGGCCTCCACAGCAGGCATGATGGTGATCGCAGTCTTGGTTGCCCACGCTGGAGGCTTCTCCGGCGTGGCGGCTGGGGTCTGGCTCACCATTGGTGCTGGGACTGGATCTGCCAGGGCCATGACCTCCTCCGTCATCCAGCGGTCGGATTCCAGGATAGACAGGAACTCAGGACCGGGGAGAGAGGGCACGGAGAGGGCAGGTGAGCGAATAACTACTGCAGCAGGTGATGACAGCTCCAGGGACTGCAGACCCAGAGTCTCATTACCGGGAATCAGGCAAGATATATCATCATTAATTAACACAAAATGAAAGGCAACTTGCCTGTTTTCCAGGCGTTCAATGTTGTCTGCTGCAGCAGATGTACAGTTATCCCTCTCCGTGGCCACGGTGAAAATGGAACCCTCTGAGGCTTGTAGAGAGCCGCCCCTGATTTCACGGAGATGGACAGAACCGTGAAGGACGCAGTGGGCCTCTCAGCAGTGGGAGTAGTCACCGGGAGGAAGCGGGAGGCAGCAGCTGCACTGGGGGGAGAAGCTGAGGATTCAGCTGCAGAAAAAAGGCGCCTGGTGCGCACCGCTGCAGGATTCTTCTGCTCCGACAAGGAAGGGG
This sequence comes from Pholidichthys leucotaenia, assembly GCA_020510985.1. Lineage (NCBI taxonomy): Eukaryota > Metazoa > Chordata > Actinopteri > Cichliformes > Pholidichthyidae > Pholidichthys > Pholidichthys leucotaenia. The sequence goes on from CM035841.1 coordinate 420,220,873, forward strand.
CTGTTGACGAGAAGGAAAAGGCATTCCTCCAGTGGTTTGCAATGGGATGACGCTGTTTTTTTAGGTGTTGGAGCTGGCTTAATGGGAGCGGGAACAGGCGCAGGGTTCTGGTGAGAAGCAGAAACAGTGGACCCCCGGGAGCGCCCTCCCTTTGGCGTGAGCTCGACCTTCTTGGAGGACTCCCTTACCCTTTCGCTGTTCTCATGCTGCAGCACTGCCACCAGGGTTATCTTCTCAACTCCCTCAGTGTGCTCCGAGAGCTGAGGGCATCGACGAGCTGCTGTCTCTGCCAGATCCAAGTACCAAAGTGCGTCCTCTGGAGTGGAGTATGTGTGTGCCGTAGAGATTAACCCGTCCATTTCCATAAGGGCCTGGCAGCACTCCTAACCCAGATGCAGAGGATAGCCGCATTCTCCTGCTGTATCCATCATCGCTCCACGACAGGTGAGCAAAAAAGACAAAAAAGGAAAAATGCACTAATCACAGCAGCTGAGTCTCAACTGGTCGCTGCTTTCTGTCATGATTTGCTCCTTCGGAGCAGAGAATGAGTGAGACTCACGTGCTGAACTGTGAATTAGTGCTTTTTACTAACTCAAAGAGCAAAACAAAAGTACAAACACGGTGCCCAAAAAACAAAGATGACAATGAGAGGGAGATTACTTACAAAGATTACTCACCAGAGCTCTGCTTTGCTCTGGTGGAGATGAGGAATGGCAATCAAAGCAGCGACAATCAAAATGGAAAACAGTCTCCCTTAAATAGGGATCAAACCAATGACAAAGATGAGTAACAGGTGTGAGTGCACATGAGCGGGGAAAGAGGGGATGATAATGGGATCAGCTGGTGATAATGGGAGGGGAGTAGTTGGGGTAACTATCATGTGCGGCGAGCGCTCTTCCCCTCCTTCCTGCTCTCCGGCTCCCTCATCAGATGCACCTGCTCATCCCTGTCTGCCAGCGTTTATAAGGAAGCATCTTCAGTGATTCCACGCTGGCTCGTTTGGGTATACTGCTCAGCTAGACGGCTCTACGTAGCGGCATTTGTCTTATGAAATCTGCTAACGTTTATCTCTTTCCATCTCTTCCAGGTTGCTGCCAATGGACCGGTGTGTCTGCGGGAATTTGGTGCGCTCGCCAGCTCATTGCTCCTCCTTCAGCAGCCTTCCCTCTTCGCCCGGTCGGACCCAGTTACCTCCCCTGTCCAGCAGTTCCACCTGCTGGTACTTCTCCTTCGCTGGGTTCTGTGCGGGTGTCATCCATCTCCCACGTGAGTGGCATAAATCTGTTTTTCCCATTTGTCTTCCATTCCTCATTGATCAGACTCATTTGTTCTCTGCAGGGCTCCTGCTTTCTGGCGAGTGACTGGCGTTTTTCTTCTCGAGTTGTTGTGTGTGAATCACTTTAATAAAAGGTCAAACGTTCTTTGTGTGTTTGCTTGGTGATTGCACACTGCACTCAGGTGGCTTGTCCAGCCAATATGACAGAACGAGCCAGCCAGAGTCACCACCTGGCGGGTCAACGTCATCAACCGATCACTCCGCGCTCCACCGCCTCGACGTTACAGAGAGCCAGGTGGCTGAGCACACTCAGCTGCTGCAGGCTATTGCGCAGCAGCTGACTGTCATTACTGATCAATTAGATCATGCGGGTGCTCCGGCTGCTCCGCCTTCACCTGCTCATCCTTCCACCGTAATCCGCCAAACCCTTGCTATTTCCACCCCTGGCGTTCCTTGAGAGGGGGGTTCTGTCATGTGTGGCAAGCGCTCGCCTCCTCCTTCCTGCTCTCCGGCTCCCTCATCAGATGCACCTGCTCATCCCTGTCTGCCAGCGTTTATAAGGAAGCATCTTCAGTGATTCCACGCTGGCTCGTTTGGGTGTACTGCTCAGCTAGACAGCTCTACGTAGCAGCATTTGTCTTATGAAATCTGCTAATGCTTATCTCCTTTCATCTCTTCCAGGTTGCTGTCAACGGAGCGGTGCGTCTGGGGGGATTTGATGCGCTCGCCAGCTCATTGCTCCTCCTTCAGCAGCCTTCCCTCTTTGCCCAGTCGGACCCAGTTACCTCCCCTGTCCAGCAGTTCCACCTGCTGGTACTTCTCCTTCACTGGGTTCTGTGCGGGTGTCATCCATCTCCCACGTGAGTGGCATAAATCTGTTTTTCTCATTTGTCTTCCATTCCTCACTGATCAGATTGTTCTCCACAGGCAAGTGACTGGCGTTTTTCTTCTCGAGTTGCTGTGTGTGAATCACTTTAACAAAAGGTCAAACGTTCTTTGTGTGTTTGCTTAGTGATTGCATGCTGCACTCAGGTGGCTTGTCCAGCCGATATGACACTAACAGTCTGACAGGCAATGCTCACACATAGTGCAGACCTGGGAATGTTGCCTGACAGCTGTCAGTCATAGGCCTTTTCCACCAAGACGGTTCCAGTGCTTAACTGGAGCCAGAGCCCAACTTGGCACCAGTTCTTTGGTTTTCAACCGGCTAAAGCACCAGTCCCAGCTTCTCAAAAGTGGGGCTAACCTGGCCCCAACTCCTACCTGGGCCAGCGATAGCACCAGTTGACGTCAGTTACGTCCACAGCCATGGGCGGGGTTAACTGACCAGCTTCAAAACATTACTGACCGCCATGTTGCATTCCAAACAGCAGAGCAAGCAATGGATTCCAAAACCAAACAGATTTGGAGCGAAGAGGAGCCATGTTTCCTGGCTCTGTCCCTGGTGTGTTACAGAATACTTTGTTAGATATCCAGTGCAAAATATGCTGCATTTGTTTAGTATCAATGCTGTTTATTGTTGTCTCAAATGACGTTAGTGGTGTCGCCATATATCATGAAATGCTCGTTTGAGAGAAAATGAGAACAAAAATCTTAGCGTCTTACAGAATACTTTCTTATAAATACATCCAGTGCAAAATACTCTTTTTGTGGTATCAATACCGTGTATACGGGAGATTTTTCTCCCAAAGACGCTAGTAACGTCATTTTTACTATTTCGGTAATATTTCCATAATCTTGGGCCATTTTTAAAAAAAATTTCATTCGTGTGTTTATGTGTCGTGTAACTGTTTATCTAATCCTTCCCTTACTTTATTGTACAGTCACCTGCACCTACAATTTCATTGTACTGTACATCTGTACAGTGACAAAGTCTATTCTATTCCTATTCTTCTATTCTATAATCAGACATGTAAGCTTTGCTAATAATGATATTGAATAAAATTGCCTTCTATGCCTGCACATTTAATGGAAGGCTTAAGTTGTATACTGTACAAACTAAAACACTTTTTTGTATTTAGATTTATCACACCTGGATGATGTGGGAGAACCACCCAGACCTGTGGTGTCCAGCTCACCTTCACCAGCACCAAGCTTGTCCTCCTCCTGCTCTTCCTCCTCTCCTCATCAGACCAGATTAGGTCTGGTAATTAGACCAGATTAGGTCTGATATATTTAGATCATGACCCATTCACACAAAGGAGGGAGTGAATTAAATCAATTATACACTCGAATTGAATGTTGTGATATCACTTACAGTTAATGGATGTTGAATAAATACATTCAATCTTGGATTGACGATTCCTGCGTTTTTCAGTGTGTGGTTATTTTATATTGCTTATTTTTGTACTTTAAAACAGGGAAACAGAAGTGGGACACAAACATGGACCTCCTTCTAGACTACCTGGAGAGGTCAGACAGACAGCAGGAGCAGAGCAGGAGGGAGGAGCAGCTGACCTCCGCTTTGCTGCAAAGCATCCAGAAGATGGAGGACAGGACCAACACCCTTGTTGGACTGATGGGACACGTTGTGTCTGTGCTTGAGGGACTGCAAACAAAGCAACTATCACTGCTTTGATATTTTTGGCGGTGTGTACATAATATTTCATATGTAGCAGTCATAAGTTTTTGCACAGTTTGTAAATAAGCTTTCTTTCCATAAGCGTTTTTCTGTTTCTACATTAAGTAATTGTTATCCTCACACCAAACATATGCATGAAATGTAGAGCTATTTAGGACAAACAATGTAAATCACTATAACATTATAGTGGTGGGAAGTGAAAATACCAGTACTGAATTACTGCACTTAAGTTCATTCTTTCAGGTATTTGTAGACTTTACTCATTTTTGCCAACCTTTTTCACATTTTCTAAAGAACAAGCAGCAACAAACTTTAAATCTATGCATTTTCTGTGGAAAATGTTCCAAGTTGCCTGCTTCAGAAATGATAAATAATGAGTTTATATTGTTTTGACAAGGTACCACATGACATTCTGTCAGCTCTGGACAAGATCATTTCTTGGGAAAGTACTTTTAACTTGTACATTGTAGAGTCTGTCTCTTGTTTCCTCTACATGAAAAAAAAAAACTTGAATCAGTACTTTAACCAGAATAGATTACATACAAGTCCATAAGGTGTATACCTTTAACAACTCTGTAAATGTGCCTATAAAATATATATATACATACACCATAAACACTTCAAAACAGAGTACACTGAGGACCGATTGTCAGCTGAATTTTTTTTATTCATTAACACTTTTCAGCTACTTTACATATGTTATATTTTGTAAATGATATGGCAGGCACTAAACAGGTGATTGCTCCCCACTGTTAAAGCACTCCATTAAAGCTTTCCTCATGTCATCCCCTTCTACACTGGCATGGTCAGCTAGTGGCTGAACTGGAGCCTGACTCTGATCAGGTGTGTCTGGGAGTCCAAACTTGTCACCATGTTCCTCACAAATATTATCAAGTATGCAGCAGGTGAGCACCATTTTCTTGCTCAGCTCCAGTCTGCAGTCATTCCTCGTCAGGAAGGACCTCCATCGTCCTTTCAAGCCGCCAAAAACCATTTTCACAACTGAACGTGCACGGCTCATCCGGTAGTTGTAGTAACATTGTTCAGGGGTAAGTCTGCCTGAGTCCGAAAAGGGTTTCATCAGCCACTTCTGCATGGGGTTGGCTGGGCGGTGAAATCCGGTGTCGTGCCAAAAAGTGATCAGTCGACAGGAGCCAGGAGCGCCCGCTTGTTAAAGGTGTACTGCCTGGTCTCAGTCCACCTACAATGTGTCTGAATGTTTTGAGGTTTTATCACATCTGAAAAATTAGTGTTAGCCAAAGTGTTGCAGTTTGGAAAACAACGTATAGAATTTATTAGATTGCAATTGATTACAATATTTATGTGCAAAAACGTTGTTTGGAGGTGCATACAATATATATTGATACAGTACATGTATATATTGGGGACTGCGGCAGCACAGCAACTCACCCTTGGCCGGGTGATCCTGGGTTTGATCCCAGCCCCCGACCAACAGTGATCTGTGTGGAGCTTGTATGCTCTCCCCGTGTCTGCATGGGTTTACTCTGGGATTTCTCCGGTTTCCTCCCACATGCCCAAAACATGCAAGTTAGGTTAATTGGCATCAAAACTGGGGATTCTAAATTGTCCTTAGTTATGAATGTGAGAGTGAATGGTTGTCTGTCTCTCTGTGTTGGCTCTGTGATGGACTGGCGATCTGTCCAGGGTGTACCCTGCCTCTCGCCCAAAGATGCTGGGATAGGCTCCAGCCTCCCCCCCCCCCCCCCCCCCCCAAAAAAAGAATTAAGTGGAAGAAGATGGATGGATGGATGGACATGCATATATATATATGCAGTAAATTGGTGCATTTTTCCATGTAACCTTGTGACTGCATTATTATAATTGCTTTAAATCCTAGATCAAGTTTGTTTCGAGTTCAACATGCATCATGAGTGTTAAATATATCTTATTATACCTATCTGTTGAAATATATATTTAACAACTAATATAACCCCATAACAACAATATGGCTCCTGGCGACCATTTTTTTTGGCAGCTGATCACTTTTTGGCATGACATAGCAGGTGACCTCCGTCTCGTAATGCGCCGTAACACCACCCATTACAGAACTGACAAATAGGTTTAAAAGTGCAGTCAATGCTAGCTAGTTCAGCTACAGACTTAAGCTAACAATGGCTGATAACTGAAATACTGATAATTACCCGTCTCCTTAAACGTAGCCGCCGTTCTCTGCAATTAAGAATAAAACTGTTTTTGGATGGTAATACAGGTTTGGAATAAGAAAAGCATCACACCCAAACAGACAACAGACTCCTCCAAGTTGACAAGTTAGCGCACCTACTGACTCTTCTTCTCCTCTTTTTACTTCTTCTTCTGTGGTGCTCTGCAGGGTTGCATAAAGGCGCCTCACACTGTGTAATGACGTAGCCCTGACGTAAACCCCAACTAGCTCCATATTGGTGGAAAACCAACTGGTTCTTATGAGGCACTACAGTTGAACTGGTTAAGCACTGGCACAAGCACCAGAACCAAACTAGCACTGGTTCTTATTTTGGTGGAAATGAGGCATCAGAGAACCAATATGAGAAATAAACAAACTCAGATACAGACTAGAAATAAATTGCAAATAAAACAAGGCATGGCAAAAACAGACAAAAACGGAAGACAGTATGATAACTCAAAAGGCATAACAATATGACAGGTAAATATGAAAACAGAGAAAAGCCATGGAACTGAGCTTGGGAGAACAGCCGGGCTCAGTTCATGACACAAAATAGTCCCTGTTTTTTGAATAGGACTCAAACCAGCTAAGTGCTGTACCAGAAAGTCCCACCCAGTTTTTCAGCCAGTCTAGTAAGATGGTATGGTCGACCGTGTGGAATGCAGCACTGAGGTCCAGTAGAACCAAGGCTGAAATGTTGCCACTATCTGTATTGGCACAGATGTCATTAAGGACCTTAACTAGAGCTGTGGTGTGGCCGAAAACCTGACTGGAAGACATCAAAACAGTTATTTAATGTCAGGAAGCTGTACAATTGTTGAAAGACAGAGTTTTCTATTATTTTGCTATGGAAGGGGAGGTTTGATATAGACCTATAGCTGTTCCTGAGTGAGGTGCAGGTTGCTCTTTGATAACAGCTGTTTTTAGGCACGGAGGGAAGACACCTGAATATAGACACATATTTATGATCTGTAGTAGATCTGAGTCCATACAATGTGAAATGTTTTTAAAAAAATCCTTGTTGGGAGAGTATCAAGGCAGCAGGTAGTGGATTTCGGGTGGCATATGATGTCATCCAAGTTTTTTTGATCGATAGAAAAAAAAAATTGCCATGGTGTTTACATCTTCTCTAGTGGACACAGAGGCAGCACATGTCCTGCACCTGGCATAGGAGCACTGATTGACTAACTTTTCTCTATTACAAATACAGGGGCCCCGAAACACAATCTTATACAGCATCCTGACTACAGAAATACCTATCGTGTCCCCCTTAGTCTTTACTCTGGAGAAAATGTTCTGCTTATTGTCCACCCCAACAGTGAAATGAAAGATCTGCCCATGTCTCCAGTCTTTTGAAAGTTAATTTCAGTCATACATCATTAAAAATATTTTCTCGTGAATTTCAAACTGCTTTTACAAATGCACAAGTTAGAATTCTGAATGGGGAAAAAAGATGCATCAGGACACACTGATAATTTTGTCATCGCACTGCAGCGAGTCAACATTCATCTGAGTATTCATCATATTTTCTGATTTTTTTTCTATAAAAATAAAGCAGTTGAATGAACATCCTTCATGAGTGGTTATTCCATAATTTCTGCTGATGGTTGCACATCATCAATGATGCTGTCAATCTCCTCTGGGTTGGCTGGGATTACCACGTCATCATAGGCCTGGAGAGTTGCAGAGAGAGACATTCAAATAAAAGCATATTCTACTTGTTCCTGGCATTTTTGTTTTTACAGTCATCTTAAACCGCTTTATAATTACATTTTCATCTTCTCTACCCCCCTCTTCATTACAGTTTTGTCGTCTCTGGTGTCGCTCCCTCCTCCATCTTGCAAACAGCAGCAGCAGCACCAGAGCTGAACACAGAAGCACAAAGCTACTTTACTACAACACACCAGCATCATCCAACTGCTATAGTGCTATGTCCTCGTGTTTGATGCTTTGTAAACTCTCTTTTTAATTTTTTTTTTTAATCTATGGGCAATATATGCATATATATAGATAGGGCTGTTACGGTAGAGGAGTTTCCCCTGCGGTGACGGTGGACAGCTCAATACCGCGGTATGTGGTATTATTGCAAATGTTTTTAGGACCCTGTGGATTCATAATTTAAACAGGGTTTATAACTGTGTTGATATCGCCACCTCGTGAATGAGACATTCAGTCTTGCGCATGTGCCTTCCAACGTGTTCAGGTCGTGGGCAGGCGGCGCGGTCACAAAATTTGGGCTGCACACGGTCGTCTGCGGTCGAGCACTCCAGACACTAGCAGAGTAGAAACGATGACGTAAATTTCGTCACACGAGGTTTCCGGTTACACGTACATGGACAGCAGAGGTGTAGCATGAAGCAGGCTTAACTAAGGGGTGTGTGGACTGGAGACTGCAGCGACATTCAGCTCATAAGCAGGACAGCCTCCGTACAGGACCCTGCATGGATCTTGTCTCCGTGATTTTTGCCGCTGTCGGAAAAATCTCGTTCAAACAAGCTGCTCTCGGAGCTCATCCACGGAGCATACACAGTCAGGATCATACACACTCTGCTCAGAAGGAAATAACACGCTTTGTGCCATTTCAGTGCCCACTGTTACGGCTGTATTTAACAAGGAGTCCAAATGCTTTCACCACTAACTGCCTGCTGGAGTCCATCTGGAGAGAGTGACTCACACGCGGCAGCACTGTGTGCTGTGAAAGCTTCTAGAGTACTGGGTGCAAACATGCTGTTGGTAATAAAAATGCGCTTCATTTAGCAATTTATTTAATAATCAATAGGGGCACATAAGTGAACAATGGAATATAGCCACACACACAAAAAAACGTGAACACTGCGGTTGTTGCGGTTGGTTGTTTTCCTTCGCGGTAGGCGTGTCCATAGTGCGGTATTACATAATTGTGGTTATCACGACAACCCTATATACATATAGATACTTAATGGACATTTGATTAGTTTTGAGTGTATGGGTTTATTTGCAGGTGATGGGTGTGGTTTGGTGGGTGGTTTCTTGTCATTGCAGTGTTATTTTCTACCACTAGGCTGTGCTTTTACCAGTACGATTACTGATTGCCTTGGAAACAACAGCCATTTTTTTTTTGGCAGTCTGAAAAAACATTTTCTTGGTCCTGGAATAAAGGTTTTTTTTTTTTTTTTTCGTGAAATTTTCAGTCAAAGTCTGTCTACTTTCTGCCTGCTTCATATATACAAGCTCCCAAAAATGTGACGGCCAAAAGAAAAAAAAAATCTCATTGAGAAATTTACTGTTTTTAATTTTGTGCTCCGTGTGTCATCATTCTCCAGGATTTATTGGTTTACTTCCATTGTGGGGAATCAAACAGTGCTGATGTGGTGTCAAAATGTAAATGACATTTAACAGGATTTTATGGTATTTTAATAAGCGACTTTCGCATTATGAGTGCGCATGTGCAGACTATGTGAGTTCAAAGTTCACGACTACCAAATATTCCGGTAGCTGCCTTGCTTTTATATAGAGACAGTACTGTCACACCTGAACAATTGCCGTTTAAAGTCTTTGTAATTATTCTCAAATTCCCTCGTGAGAGATGTGTTCATTCCAGAAGCAGGTCCAGAATGGCAGGAAGTCTCCACAAACATCAATCTTTATATGAGCGTCACCTGACACTGATGTCAGCTGGCCTGCACTGAATATTTGCACAGAGTATTTCTCTGATTTTTCAAAACATCTGTAAAAGTCGGTCCAAACGCTATAGTGTGAACCCAGCTTTAACTTTTGCTGACTTAGGTAAACTCTGCATAACTCTGCCCAGCACTCAGGAATTTTTACAAACTGATCACAACCTTCACCAAAGTGTATCTCCAAACGTCGGTAAATTTTCAGCAGGCTGAAAATTTTCAGAGGGCACAACTTTTGCCAGCGTTTGCCAACAAGCACCAGCAATCATTAACTTTTGCCAGCAGTGCCAGACATTTGTCAAAACGTCAGTAAAAGTTGGTCCAAACGTTGTAGTGTGAATCCATCTTTAATCAGAGTCACTTTAATTGACAGCAGGCGTTTACCCCAAAAGACTCAATGCTGTAATTAAATCAAAAACTGTTGAATGACGTATTTGTTTAGGGTGTGCATACTTATGCAACCAGCTTATTTTATTTACTTTTAAACCCCCCCCAAACAGATTTTTTGTTTGTTTTTTAATTGAATTGTACAGGTTATAGGTCATACTACAGGTAGGAAAAAGGTTGGAGATGATTTATCTTGGTCTCATTCTTTTAAACATATTTTATTCTCTACTTTGATGATTTTCTTCTTCTCTGTCCCCTCACCCCCAAACCAGTCACAGCAAATGACTGCCCCTCCCCCAGTCTAGTTCTGATGGAGGTTTCTTCCTGTTAAATAAGGGTTTTTCCTCTCCACCATTACAAAGTGTTTGCTCACAGGGATCACCTGACTTTTGAGGTCGCTATAAAGTTTACCTGAATTGAACATAAAAAAATGGCATTTTAACAGGGGTGTGTAAGTTCTTTTTATATCTTCTGGGATTAAGTCCATTACTAAACACTGCTGGTTGCTAATTAAGAGGTACTTAAGACACACACTCAGATACTAACAAAAATGACAAAAAATTAAATCAGATATGCCATATTTATTCATTAATGTCTAACGCAATAACATATATAGCAGTCCATTTGCAAAAATCAAAAGGCAACCCCCCCCCCCCCCCCCCAAACAAAACACAACACAGCTTCTGAGCAAAGTCAAAAACTGTTTTCCTGGGGCCATTAGCAACACCTGGGGGCAGTCACTCCAGTGGCTGTCTAATGTTTCATTCATTAACATAAATATGCCCTCTGGTGGTTTGAATGAACAATTACATAAGATTAAGAAACAAGAGCACTCTGTGGCAAGTGCAATATCCCCCGCCTCCGTTTTCTTTGAAGATCCTAATACTTACTAATGGAGAGCAGTTTTCAACTTTTCAATATAATTATAGTGGATTGGACTGGATTCGGCCAGTGGTTCCAGCCTGTCACGCCCCAGGCTTCTGTCACCTGCTGGTGATGACTCCTCTTACCTGGTGCAGGGCCCGCACTGGTGGGGTGTACTTTGGAAATCTTCAGCCGCTGCTCTGCACCTGTGCACTGACCCAAGAGGAGACAACACTTTCCCTGGCTCTTTTTAATGCTAGATCACTAGCTAACAAAACTTTTATCCTGAAGGATTTCTTCACCTCATGGAATCTGGATTTCTTGTTCCTTACAGAAAAGTGGATTCAACCTGGTGAGTCATTCCTCTTTTCTGAGCTCCTTCCCCCGGACAGTTCATATTTTAGCTCCCCTCGGACAACTGGTCGCAGTGGAGGGATAGTTTTGAAGTGCAGACTTTTATTATTAACTCTAGCACACCTGTACTGTGTGCGCTGGTTTATTGGTCACCACAGTTCAACAAGGATTTTATTCAGGATTTTACTGACTTTGTGGCAGGATTAACAGTGAACTACAATGGGTTTTTAATTGTCAGGGATTTTACCATTCATATTTGCTGTGAATCTCGACCCTTGGTCAGAGACTTTAAATCTCACTGACTGTTTTAACCCCTCTCAATCGGTCTCTGTCTGACATGGTTTAGTGGCCCAGTGACAAAACACAGACTCCAAATAGATACAATTAGGTTTATTAACAACAAATGGTGTGTTGGTGTGTGTAAGTGCAGGCAGGAACTGCAGGGAATAGAGCGGGACACCGTACAACCTGGCAATCCTGGAAACACACAGAGAGGAATGGTTAATGAGAGCCACTGCTGGATGTAGACAGTTTCACTGTAGCTTACTGTGGGAGCAGATGGTGAGAGGCTCAGGTTCAGCACGACAACTACAGCCAGGAAGACAGTTCCCTTATGTAGAGAGTGCAGCTCCTGCAGGTGAGGGTCTAGGGAGTGTCGGCATAGTGGAAGAGAGGAAGGAATCCGCCGCTAAGGAGGAAGAGAGGAAGATTCCACCGCCACAGACTCCGCCTGTGCACAGGGGACTGGAAGACAAGGTGAGTAGAAAGTTGGAGCTTACATGAGTAGCTGAAGGAATCCTCCGGTGACGGTGGAAGCAGGCTTGGGCTGAGACTACGAGAGATTGTAGAGTTTGGCGATGAAGCTCGTCTGGAGCGCAGTGAGACATCTCTGCACTGCAGGCTCGGGCAGCACGGTAGAAATAGGCCAGACATGATGAAGACCAGGTGTGCGCACAGCTGGGAATAATGAGCAGAGCAGACCATGACAGTACTCCCCCCCTAACGAGCGCTTCTTGGCAGTCGTTCCAGCCTACCTGGGTGCATCCGATGGAACTTCCTGATGAGATCTTTATCCAGCATGCAGGCGGGACGCACCCATGACCTGGACTCCGGACCGTAACCCTCCCAGTCAACCAGGTATTGCAGGCCGCGGCCCCGGCAACGGACATCCAGGATAGCAGTCACTCCCCACGCCGGGCTGCCGTTGATCATCCTCGGAGTAGGTGAAGACCTGGGAGGAGGACACAGTGGGCTAGAAGACACAGGCTTCACTTGGGAGACATGGAAAGTGGGACATATGCGGAGGGAAGGTGGGGAGATCGAGCCGCACAGACACAGGGTTAATGATGCAGGAGATAGCAAAGGGCCCAATAAAACGTTTTGCCATCATCCTGCACTCAGCCTTCAAATTGATATTCTTAGTAGATAACCAAACCTGCTGGCCCACCTGGTATGAAGGAGCTGGGGTCCTGTGGCGGTTTGCCACCGAGTTATTGCGTTCAGCCATGCGGCACAGCGCAGCCCTGATTGCTCTCCACAGTCGCCGACAGCGTCTCAGGTGCGCCCGGACCGATGTCACGGCGATGTCACCCTCTTCTTCGGGAAATAAGGCGGCAGAATACCCGAGCAAAGCCTGAAAAGGGGACATACGTATGGCTGAAGAAACTGTCGAGTTGTGGGCATACTCGATCCATGGCAGATATGAGCTCCAGGAGGCTGAGTTGGTTGATGCCACGCACCGCACCGCAGCGCCACCTCCAACTCCTGGTTGGTCCGTTCACACTGGCCATTCGATTGAGGATGGTAACCGGATGACAGGCTCACCGTGGCCCCAAGGGCATTACAAAATGGCCTCCACACCTGAGAGATAAACTGGGGCCCCTGATCAGAGACGATGTCCAGGGGGATCCCGTGCAGTCTCACCACATGTTGAACCAACATTTCCGCTGTTTCCGTGGCCGTAGGCAGACCTGGAAGGGGAACAAAATGGGCCGCCTTGGAGAACCTGTCCACTATGGTGAGTACAACGGTGTGGTTGTTGGAAGGAGGGAGGCCGGTGACGAAATCCAACGCCACATGGGACCAGGGCCTGCCCGGAACCGGGAGAGGATGGAGCAACCCAGCTGGAGAGGATGATGGGGACTTGCCGGTGGCACATTGGGGACAAGCACGGACGTACTCCCCAATGTCCTTTTGAAGAGAAGGCCACCAGAACGAACGTTGCAGAAGCTCCTCCCTGCGCCGTCTTCCTGGGTGGCAGGCAAACTTGGAGGAGTAGGCCCAGTGAATAACGTCACCCCGGACGGTCGATGGGACAAACATCTTACCCGCTGGCCCCCCGCCCGGGTCCATTTCAGTCTCTTGCACCCTCCGGACCTTCTCCTTAATCACCCACGAGAGGGCGCCCACGACACAGGAGGCAGGAAGGATGGTATGATCCTCAGGGTCCAAGGCATCCGTGGTGAATTGCCTGGAGAGGGGGTCCGGCTTGGTGTTTTTGGACCTGGGGCGGTATGTGATGGTAAAGTCAAAACGTTCAAAAAACAAGGACCAGCGGGCCTGGCAAGCATTCAAGTGCTTGGCCGTCCGAAGGTACTCCAAGTTCCTGTGGTCCGTCTAAACCACAAATGGCTGCAAGGACCCCTCCAGCCAATGGCGCCACCCCTCCAGTGCCAGTTTAACAGCCAGAAGCTCCCTATCACCGATACTATAATTGCGCTCCATAGGGGACAGCCGCCGTTAGAAGAAGGCACACGGTTGGCCCTTACCATCCGCCGGGGAATGCTGGGATAGGACAGCACCCACTCCAGAATCCGAGGCATCCACCTCCACTAGACACTGAAGATTAGGATCCACCTGCACCAGGATGGGGGACTCGGAGAACTGCCTCTTGAGGTCCGCAAAGGCCGTAGCCGCCTCGTCAGTCCACTGGAAGGGTACCTTGGTCGACATGAGGCGCGTCAGGGGAAGGGCCAGGCCGCTGTAGTTCCTGATGAACTGGCGGTAGAAGTTAGCAAACCCCAAGAACTGCTGGAGCTGTTTCCTGGAGGACGGGGTCGGCCAGTCCACCACCACCTTAATTTTGCCAGGATCCAGGAGAATCTCCTTATGCGAGATGATAAACCCCAAAAAGGATGTCTTGGAGGCATGGAACTCCCATTTTTCAGCCTTGACATATAGTTGGTTCTCCAACAGCCGCTGCAGCACTCGCCTCACATGCACCTGGTGTTCCTCTAGAGATCGGGAGAAGATTAAAATGTCATCCAAGTAGACAAATACAAAAACACCCAGGAAGTCTCTCATCATCATCATCATCATCATCATAGCAGTCTGTCGGGGGCAACAATGTCTCAGCACATCATTAATAAGCCGCTGGAATACAGCAGGCACATTGGTTAGACCGAAGGGCATCACCAGATATTCAAAATGACCACTAGGGGTTCGAAAACCCGTCTTCCACTCATCTCCTTCACGGATCCGCACCAGATGGTAGGCGTTGCACAGATCCAGCTTGGTGAACCAGGACGCCCCCTGGAGAGAGTCAAAGGCAGTGTTAAACAAGGGAAGAGTTTATCCTTGATGGTGATGTTGTTCAATTCCCTGAAATCAATACACGGTCTCAAAGAGCCGTCCTTTTTGCCAACAAACCCCCCCCCCCCGCCCCCACTGCCGAAGAAGATGGACGGATTATGCCAGAACTCAGAGATTCCTTGGTATAGGCCTCCATAGCTGCCTGCTCCGGCGGAGAAAGGCTGTACAGCCGGCTAGATGGAAGTGGAGCTCCCGTGTGGAGGTTTATGGCACAATCATACGGCCGGTGGGGGGGAAGGGATATAAGATAAGATAAGATAAGATAAGCCTTTATTAGTCCCACAATGGGGAAATTCCAGGATTGCAACAGCACAGGGATAGCAACACTCAGAGCAACAATCAGAAGGCAAGAGAAAAAACAAGAGCATCGAGTATATGTATATATATATACGTATATATATATATACAGTATATATATATATATATATATATATATATATATATATATATATAGACACACAGTGCAGAGCATTGTAGCTAGATGGGATAGGTATAAACACAGTGCGGAGCATTGTAGCTGGATGGAATAAATATATGAGTATATAAACACAGTGCGGAGTATTGTAGCTAGATGGAATGAATATGTGAATATATAAACATACAGTGCGGAGCATTGTAGCTAGATGGAATAAATATGTAGATATATAAACACACACAGTGCGGAGCATTGTAGCTAGATGGAATAATATGTAGATATATAAACACACAGTGCGGAGCATTGTAGCTAGATGGAATAAATATGCAGATATATAAACACACAGTGCGGAGCATTGTTGCTAGATGGAATAAATATATAAATATATATATAAACACACACAGTGCGGAGCATTGTAGCAAGATGGAATGAAACAGCACAACCGTCTACTTAGTTATCCTACATGGTATGATTATGTACCCATACATATTCTCACCCTCCATAGCGACCGGTATTTTCCTAGTTGTATACCGGAGGGGACCATTGTGTAAGTCTATTGTGTCTTTTGCATTCAATACTATTAGGTTGTCACGTCTTTTTGCTATCTCTGCAAGCAGCCCTGCTTAGGTTGTACAGTCTGACAGCCTTAGGTAGGAAGGACCTGCGAAACCTCTCGGTTGTGCACCTAGGATGATGTAGTCTGCTGCTAAATGAGCTCCTCAGTGCATTCAGTATGTCCTGCATAGGGTGGAACTCGGACTCCAGCAGAGATGACAGTTTAGCCACCATCCTTCTCTCTCCCATCTCCTCCACTGGGTCAAGGCACTGCCCCAGGACAGAGCTAGCTTTCTTGATCAGTTTGTTCAGTCTCTTCCTATCGGCTGCTGTAATGCCACTGCCCCAGCAGACCACTCCAAAAGTGACGGCTGATGCCACCACCGTGTCATAGAATGTCTTCAGCAGTGCCCCTTGTACACCAAAAGACCTGAGTCTCCTCAGTAGGAACAGCCTGCGCTGTCCCTTCTTGTAGAGTGCGTCAGTATTGTGTGACCAGTCTAGTTTATTGTTCAGATGAACACCCAGGTACTTGTAGGGTGTCACCATCTCAATGTCTGTTCCCTGTATATTTACTGGTGCTGTGAGGGGTTGTCCTTGCCTGCGGCAGTCCACCACCAGCTCCTTAGTTTTCCTCGCGTTGATCTGGAGGCAGTTCCGATGGCACCAGTCCACGAAGTCCTGGATAAGCCCTCTGTACTCAGCTTCATCTCCGTTGGAGATGAGGCCAACAATCGCAGAGTTGTCAGAGAACTTCTGTAGATGGCAGTGTGTTGGGTTGTGTGAGAAGTCCGCAGTATAAAGGGTGAACAGGAAGGGAGCCAAAACCATTCCCTGGGGGGCCCCCGTGCTACCGATGATCGTGTCGGACACACAGTCCTGGGTTCTCACAAACTGAGGCTGGTTTGTGAGGTAGTCCAGGATCCATGATGACAGGTGCTGGTCCACCTCTGCGCACAGCAGCTTGTCCTTCAGGATCATCGGTTGCATGGTGTTGAAAGCACTGGAGAAGTCAAAGAACATGATCCTCACTGCATTCCCGGGCTTCTCCAGGTGGGACAGAGAACAGTGAAGGAGGAAGCTCACCGCATCCTCCACCCCAATGCCATGCTGGTCTGGGTCTTGCTAAAGACGGCTCCAAGGTCATGATATTCAGGGGGAACTCTAGACAGGTCGGGGGCGGGGTGGTGGGAGCCCCCAAGGGCATGGACGGCGAGCAAGCGGCTGATTGGAGACAGGCATTGGGGCAAAACAAACTCCATGACTTAATACTACCCGAGCGCTAATCAATAGTGGGATTATGGAGGTGTAACCAGGGAAAACCAAGGATGATTGGGGATGATGAAATCGGCAACACGAAGAACTGTAACTCCTCCCAATGATTACCTGAGACAATGACGGACACTGGGGCAGTTTGCTGGGACACCATGGCCATGGGGGCCTTAGACAGTGCGATCAGCCATAGCGGAGACTTAAGAGGGAAACAGTGAAGCCCCAAACGGGTTCTCAGGTCCCTAGAAATAAAACTTTGCTCTGCCCCTGAGTTGATTAAAGCCTGTGTGGGAATTTCAGTATGTTTATGTAAGAACCGGATGGGAAGGAGTCTAGATAGGGGGTTAGGCTGAGGTGAGTCCGTGAGCCCCCCTGCTGTGATGCACGGACTCCCCCTTTTGGCCGAAGCTGGCAAGATGCTACCTCATGCTCCTCACTCTCGCAATAGAGGCACAACCCTAACTCACGGCAGTGCTGTTTTTCCGCCGAAATCAACTTAGACTGGCCCACTACCATAGGTTCCGGGGTCACAGAGGAGTCAAAAGGTGGAAGGGCCAATAGGGAGGTTAGAGGGGCGTGACGGTACTGGGACCCTGAGCGATCATAGGATTTACGTTCCGCCGCCCGTTCCCTCAGCCTATTATCTAGACTAATGGCTAGGGAAATTAGCTCAGATACCTTAGTCGGCTTCTCTAGGGGAGCTAGCTCGTCCCGAAGGCTAGGGCTAAGGCTCCTAATGAAAATGTTACCGAGGGAAGCGTCCTCCCACCCCACCTCGGTAGCTGCTACCCGGATGTCAACAGCATAATCAGCTACAGCCTTGGTACCCTGTCTCAAGTTTAGCAACCGAGAGGTAAGCACACTGTCTCGGTCTGAATGGTCAAACACCTTATTAAACTCTCTGATAAACTGGCCATAAGTCAGGCTAGCGTAATTAGCCCTAGCCATCACCACGTAAGACCATGCTAGTGCTCTTCCCTCCAACAAGTTGATCACGTAGCCGATCTTACTATGGTCAGAAGTGAAGTCCTCAGGTACCCGCTGGAAAACTACCTCGCACTGCATGACGAAACCCCTGGCCTCTCCTTGTTTGCCACTAAAACGGTTGGGGGTAGGAATGGGAGTGAGCCGAGCCAGGGGCCCCTGTCTGAGTTGGTTAGCAGGTAAGCTAGTGGGAGCTGGGGAGCTGCTGGGAATAGGTAAGGCCTGGGGAAAAGACTGGGAGCTAGTTAGCCGGTCTAACCGGTCAGTGACAGGAGCTAATTGGGTTAAAATGGATTGCTGCTGATAAGCCAATTCATCTATTCGGATCTCCATGTGGCTGACACAGCGCACCAAAGCGCTGTCAGCTGGGTCGTTCTGACGGAGATGTACTGACATGGTTTAGTGAGCCAGTTGACAAAACACAGACTCCGAATAGATACAATTAGGTTTATTAACAACAAATGGTGTGTTGGTGTGTGTAAGTGCAGGCAGGAACTGCAGGGGACACAGCGGGACACCGTACAGCCTGGCAACCCTAGGAACACACAGAGAGGAATGGTTAATGAGAGCCACTGCTGGATGTAGACAGTTTCACTGTAGCTTACTGTAGGAGCAGATGATGAGAGGCTCAGGTTCAGCACGACGGCTACCGCTAGGAAGACAGTACCCTTGTGTAGAGAGTGCAGCTCCTGCAGGTGAGTGTCTAGGGAGTGTTGGCATAGTGGAAGAGAGGAAGGAATCCGCTGCCAAGGAGGAAGAGAGGAAGATTCCGCCGCCACGGACTCTGCCTGTGCACAGGGGACTGGAAGACAAGGTGAGTAGAAAGTTGGAGCTTACGTGAGCAGCTGAAGGAATTCTCCGGCGACGGTGGAAGCAGGCTTGGGCTAAGACTACGACAGATTGTAGAGTTTGGCGATGAAGCTCGTCTGGAGCGCAGTGAGACATCTCCGCGCTGCAGACTCGGGCAGCGCGGTAGAAGTAGGCCAGGCGTGATGAAGACCAGGTGTGCGCACAGCT
Source organism: Pholidichthys leucotaenia (assembly GCA_020510985.1). Lineage (NCBI taxonomy): Eukaryota > Metazoa > Chordata > Actinopteri > Cichliformes > Pholidichthyidae > Pholidichthys > Pholidichthys leucotaenia. Next base: position 420,240,007 of record CM035841.1, read on the forward strand.
GGGGATAATGAGCAGAGCAGACCATGACACTATCTCGACGCACAAAAAAGGACACATACTGAATCTTGTGCTGTCTTCTGATTTGGACCTGAATGCCAGTAAGATTTATGACATCCACCTCGCTGATCATTTTGTTGTTTTAATGTTTCACTCCCAGTCTCGCACGCTAATCCGTGTGCTCCAGTCTGCCAGACTCGCATTTTTTACCCCTTAACTGCGGCTTGCTCCTCTGAAGTTTTTGCTTTCAAAGTGCTTCAGGACTATGACTGTAAGCTCAGCTTTGATGAGCTTTTGGACACTTAATTCTATTTGTGCCAACATATTGGACTTGGTGGCACCTTTTAAATAAATGCTCCAAGCCAGCATCAGACCCATGGCTGAAAGACTCTACTCGTGCTTTGAGATGCATATGCAGACAAGCCGAAAGAAAATGGAAAAAGGATTGTCTTCAAGTTTCTCTTCTTGCTTTAAAAGACAGTTTATAAGAGTATCCGAGGGCTGTTAAAACTGCAAACAGCCAGTATTTAATCAAATCTTGTGCCAGTCAACAGCCATAAACCTCAGTTTATTTTTAATGTTTAGACTCTCTTTTAAATCCCCATGACCATACTGGCATTGTACCTGTACCGGGGGGCAATGGATCAGCGTTCTCGTCGCGCCCTCCGCCAGTACCCGGGCTTTCCTGGGGAAGCTAATGATCCTACCAGCAGACTAAATTCAAAGAGACGACGCCTCTGTGCCAAGTCAAAGAAGAATCCTAGTCACAGTCACAGTCCTAAAGCCGAAAGCAAACAGCCCCAAGAGCACTTTGTGGTAGGATCTGCCCTTCGCATATTACAACTAAACGTTGAAGGCCTATCTGCAGCCAAGCGAAGCCTTATCGAAGTCCTCGCCTTCCAACATTCGATTGATGTAATCTGCCTCCAAGAGACTCATATTGGCACAGAGGAAGCTGGCCGCTTCACCATCAAAGGCTTTGACCTCCTGTGCTATGTCCTACATGCTAAACATGGACGTGCCACCTATGTGCGTTCTGACATAGTTGAAGCAAATCACCTGATAACAACACATTTCTCAGACACCATAATCATTGGTGGCTTCCATATTGTCAATGTGTACAAGCCCCCTAATGCCAACTGGGATCTGCAGGTCTTACCCACCCTACCCCACCCTGCCATCTATGTGGGGGACTTTAACAGCCATCACCCTGACTGGGGGTACCCAGCAGTGGACAGTGATGGGGAGGCACTTTCAGACTGGGCATCCAGAAATGACCTCGCTTTGATATACGACCCCAAACAAAGAGGAACCTTCCACTCTGCTAGGTGGAAGAAGGACTATTCTCCTGACCTGTGTTGGGTCAGCTCTTTGAATGGGGAGCCATATCCTACACAGATCCTCATTCTTGATGATTTTCCACACAGCCAACACCGGCCCCTGCTTGTACACATTGGCCTACAACTTCCAGTCATATACAGCCCAAGGAAGATGCGCTGGAACTTCCGCAAAGCCAACTGGAAGAAATTCAGTGAAACTCTGGACCGGAGCATTGTTACCATCCCACTCCACACCATCACTGTAGATGAAGCATACAACCGCTTCTGCAGCGCAATCTTCAAGGCTGCCCATACTGCAATCCCACGAGGCTACCGACCCCTCTATGTCCCATGTTTGGACGGAGAAAGTGCTGCCCTCCTACAATCCTATCAAACATCAGGGGACCCAGAGATAGCAGACCATCTCATTGAATCGCTAAATACAGCCCGGCGAAAGAAATGGGAGGAGACAGTTGCTGACCGGAGCTTTACCCACTCTAGCAGGAAATGTTGGAGCCTCATCCGTCGCCTAGGAGCTGCACAGAAGCCCCCTAGCCAAAGCCGAGCATCCGTCACACCCAACCAAGTTGCATCCCACCTACTGACTATCGCCAAAGCACCCCAAGACAAAGACACCAGAAGAGCAGTTACAACTGAGCTAAAAAAACACCAAAAAATGCCTGTAGAGGAAACGAACCCTGAACCCTTCGAGGCTGCTGAACTGGAGAAAGTCCTACAGGGCCTGAAATGTGGAAAGGCAGCAGGATACGATAACATCTTCCCAGAATTCATGAAGAATCTTGGCCCCCGAGCCCTAACCTGGTTGACACAATTCTACACAAGGATCACACAAACGAACTCGATCCCAAAGAAATGGCGGACAGCAAAGGTCATTGCCATCCCAAAACCTGGCAAAGACCACAAACTACCAGCAAGCTACCGCCCAATCTCCCTACTCAGCGTTCCTTACAAAATCATGGAGCGCCTAATACTGCAACGCATTTCCCCAGAAATAGAGGATATTCTAAGTGTGGATCAAGCAGGTTTCCGCAAGGACCGCAGTACAGGAGAACAAGTACTGGCCCTAACCACCTTCATTGAAAATGGCTTCGAGAGCAGACTGAAGACAGGGGCTGTGTTTCTCGATCTTACAGCCGCCTATGATACGGTCTGGCACAAAGGCCTCCTCCTGAAACTTATAAAGGCGATCCCTGCTTGGGCAACAGCAATTATAAAAACCCTGCTGACCAACCGAAGGTTCAGAGTCCACCTCAGTCAGAACACAAGTGCATGGAGAATGCAGAAAAACGGACTCCCACAAGGCTCAGTTCTAGCTCCAACTCTCTTCAACCTCTACATAAACGACCTGCCTACTACAAAATCCCGCAAATTCATCTATGCAGACGACATCTGTTTGGCATTCCAAGCACCAGACTTTGAACCACTGGAACGGGTGCTCACGGAAGATCTTGCTAAACTGGACCAGTTCTGCAAAATCTGGCACCTAAAACCAAGCCCAGCAAAAACCGTCTCCAGTGTATTTCATCTCCACAATGCAAAAGCTGCCAGAGAACTAAACATCCACCTGAGCGGACTCAAGCTTAAGCATGCCCCAAATCCAACTTATCTTGGAGTGACCCTTGATAGGACCTTATCCTTCAAGGAACATCTAAAGGGGACGGCTGCTAAGGTGAAAGTACGAAACAACCTGCTCTGCAAGCTCGCTGGTGCAAAATGGGGGGCGGCAGTCTCCACCCTGCGCACCTCAGCACTGGCCCTTTCATACTCTGTAGCAGAATATTGTGCCCCTGTCTGGTCCAGGTCATCTTACACACACCATGTAGACACCCAGCTCAACTCAACCATGAGAACTATAACTGGAACAATCCGCTCAACACCACTCTCCTGGCTCTCTGTACTGTCAAACATAGCCCCTCCACACATCCGGCGAGCAGCATTAACTCAAAGGATGCTCCAAAAAGTTAAAGATTTTCCTCACTTACCAATCCATGCAGATATCTACACCCCACCCACTGCCCGACTTTCATCCAGACGGCCGATTTGGAAAAACCCTCCCCCAGCTGACTTTACCATCCAGACAGCTTGGCAAGAGGAATGGGAGACCAAGGAGGTCCCAAACAAACAGCTGGTGATAAACCCCAACCAACAGGTCCCGGGCACCAACCTCCCAAGGAGACAGTGGTCTACACTCAATCGCTTCAGGACTGGACATGGCCCCTGCTTGGCCAGCCTTCACAGATGGGGCAGTAGCCCTAGCCCACTGTGCGCATGTGGAGAGGAGCAAACTATGGAACACATCATAGAGGCTTGCCCGCTCCAAAGACTGGAAGGAGGATTACACACCCTCCATACAGCAAACCAGGAGGCAACTGCTTGGCTTAAGGACTTTGCATTCGCTAAATAATTGTACCTTCTTTTACTTTTTGTGATAAATTTCTTAACTTTTGTAATGATAAAATCTCTGCTGTGAGGACATCTCTTTTGCGTTCTGCAGTAGATCTTGTTGTTTTAATCTCATGTTCAAGTGTTTTTGAGAGTTTTGAAGAGGTGTCTCTCACAATTTTAACTTCTGTTGTTCAGCACTTGAGACCCTCTTCCTGCCCCCTTGACAGCATTCCACCAAGACTTTTTAAGGAAGTTTTTAATTCCATTGGTCCTTGTGTTTTAAATACTGTATTAATTCTTTCTTGATGTCTGGAACTGTCCCGTCTGCTTTTAAACATGCTGTAGTTCAGCCCTTCTTCAAAAAACAAACAAACAAAAAAATCCCAAAACAAATCTAGATCCCGCTGTCTTGTCTAATTTTAGGCCAATTTCAAAACTCCCATTTTTTCAAAAGTTTTAGAAAAAATTGTGCATGAACAACTGGAGTCTTATCTTGATTTTAATAATATTTCTGAAAAGTTCCAGTCAGGTTTTAAATCAGATCATAGCATGGAAACACACTTAAGGTTTCAAATTATCTTCTTTTAACTGCTGATTCTGGTAATTCTGTTGTTCTTGTGCTTTTGAACCTGACTGGAGTGTTCGACACAATTGGTAACAATATTCTTCTTTTACGTTTGGAGTTGTGTGTGGGGAAGGGGCACTACCCTTAAGTGGTTTAAGTCGTACCTCTCCAACAGTTTTTCTGCTCAGGATGGCAAGTTTTCTTCAACTAGATCCCTGAATTGTGAGGTCCCTCAGGGCTCAGTCTTGGGCCCTCTTCTTTTTACTTTATACATGTTACCTTTGGGTTCTATTTTTAGGAAGTATGATATTGTCAGTACATGGGCAGGACCCACGGCCTCGCTTTGAGTTATTTTGTGTTTTCTACATTCATTATTGTTTATTAGATTTCTGATTCTGTTCCTGGTTCTGTCATTATTGTCATGTCTCCCCTGTGATCCTCTGTTTCATGTCCTGTCTCCCTCTGTGTGTGGTAGCCCCGCCTCCTCCTGTCATTCCCTCTTGCCTCTTGTGTCAGCTGTGTGTGATTATTGCTCTTCCCACCTGTGTTGTACAGTGGGGCAAAAAAGTATTTAGTCAGCCACCAATTGTGCAAGTTCTCCCACTTAAAAGATGAGAGAGGTCTCCAATTTTCATTATAGGTATACTTCAACTATGAGAGACAAAATGAGAAAAAAAAATCCAGAAAATCACATTGAATGATTTTTAATTAATTAATTGGTAAATTCCTCGGTAAGATAAGTATTTGGTCAATAACAAAAGTTCATCTCAGTACTTAGTTATATACCCTTTGTTGGCAATGACAGAGGCCAAACGTTTTCTGTAAGTCTTCACAAGGTTTTCACACACTGTTGCTGGTGTTTTGGCCCATTCCTCCATGCAGATCTCCTCTAGAGCAATGATGTTTTGGGGCTGTCGCTGGGCAACACGGACTTTCAACTCCCTCCAAAGATTTTCTATGGGGTTGAGATCTGGAGACTGGCTAGGCCACTCCAGGACCTTGAAATGCTTCTTACGAAGCCACTCCTTCGTTGCCCGGGTGGTGTATTTGGGATCATTGCCATGCTGAAAGATCCAGCCATGTTTCATCTTCAATGCCCTTGCTGATGGAAGGAGGTTTTCACTCAAAATCTCAAGATATATGGCCCCATTAATTCTTTCCTTTACACGGATCAGTCGTCCTGGTCCCTTTGCAGAAAAACAGCCCCAAAGCATGATGTTTCCACCCCCATGCTTCACAGTAGGTATGGTGTTCTTTCTCCTCCAAACACGACAAGTTGAGTTTTTACAATAAAGTTCTATTTTGGCTTCATCTGACCATATAACATTCTCCCAATCCTCTTCTGGATCATCCAAATGCTCTCTAGCAAACTTCAGACGGGCCTGGACATGTACTGGCTTATGCAGGGTGACACGTCTGGGACTGCAGGATTTGAGTCCCTGGCGGCGTAGTGTGTTACTGATGTAGCCTTTGTTACTTTGGTCCCAGCTCTCTGCAGGTCATTCCCTAGGTCCCCCTGTGTGGTTCTAGGATTTTTGCTCACCGTTCTTGTGATCATTTTGACTCCACGGGGTGAAATCTTGCGTGGAGCCCCAGATTGATGGAGATTATCAGTGGTCATGTATGTCTTCCATTTTCTAATAATTGCTCCCACAGTTGATTTCTTCACACCAAGCTGCTTACCTATTGCAGATTCAGTCTTCCCAGCCTGGTGCAGGTCTACAATTTTGTTTCTGGTGTCCTTTGACAGCTCGTTGGTCTTGGCCATAGTGGAGTTTGGAGTCTGACTGTTTGAGGTTGTGGACAGGTGTCTTTTATACTGATAACGAGTTCAAACAGGTGCCATTAATACAGGTAACAAGTGGAGGACAGAGGAGCCTCTTAAAGAAGAAGTTACAGGTCTGTGAGAGCCAGAAATCTTGCTTGTTTGTAGGTGACCAAATACTTATTTTACTGAGGAATTTACCAATTAATTCATTAAAAATCCTTCAATTTGATTTTCTGGATTTTTTTTTTCTCATTTTGTCTCTCATAGTTGAGGTATACCTATGATGAAAATTGGAGACCTCTCTCATCTTTTAAGTGGGAGAACTTGCACAATCGGTGGCTGACTAAATACTTTTTTGCCCCACTGTATTGTCCTGATTATTCACCTGACCTATACAGGTACATCTCAAAAAATTAGAATATCATGAAAAAGTACAATGTTTTTTGACATTCATTTCAGAAAGTGAAACCCATATATTGTATACATTCATTACACAGAGACTGATATATTTCAAGTGTTTATTTATTTTAATTTTGATGATTATGGTTGTGGTGTCAGTCTTCACTGCACAGTCTAGTTATGGCCGCCTGTCTATGTCAATGTTGCCAATGATGGCGGACAAGATGGCGGCAGCAGGTAGCAGCGGCTTGGCAGGTGCTGATGCTTTACCTTTTCAAATGAAATCTAGGAAGCCGCCTGACTTGACAAATGCACTAATAACCTGGACTCTGTGGCCATCAACAAAATGCATCAAAGCCCAGGCTTTTAATGTGTTAATCGTAGCGCTCTACTTGATGGCTCTCACTACCTAGTGATGGCAGAAATGGAATGATCGAGAGATCGAATCATTTGGAACAATTGATTCAGAAAAAGAATTGATGTTTTGGAACATTTGAAACATCTCCCCACAGCAACATCTGGTGGCCAAATGTTATAATACTACACTGAACCAGACAAGTGTTTTTGGGTCTTTATCTCAACGTTTCGTGTTTTGTTCGGGTTTCTAGTATTATTTGTCTGAAAATATATATTTTTTCAGTTAGTATTTGTAGGGGGTGCTTGTTTACAAAATAGACATCAGTCACTGTTTTTAGGGGTGCTTGTGTACATTCAGTTCTTTTTGCCTTCCTGTCAAGGAACAACAAAAAGACTGAGTTAGGAGGAATGCTGCCATGCAACTTCATATATTGTAAATATATGTAACTATATGTAAAATATATAACTATATGTAAATGTACAACAATATGGCTTCTTTTAGTGATCAAATGCATAATTATATTTATTGTAAATAATAATAAGATAAGCCTTTATTAGTCCCACAACGGGGAAATTCCAGGATTGCAACAGCACAGGGATAGCAACACTCAGAGCAACAATCAGAAGGCAAGAAAAAAAAAAAAAAACAAGCAAGCAAGAGCAGCTAATATACATACAGTATGTACATATTACTATAAAATATATATATACACACAGACACACAGTGCAGAGCATTGTAGCTGGATGGAATAAATATATGAATATATGAACACACAGTACGGAGCATTGCAGCTAGGTGGAATAAATATGCAAGTATATAAACACACACAGTGCGGAGCAATGCAGCTAGATGGAATAATATGTAGATATATAAAAACACAGTGCGGAGCATTGTAGCTAGATGGAATAAATATATAGATATATAAATATAAACACACCCAGTGCTGAGCATTGTTGCTAGATGGGATGAAACAGCATAACCGTCTACTTAGTTATCTACTTAGTAATAAAGGTGTATAAATAATAAATGTATACTTGTATGCGTATTAAAAGAACATGAATACATACCATAAACATTACGCTGGCCATGGCTTGATTCAGCACTCGGTTGTGTTGTGCTAGGAACGCAGGCGTCAGGATGTTTTGTCTGTAAGCGTCTCCACCTACTTGTTGTATTGTTACAAAATGCAAGATGTTGCATACAGTGCATACATTTAACTTTTTTTCCCTCAAGAAGGTCATAGTGATCCCATACAGCTGACCTGGGACGCTTTCTACCCCCATCCATTTCCAAATAATGTAAATCCAAAAGCAGCTCAGTCCAAGACACTCAGAGAGGCAAGACTTCACAAACAAACTGCACTTCAGAGGAGCTTTGAAATGTTTCAGGCATGTGGGCTGATGAACCAGCAGCCAGTCAGGCAAGGACACGAGAAATTAGTATTTTACAAATAAACTATTTATATAACACATAAATTGTGCGTAGAATAGGCAATTTAATATTGTGTAATGGCAGCATTTTATTATTCCATTTGAGAAACGGGATAACACAATCACTGCATAAAACAACGGTGACATTTGAAAACAGTTGGTGACGTAATGGAACGTGAAATGGAACAGTCACGTGACATCCTCTTTCTGATACAGACCTAGGAACAATGATTTTTATTTATTTATTTCGGATAGATTAAAAGTAAAGATTAAAAAGAAAACAGAATAATATAACAAAGGGGAAAAAATCCAACAAGGTCAAATTAAACAATAACTCCTCTGATTATACAGTTCAATATAAGTTATCAGAAATGGGTGATGGCTGAAGCCGCAGCTTATATTGCAATTCAATTGCTTATATTGATTCAATTCAGAAGTTCCACCTAGGTTTCGGTACGCACTAAAACACTGTTTTGACTTTGCCATCACTAGTTTTCATATAATAGGCATTTTAATTTTGTGTAATGGAGGTCAGACATCATAGATAAAACTAAAGACACTTTAAATAACTGATTAAACTCATCACCTACACTAATACTAACACTTCCGGTGTCGCAAAATAATAAACCAAAATAATAACTTAATATTTTTGTTTTGACTATAAAACAATAAGAGCAAAATTAAACACAGGTATGTCCCAAAATTTGCTAATAGTGTAACGTCGGGGCCATGTTAAGGGGGGCAGGGATTTCCCAGCATGCTTTGCCAGTTGAAAACGTTACTGTGTGTGTGTATTAAACGTGTTATTACTGAGTTATTATACTGTTGGGTCATTATAACGCAGTGTTTAGCAGGATTAGGGCAAGATGTATCATGTGTGTTTAACCATGATTGAAACGGAGGTCTGGGAGAATGACCTCCCCTCCTCTCTGTGCTCAGAAGTAGTTGGGGGTCGGTGGTGTGTAAATAAAGCCTGTTCATCACAACCATCTTGCTCCTCTTCTTTGTGTGAATCCCGCATACGTCACACTGGTGTCAGGAGTGGGGATGGAGCAAGATGAGGATCCAGGCGGAGGTCCAGCGGCCGGAGTGGTTCATCGATCGGCTGGGAACAGAGCGTAGAGCTGAGACGCCGGCCCCCCGGAGAGGCTCGCCGCGATGGACGGAGCAGCGGACTCGATTGGACTGCTCTGCCTTTTTCAAGGCAGAACGGGCCGAGCAGAGCAAACCAGCCCTGTTTCCCGCCCTTTTCAGGGCAGGACGGGCTGGCGATTCCAGAGCAATTAGGAGCGGCGATTGACCGGGAGATGACCGTCCCATCCATCCAGTGGGCCAAGATTTCCCGCTACAACGGCGAGAACCTGTTGGATGACCACCTGGCCCAGGTCGAGTTGGCTGCCGCGTTGAATGACTGGTCATCGGAGGAAACCACCGTGCTGAGAGCGAGTGGGAGGAGGAGCTACGGCAGACCACGGCAGCGCGGAGGAGACAGCCGCGGCGACGCGAGGAAGGGGGGCTTCCGCTGCACAGAGCCAGGGTACTTCACACGGTACTGCCCCGCACGCAGCGTACGACAAACTGGCCCCTCGCCAACTTTAAATTAGAGCGAGGTGGCATGGACGGGTAAAGGCCGCCTCCTGCAGATGCTTCCCCGGCGGTGACGTCACAGAGGCCTTCGGAGCGCAGCAGTAGCGGAGTGAGCAGGACGAAGATGCGGCCATTTCCCAGGCGCGGCACGGGCTGGACGCATGGACGTGGGCCAGCGGCCGCCTGGGAGACCTGGCAGCGGTAGGAGTCGGCCGGAGCGGGCATGGGACTCCCGCTGCCAGGGAAAGGACTGTGCGTGGTCCTACAGAGGCTGTCAGATGTGTCCATCCGCCCGCTGGTGGCCAAACCAGAACCCTACCCCAACCAGATACTCCGACCGAGACTCAGATGGACACTGGATGGCCCGTGCATGCCGCCCCAGCACCGGGCTGACTCGCGTTGGATTTCTGAAAGTGGACTTTGAATTTTCTGGGGACAGAAACCAGTCCAGGGGAGGGCAGTGTAACATCGGGGCCATGTTAAGGGGGGCAGGGATTTCCCAGCATGCTTTGCCAGTTGAAAACGTTACTGTGTGTGTGTATTAAATGTGTTATTACTGAGTTATTATACTGCTGTGTCATTATAACTGCGTTATAATGACCCAGCAGTGTTTAGCAGGATTAGGGCAAGATGTATCATGTGTGTGTAACCATGATTGAAACGGAGGTCTGATTTTTTTCGATTGGCATCAGGTGTGCTGGCAATGGAGTAGGTGTGTGCGTTGCTGGCTCCTGCTATATTTTTTTTCCCTTACTTTTTAAACCCTATTTTGCTGTAAGCTGTTAATGTTTTGGACATTTAATACGCGCAGAATTTGTTTTGAGTTGTGAAATATGTCCAAAACAAGAAAGCAGACTGAAAAGGAGGCAGCAGGGAACAATACTAACACCAGCTTAGCTGAGGATGCTAATATCAGCCTTAACCCTGCACTTGTTGCCTTGCTTGAGCAACACAGAATGTCCATAGCTGCTGACTTCAAAGCTTCATTTGAACTTATTAATGGTAAGCTGGACAAAATTCAAGCAGATGTGGCGAACCAGGAGCAACGCATTGGCAACCTTGAAAACAACGCGGAGGACGTCAGCCAGCGCCTAGCGGCGCTTGAAGCTACGTGTGAGTCAATGCAGGAGGAGAACAAACTTTTGAAAAACAAACTTTCTGACCTGGAGGGAAGAAGCAGGAGGCTCAATATTCGTCTGGTGGGTCTGCCGGAGTCCTTTGATGTGGGTCCACGGCCATCAGAATTTTTTTCTCGGCTGTTGGTGGACGTCTTTGGCACACAAACTTTGCCATCTCCCCCAGAGCTGGATAGGGCCCACCGCAGCCTCATGCCCAAGCCGAGTCCGAATGGGAAGCCGCGCGCTGTCATTATTTGTTTCCACCGGTTTCGGACCAAAGACTTGGTGATGAGAGAAGCGCGGAGACGCCGTGGGACTTTGGAATATCGTGGACATAAACTTCAGTTCTACGAGGATTATAACGCCGACGTTCAGAAGCAACGAGCCGAATATAAGGAGGTTATGTCCGAGTTGTATAGGGGAGGTTTTCGTCCTTCTCTTCTTTTCCCCGCCAGGCTCCGGATAACTCTTCCAGACGGCAAAAACCAGTGGCTGGCGTCCGTCTCAGAGGCCACCCGCTTCATGCAAACCAGGGAGAGAAACCAGCAATTTTCGCCTTGAACTGGACATTTCTGGGTTGACCAGCTGCCGCGCTGGACTGCTTGATTGTAACTTCATTGAAGCTGCACTGACTGGACATTGATGCATTTTTAGATGTTCAAAAACAAGGTAAAATTGGCTCCCTATACGTTGTTGTTTACTTAATTCTTTTTTAATTTAATTTTTTTTTTTTTTTTTTTTAGGGTAAAACGTTCATATTATGCAGGATTGAAGCCAGTTGTATGGGAGCATTCTGTTAGGATGAAAATAGAGTAGGAGATGGAGCAGTTGCTGTTTTTTTGCAACCGGCTGGAGTGTTGTTATAGGTTTGGTTGCTGGATTTTTTTTTTTTTTTTTTTTTTTGGTTTTGTTTTTTTTTTTGTTTTTTGTTATGGATTTATTTACACCCCCCTTACCCCCTCCTTTTTTTTTTTTCTTTTTTTTTTACCCGTACCTCACTTTACTCTTCTTTGGGCTACACAACATAATATATAAATTTTACTCTTTGAATGAATAGTAATCTTACTTTGGTAAGCTGGAATGTGAAGGGGTTGAACCATCCAATTAAACGAAAGAGAGTCATGTCACGTCTAAAGCAGTTTAAGCCTGGGGTACTGTTTTTGCAGGAAACCCATTTGCAGGATTCCGACCACTTGCGTTTGTCAAAATGTTGGTCAGGACAATTTTTTCATTCAAGTTTTAAAGCTAAGGCCAGGGGCGCTGCTATTCTTATTGATCGAAATATCCCATTTATTCCCTCTAATGTTGTATTAGATAAAAATGGACGATTTGTAATAGTATCAGGTAAACTTGGCAATAAACATGTCACCTTAGCTAATCTGTATGCACCGAATTTTGATGATGTGCACTTTTTTCGCAACCTTTTTTCGCAACTTCTAGATTTAAATACTCATTCTCTAATTCTTGGGGGTGACTTTAATTTGTATATGGATCCGATCTTAGATCGCTCATCCTCAAAACCTGCTAGTCTTAATAAATCTGCAACTTATGTTAAGTCTTTTCTTGAGGAATATAGCCTTACAGATCCTTGGCGTTTTTTACATCCTAACGGCAGGGACTATTCTTTTTTCTCTCACGTACACCATACTTATACCAGGATAGATTATTTTTTTTTGACAATTTATTAATTAATAACCTTTGCTCTTGCAGTTATGATAGCATCTCGGTTTCTGATCATGCCCCTCTTGTACTTAAAATGATCCTCCATGGATGTGACTCCATGAGAAAGCATTGGAGATTGGATCCATTATTACTTACAGATGAAAAATTGGTTGCGAATATTTCTTCTAAAATTAATTTTTTTTTGAAAGAAAATAAAACTCCTGGTATGCCAAATAAAACGATATGGGAGGCCATGAAGGCATTTCTTAGGGGGGAGTTTATTTCATTGGCAGCATTTAAAAGACGATCCTTAATACAGGAACAGAAGGCTATTTTAGATCAAATCCTGGACATTGACAGACAATATGCTCAATCTCCATCACCCGCTCTGTACAAGGAACGTATGACATTACAAACTAAACTTAATTTACTTTCTACTCGACAAATTGAAGGTTGTTTAATAAGGAACAAGAGTGAATTTTATGAACATGGCGAAAAAAACAGTAAACTTCTAGCTAATCAACTGCGTGGTATTAGAGCTAAGCAAATTATTACTGGAGTTAGGACAGATAAAGGAGAGGTGACATCTGACCAACAAGTGATTAATGATATTTTCAGGTCATTTTATTCCAAATTATATACCTCAGAATATACAACAAACTTAAAGGATTTGGAAAATTTTTTTGATTCTATTGATATTCCTTCGATTTCTTCAGAATATCGGCAAATTTTAGAAGCTCCCATCACAAAAGAAGAAATTCAGTTGGCAATATCATCCATGCAATCAGGAAAATCTCCAGGACCTGATGGGTTTTCTGCTGATTTTTTCAAAAAATTCTCTGATGACCTCGCCCCTTTCCTTTGTCAAGTTTTTACAGTCGCTTGACTCCGGTACACTTCCTCCTTCATGCTATCAGGCCTGTATCACTGTGTTGCTTAAAAAAGATAAGGATCCTGTTGATTGTGCTTCTTACAGGCCTATTTCCTTGTTAAATACCAATGTTAAAATTTTGTCAAAGTTGTTAGCTTCAAGGTTGGAAAAGATTCTTCCTTTTATAATTTCACAGGACCAAACCGGTTTCATTAAAAATCGCCATTCTTTTTTTAACATGCGGCGGTTGTTTAATATTATTTATACTCCTCACCACAACATACCTGAATGTCTTATTAGTTTGGACGCTGAAAAGGCATTCGATAGGGTTGAGTGGGAGTATTTGTTTTTTACTTTGGAGAGGTTCGGTTTTGGTCCTTCCTTCTGTTCCTGGATTAAACTTCTCTATGCTAGTCCTTTAGCTTCAGTGTTAACTAATTGTCGCTATTCTGACTATTTTAGACTTTACCGTGATACGAGGCAAGGCTGTCCTTTGAGCCCGTTGCTCTTTGCCTTGGCAGTTGAGCCGTTAGCTATTGCAATCCGCGGGATCCGGGACTTTCTAGGCATTCGTAGGGGTGGCATTGAGCATAGGGTTTCACTCTATGCTGACGATCTTTTACTATTTCTCTCCAACCCACTTACTTCATTACCCGCTATACTCAACATTTTGGATAGTTTTAGTAGGTTTTCTGGTTATAAAATTAATCTTAATAAGAGTGAACTGTTTCTGATTAATGAAAAGATTCAAGTTCAGGATTTTGAAAATTTTCCTTTCAAGGTTGTTATTGATCATTTTAATTTGATTGTCTTTGATTAATTGTCTGTGTTTATTGCACTGTCCCTGTCAAATAAACTAATCTACTACTACTAATTATCTTGGGATATGTGTCACTAAACAATTTAATTACTTGTTTAAAAATAATTTTCTCCCCTTACTTGACCAGTGCAAGCTAATACTTTCCAAATGGTCCCCATTATCCTTGTCTTTAATTGGCAGAATCAATTCTGTAAAAATGATGTTACTTCCAAAGTTTTTATATTTGTTTCAATGCCTCCCCATTTTTATTCCTAAATCCTTTTTTAAGTCTTTGGACTCTCTGATTACCTCATTTATTTGGAATGGTAAACATCCGAGATTGAGGAAAGTCTTTCTTCAAAGACCCAAATCAGTGGGTGGCATGGCTCTGCCTAACTTTCAATATTACTACTGGGCAGCAAATATCAGGTGCATGTTATATTGGAAACATTTTTATCTGGAACCCAAATCACCCATTTGGATCCTTATGGAGTCACATGTGGACAATCAAACCTCCCTACCGACAATTTTAGGTTCACCACTTCCCCTTGCTTTGTCTACACTGGGTAATAATAAAGTAGTTCGTCAGTCTCTTAGAATTTGGTCTCAATTCAGGAAAAACTTCGGTCTTCAGTTTTTCTCTATTAGAAGTCCAATTGCCGCAAATCATTTATTTACCCCATCAACTATTGATAGCGCATTTCATATATGGCACAGAAAAGGTTTAAAATCTTTTGCGGATTTATATTTTGATGGTCAATTTGCAAGTTTTTCTCAACTTTCCACTAAATTCGACATCACTTCTACACATTTTTTCCGCTTCCTCCAGGTCAGACATTATGTGCAAACCATGACAAAACAATTCCCTCAAAAACCTTCTGATAATCCTCTAGATGATTTTTTATTAGTTAAACCAACTTCTAAGGGGGTAATGTCAGTTTTATATAATTTAATTTCAAATTTACAATCTTCTTCTCTGGCCGCTATCAAATTGAATTGGGAACAAGATCTTAATTTTACTTTTACTGATGAACTGTGGGACTCTATTCTTGGCCAGGTTCACACTGTATCAATGTGTGCTCGTCACGCTCTTATTCAATTTAAGATTGTACACCGGATGCACCTGTCCAAGGTTAAGTTAGCACGTATTTACTCGGATATAGACCCAACTTGTGAAAAGTGTGGTAACGCTCCTGGCACTTTGCTTCACATGTATTGGTCCTGCCCTGCATTGATGAATTTTTGGCATTCTGTTTTTATCACTATGTCTGAAGTCCTGCAATATCAAATTAAACCTGATCCATTATGTGCCATTTTTGGTGTGGATCCAGAACTTGTCTTGCCAAATTCCAAATTAAAAGTATTCAAATTTTCATTATTATTGGCCAGACGTGCTGTATTACTGAAGTGGAAAGACTCTTCGCCCCCTTCACATTTACAGTGGATAAAAGATATAATGTCCTGTTTGGATTTAGAAAAAATCAGATATACAGTCTGTGGCTCTGAAAACAAATTCTATAAATTATGGCGCCCGTTTCTTGATTTCTTTGAAAGATCCACGATTATAGTTTCTGAGTAGCTCATATCCCCTTTACCCCACCCCCACTTCACACACACAATTTTTCTTTGTATTTTTTTTTTAATTATTGTTTATTTAAAGGTTTTTGTGCTTTAAAGCATTTACATTTGTTAGCTTTAAATTCTAGTTTTTCACTGTTTGGTTAAAACAAAAATGAAAATTTCTAATACTTTGTATTGTATTGATACTTCAATTAATAATAATAAAAAGACCTTTGAAAGAAAGAAAAGAAACGGAGGTCTGGGAGAATGACCTCCACTCCTCTCTGTGCTCAGAAGTAAGTTGGCTTTGGTGGCGTGTAAATAAAGCCTGTTCGTCACAACCATCTTGCTCCTCTTTCTTTGTGTGAATCCCGCAAACGTCACAATCTATTTTTTTCTACCTAAGTTTAGAAAAGGACAAAACAAAAATGAGACCAAAAATTTGTTTTTTCTGATTTTAAATGAAGGAACCATACACGGATTTGTATTCACTTGCTGAAACAAAAACGACTGTGACGTTTCAAAACAACAGGGGGCGGAATGGAACGCAGATATGGAACAGTCACGTGACACCGTCCTTCTGATACAGACCTCGGAACAGCGTTTTGAATCACAAGTTCCACCTAGGTTTCGGAACGTTCCAAAACACTGTTTCGATTTTGCCATCACTATCACTACCACGCAACTGTATGGAAGCTGGGCTGCTGCTCGCGGATGCACAGGAACTTATTTAGTTGATCCATCTGACCGACCAGCTGTACCCCTGGACTCCTGGAGCCAGTACATCATCTACTCCAACGTGTTTGATGGAGGACGGGCACTTGCTCAAACTAAGCATAACGTGCATCACACACGGAGAGCTGCTCCGACAAAAGTCCAGCGGGGTAATGCTGCTTTACTCTGCATTATTCTACTGCTCTGTGGAGACGTTCACCTGAACCCCGGACCGGTGGACGCCCAGCAGCCGCAGCAGGTGACTACAACAGCAGCAGCACCGGTGACCTGTATCCGAAACGATTCCATCACAATGTTTCAAGGTAACACACGCCATGTGTCTAAGAAGACAAACAACAACAGCTGCTGTAACCAACTAAACTCGTTACAGACGGCCGTTGCCTTCAAACAACACAAAACCAAACTCTTTCAAACTGTCAATCATGCATCTGTACTGTGGAACCCGCAAACAAAGCCAAAGGGAATATTTGGAGGGCATTTAAACATACGCAGCGTCATTTCAAAAACAGAACAACTGGAACATTTACTCACGGACTCAAATCTGGATTACCTGTGTCTCACAGAAACTTGGATGAACACCATGACTCCTCTGTCTGTGTTTACAATCCCCGGATACCATGTTTACACACGAGACCGAGGGAAAGGAAAAGGGGCCGGGGTTTTGATTTACGTTAAAGACAGCATTGACAGTTTCCAGATAGACACCTGCGATCAAACTCTGGAATGTGTCGGGGTCACGATAAGGCTGTCTCCCCAAATGTCATTCATTGTACTCGCTGTGTATCGCCCACCAAATGCAGCTAATGACTTTTACTCTGGTTTGGCCGAAATCTTAAAGAAATATGAAAGAAAGGAAATATTGCTAATGGGTGATTTTAATATAAACTGGCTCGATAAAGCACGAAGGAAAAAGCTGAAAGATATTACCAATTCTACACAAATGACACAATTAATAAATAAACCTACAAGACTGACTAAAAATTCACAAACTTTGATTGACCTAATTTTTAGTAATAAGCCGGATAGGGTAACCAAAACATATAATATGATAACAGGTTTGTCAGATCATAATCTTACTTTAGTAGCCAGAAAATTAAACAAACTAAGGTATAGGGATCAACAGCAAATTAAAAAATCATCTAAAATTTCTTACATTCCAAACAAAAATCAAATCTTCCTTGAGAATGACTTAAGCAAAATAAACACAGAGTTTCAAAATGATAAAACCTGTGACCAGTCATGCAGAAATATTACAACAGCTATAACAGATATTATTGCAAAATATACAGAACTGAAACAAAGAAAGTCCAATAAAAAGAGGCTGCCATGACCTTCCTTTGGGTCCTCATGAAACAAAGAGATATGGCCCTCAAAAAATTTCTTAAGTCAGGGCTAACCCCTGATCATTACACTTATAAAAGCTTGAGAAATAAAGTCACTATACAACTTGGAAAAGCAAAGGCTAATTTTTTTCTCAATATAATAAAGGATGCAAAAGGCAACAATAAATTTATTTGGAGAAGCATGGATAAACTATTGGGAAAAGAAAAACTAAGATGTGATGACTTAAAGCTAAAAATAAATTCTGTTATCCAAAACAACCACACTGAGCTGGCAAAACATTTTAATGATTATTTTATAAACTCTGTATCACAATTGGCAAAGAGTTTTTCTAAGCCAAACTGCACTCATGAATTCCACTGTGATGCTCATTCTTTTAAATTGAGTAATGTAGATGAAGGGGATATCTCTAAAATCATATCCAATCTTAACAATAGTAAAGACATATTATTAAATATATTAAACAATATCTAAGACATATTTGGAATGGATACAGCTTTTCTGAAAGAACACAAAGAAATTTTAACACCAGTATGACCAAAAATTATAAATCAATCTGTGGCGTAACATTATGTAGCTCACATATTCCTTGGCAGAGATTCAGACATGAGGGAACTTGGAGCTCGCAGTGTGTATTGTCATCACGCCTCATATGGACATTGAGTCTGGACCCCCTGCGGACTAGAGACGAAGTGAGATGATCTGAGAGTGGACCTGAAGGGACTGTCTGACTCATAGGGTCAGACAGAGAAGCCGAGAGGACAATAAGAGGATTAGATATGAATGGAATTCTGTGTTTGATGTGAATGTGTTTTGTGTTGGGTGTTACAGTATAAAGGTATGTGGTTTACTCCCAGCTCACCCTCTTCATTCCCTGACTGAGAGAGGAGCTGTAGGCTTGAGATGGAATAAACCAATACTGAAAAATCATTCAGTCTCTTCATTTCGAGTTTCCTACATTGGTGACCCACACGTGAGAAATACGGAGAGGCTAAACTCCATTAGACTCCCCGAGTTCTGGCAAGAGGACCCGCACTCATGGTTCCAACACGTGGAATCACGGTTCGTGCTTAACGGGGTATCAGAGGATGACATTAAGTTCCACAATGTCATCGCAAGACTCGACAGCCGCACAGCCCGGTGTGTGCAGAGCCTGGTGCAGCAGCCGCCCGCTGCTGGCAAATACGACGCCCTGAAAGCCGCCCTCATTCGGAGCTTTGTGCCATCAGCCGAGGTGAGGGCCAGAACACTCCTGGACCTGCGCGACAGAGGAGGACGCAGGCCGACCGTCCTCATGGAGGACATGCTGCAGATGATCGGGGCAGGCAACGATGCATTTTTATTTAAACACATCTTTTTGAGGACCCTTCCAGCACACATGAGAGGCTCCCTGTCCAGCATGAGGTGTGTGGACTAGCAGGACTTCTGCGCGCTGGCTTTGGAAGCAGAGCGGCTCCTGGACACATGCGGCGAACAGGAGACGGCAGCGGCAGCAGCAGACCTTGGCGCGGCAGCCCAGGGTGACAGAGAACCGGTGGCAGCAGAGCCGACCCCAGCGACAACGGTGGCAGCGCGATCTCGGAGCAGAGGATAGAACGAGATGTGCTTCCACCATCGACGTTTCGCGCACAAGGCGCACAAATGCGTCCCGCCATGCAACTTCAGGAAGCAGGGAAACGCAAAGAGCCGGAGGTCGTTGGCAGCTTCGACCCTCGGCGAACGGAACAAGCTGCTCTACCTGATGGACGCGAGCTCCGGACGGCGATTCCTCGTTGACACCGGAGCACAGAGGAGTTTCATCACCGCCACCTACGCGGACCGGGCGGCCGGTCCCTGCGGAGATGGAGCAACAGCCGCAAACGGCTCGTCGATCAAGACGTTTGGCGAAAGAACTCTGCGCCTGTCCTTGCACGGCCGCAACTATGAATGGACCTTCATAGTAGCGGCGGTGAGTTTTAACATGTTGGGCGCCGACTTTTTGTGCTGACATGGCTTGTTGGTAGATCTGGCTAATAGACGCCTGGTTAATGCACTCTCTTTTTGTTCTATTCCCTGTGCAGCGCGAGTGTCCCCGCCGTCAGTACAGGCCAACGCCGCCGCAGCAGGAGGTAAGTTCCACACTCTCCTAAACCAGTTCCCAGCACTCACAGTTCCCATGTTTTCAGCTAAGGTGGCGAAGCACGGGGTGGAGCACTTTATAACCACAAGTGGTCCACCGGTTTTTGCGAAGGTTCGGCGCTTGGATGCAGCTAAGCTCTCTATTGCGCGTGAGGAGTTCGCCAACCTGGAAAGGTTGGGCATAATTCGCCGCTCAAAGTCCGCTTGGGCTTCCCCCCTCCACATGGTCACTAAGGCGGACGGCTTGTGGAGACCGTACGGCGATTATCGCAGGTTAAACAATGCCACAGCACAGGACCGCTACCCAATTCCGCATATCCAAGATTTTTCGGTGCATTTGGCCAAGGCACGAATTTTTTCTAAAATAGACCTGGTCCGCGGTTATCACCAGGTCCCGGTCCGATCAGAGGACATTCCCAAGACAGCGGTAATAACCCCTTTCGGGCTTTTTGAATTTTTACGCATGCCTTTTGGCCTTAAAGGCGCTGCGCAAACCTTCCAACGCATGATGGATGCCGTTTTGCGCGACCTCCCTTTTGTTTTTGTCTACTTGGATGATATTTTAGTCGCCAGCACCTCTGAGGAGGAACACGAGAGTCACCTCAGAACTGTTTTTCAGAGGTTGGGAGCGCACGGGTTGATAATCAACCCAGCCAAGTGCCATTTCAGCGCAGCACAGATCGATTTTTTGGGGGCACCGCGTCTCCCCAGAGGGTGCAGTTCCGCTGCCCTCCAAAGTACGCGCAGTGGCTGAGTTTCCCCAGCCACAAACGGTAAAAGCGTTGCAGGAATTTGTAGGCATGGTAAACTTTTACAACCGTTTCATACCTCACGTGGCGCAGCTCATGCAACCGTTGTATGTCGCGCTAAAAAAACAAAAGCCCTCCAATGCGAATGAGTGGTCCCCGGAGCGGGAGCGCGCATTCACTGAGGTTAAGAAAGCACTAGCGAACGCAGCACTGCTGGCTCACCCAGACCCAGCAGCCCGAATAGCGCTAACCACAGACGCGTCAGATGTGGCCATAGGAGCCGTGGTAGAACAGCAAGTCGCCGGGGCTTGGCAACCACTCGCTTTTTTTAGCAGGTCCCTACGCGATGCGGAGCGAAAATATAACGCGTTTGACAGGGAACTGCTAGCGCTCCACCTGGCCATTCTTCATTTCCAGTTCTGGTTGGAAGGGCGACGTTTCACCGCTTTTGTCAACCACAAACCGTTAACCTTTGCAATGTCCAAAGTCTCTGAACCATGGTCAGGCCGACAGCAGAGGCAGCTGGCCGCAATTTCAGAATTCACCACCGATATACAGCACGTAGCCGGTAAATTTAATGTGGTGGCGGACTGCCTCTCGCGAGCGGTAACAGCGCCTGTCCGCGCGGATGGGGGCTGTAGCGCCGCAGACGCGGAGCGCGGTAACAGCGCGGACGCACACGCAGCTCCGGTGCACGTAGGGATAGATTACGCGGCCATGGCAGCAGAGCAGGGCGAGGACACAGACGTGCGTGCGCTCCTGTCTGGACCAACAGGGTTAAGGCTGGAGAACGTAAATTTGCAAACCGGTTCACCCCCACTTATTTGCGATGTATCCACCGGGCGACCTCGCCCAGTGGTACCGGCCACGTGGCGCCGTCGTGTTTTTGACGCGGTGCACTCCCTAGCACACCCGGGAGTACGCGCTTCGGTGAAAATGGTAGCAGAGAAGTTTGTTTGGCCGAGCCTGCGCAAGCACATGAAGGAGTGGGCGCGAGCCTGCATGTCCTGCCAGCGGGCCAAAGTTCACAGACACACAAAAGCCCCTTTAGAACCTTTCCACATCCCGGCTAAGAGGTTTGATCATGTGCACGTTGATCTAGTGGGACCCCTGCCGCCCTCGCAGGGGTTCACACATCTCCGAACAATGGTGGACCGGACCACGCGTTGGCCGGAAGTGGTCCCATTGCAGTCTACCTCAGCAGCAGAGGTAACTCACGTTTTTTTAACAGCCTGGGTAGCGCGGTTCGGAGTCCCATCGGACATTACGTCCGATAGTGGTCCGCAGTTCGTTTCAGAGCTATGGTCAGCCATGGCCAGCGGCTTAGGGGCAACAGCCCATCGCACCACTGCTTATCACCCACAGGCCAACGGTTTATGCGAACGTTTTCACAGATCGTTGAAGGCAGCTCTCAGAGCGTCGCTCACGGATACAAATTGGGTAAACAAACTACCATGGGTTTTATTGGGGTTGCGTTCGGCACCCAAGGAGGATTTAGATGCCTCGCCTGCTGAATTAGTGTTTACTCAACCTCTCAGGCTGCCAGGAGAATTCCTGCCAGCCCATGCAACACCCGAGCCCCCCCCCCCCCCCCCGCTGCGGGGACCTCTACGTGGCACGGAGGCAGAAATGCTCCCGGGCCCCCGCTCATCACACTTTTCCGCGGGATTTCGTTCCCAAGGCTTTGCAAAATGCAGAGTTTGTTTTTGTCAGGCACAACGCCCAGCGTCACAGCCTCCGCCCACCTTATGATGGTCCGTTCCGAGTGCTGGAAACCGGTGAGAAATATTTTGTACTAGACTTGGGGGGGCAGGAAAGAGACAATCAGTGTTGACAGATTAAAGCCTGCTTTTGTGTTACGTGACGAACCTGTACGGCCGGCGGGGGCACCTCGACGTGGCAGGCCTCCCAAGGGACAGCCCCTAGTTCCCCAGCAGGGGGTAAATAACCCTTCTCCCCCTCATTCCACAGGCACACAGCAGGACGGCACAACACAGGCTGCGAAGCCTGCGTTCAGCAGATTCGGGAGGAGATTGAAGCCTAAGCAACGGGCAGAGTGATGTGTATTTTGATCAACCCGTGTAAATTGTGCTGTAGATCCTACAAAGGGGGGGGGGGTGATGTAAGGGTGTAATGTGTATGACTGCCCGTTATGGACAAGAAGTCGGTGTTTGTGTGTCCACTCTTGACATAGTGTGTATGACTGTCCATTATTGACTTAAGGTTGGTGTATGTCCGTTCTTGGGCGTTTCGAGGGGAGTGATGTGGCGTAACATTATGTAGCTCACATATTCCTTGGCAGAGATTCAGACATGAGGGAACTTGGAGCTCGCAGTGTGTATTGACATCACGCCTCATACGGACATTGAGTCTGGACCCCCTGCGGACTAGAGCCGAAGTGAGAAGATCTGAGAGTGGACCTGAAGGGACTGTCTGACTCATAGGGTCAGACAGAGAAGCCGAGAGGACAATAAGAGGATTAGATATGAATGGAATTCTGTGTTTGATGTGAATGTGTTTTGTGTTGGGTGTTACAGTATAAAGGTATGTGGTTTACCCCCAGCTCACCCTCTTCATTCCCTGACTGAGAGAGGAGCTGTAGGCTTGAGATGGAATAAACCAATACTGAAAAATCATTCAGTCTCTTCATTTCGAGTTTCCTACAAATCCATAAATGAGAGTACCTTTCCCACAATTTTGAAAACAGCCAGTGTACGGCCAGTGTACAAATCAGGTGATAAGCTCCAGGTCGCAAATTACAGACCCATCATCGTACTCCCAACCATTTCCAAAGGCTTGGAGAAAGCTGTAGCACAACAGCTGGTGGACCATCTTGACTCCATGGCAGCACTTAACCCCTTTCAGTTTGGTTTTAGGAAAGGATATTCCACTGAAACAGCATGCTGCTATCTATTAGAAAACATCAAATCCAGCCTGGATGGGGGAGGGGTAGTGGGGGCTGTTTTTCTTGACTTGCGAAAGGCTTTTGATACAGTTAACCATGAGTTACTTTTAAACAAATTATCACAATTTTCCCTTCTTAAAAATACACAAAATTTGATAAGGTCATACCTCACTGACAGACAGCAGTGTGTAATTGTAAATAATGTTACATTGTGGCACATATGTTTGGTTCATATTTCCCACAAGAGTGTGGCACATATGTCTGGTTCATATCTCCCACAAATGTATGGCTTATGTGGATTGGGGCTTCACGTCTGGAGGAACAAGAGTCTGGATCGACAGGGGCCGACAGGAGATGGCGAGGAGGTGTGAAGTCGGGCCCTTGTCTCAGAGAGGAGGCCCTGGGGGGTTTCCCGGAACACCAGAGAATAAGAGACAATGGTGAATCTTCAGAGACTTGCATTGTGATTGAATGTTTGCAGAAGCACCATGTGACTTGAGGTCTTAATCCCCCGGAGGTATAAGAGTGTGATGTAACATTATTCTGCCTCTTCTTGCTTTTGAGAATGTTGGATGATTGTGTTCTGCAATAAAGCCGAACCTGAGGAATACACTCATGTCTCGTCATTGAACACATCTTCCACAACATCTCCCTTAAAAGCATGCAGTATGGGTGTACCGCAGGGCTACGGTGGCGCAGTGGTTAGCACTGCGGCAGCACAGTTTACCCTTGGCCGGGGGATCGTGGGATCGTGGGTTCGATCCCAGCCCCCGACCAACAGTGATCTGTGTGGAGTTTGCATGTTCTCCCCGTGTTGCGTGGGTTTACTCCGGGATTTCTCCGGTTTCCTCCCACATGCCAAAAACATGCCTGTTAGGTTAATTGGCTGTTCTAAATTGTCCCTAGATATCTGTTTCCTATAGGCCCTTAGAATAGAGGGTTAGTATTAATGAAAGCGCTTTGAGTGGTCTTTGTGACTAGAAAAGCGCTATATAAGTGTAGGTTAGTTAGTTAGTTAGTTAGTTTACATTATATATTAATGATCTCCCGTCTGTGTGTAATGCAAATATAATTATGTATGCTGACGACACTG
Source organism: Pholidichthys leucotaenia (assembly GCA_020510985.1). NCBI lineage: Eukaryota > Metazoa > Chordata > Actinopteri > Cichliformes > Pholidichthyidae > Pholidichthys > Pholidichthys leucotaenia. The sequence continues at coordinate 420,264,787 of CM035841.1, forward strand.
TGGTATATACTCATGGTAAAATGACTGAAGAGGTGACTGAAAATTTTACACAGGAAATGGAGAAAGTCTCACATTGGTTGAGGAATTCTTGTTTAACCTTAAACGTCGATAAAACTATGTCAATGTTTTTTACAAATCGCTACAAATCCAAGAATTCTTGTCATATCCTGATAGAAGGACAAAAAATTAAGAATGGGACTGAATTTAAATATTTAGGTGTTACACTTGACACAAATTTAAGCTTTAAAAAACACATTAAAAAGATGACAAACGGTCAAATTTAATTGTGCTAATTTCAAACATATCAGAAATTCACTGTCTACTAAAGCATCAAGTATGTATCTAAATGCTATGATAATTCCACATTTTCTTAACTGTATGACAAGTTGGTCACAGGTGTGTAAATCTGCCCTGAGGCCTCTGGAATCATTATACAAGTATTCTATCAAGATTCATGACAAGAAAAGACGAACGTTCCATCACTGCCCAATCCTGTCACGCGGGGTTCTAGGGAGCCACGCAATAAGAGCCAAGGGCGAGCCAGTGAGTCGTGATGTTTTATTAAAGGTAAGGGGTGAGGGATGAGGAAAGCACAGATACTCGTACAGAGGTACACTCACAAGTTGCACAGCGCAGGAGCAGGGAGCTCGTACCGGACATAGGGGTAACAAGGCATACATACTCTCAGCGGGAAACAATCACAGGAATGCTGTAAGGGGAGTAGAGACTGACACCAGACGAAGGGGCTTCAGCCTAGCAGTGCTTATGTCGCAGCCCCGAGTCATCGAGGCTGCTCCTATTTATTCTCATTGGCAGCGCCCCAGCTGACGAGGATTAATTGGCCCCAGCCGTCCGTAATGCTGCCAGCTGGGAGCCTGCTGAGACGCTGCTCAATGAGAAGCAGGGATGAAGGGAAACATGGGCTGAGCGCTGAGACGGCATCTCATCCCATGGTGACAAATCCTGTCCAAATATAACCTGTTGAGCTTTGAAAATTTAATTATGTATACAAATGTGTGTCTTTTGTTTAAGACAATCCATAGCTCTGCTGCTCCTCCCTTAAAAAGGTTTGTTTCATTAAGTTCTGTAAATACATCTCGGACAACTCGATCAACAGCATGCGGCGAGCGCAGGATTCCTAAGCACAAGACATTAGCAAATTCAACATTTTCATGTGTGGCTATGCGACAGTGGAACATGTTACCAACGGAGTTACTTGCAGTAACAGACTATCACACATTTTCGCGCTTGGTGAAAAAACAGTTAATCTCTAAGCAAACCTGTGTCCATAATGTGCTGTGATGTAAAGATGTTAGAGTGTGTGATGTTGACAGTGGGACCAATAAGAGTCAGTGGTTTGATGTGAAAAATTGTTTATATAGATGGTGTTATAAAAATGTATTATTGTATGTTTTAGTTCTTATCAATGTTTTGGGTTCTTATCAATATATAAGATAAGATATTAATGTTTGTTTTAGTTTTTAGCAATGCATGGTTTTAGTTTTTTAATCAATGTTTGGTTTTAGTCTTTTATCAATGCTTACTTGTAGTTTTAGCAAATGTCTGCTTTGAATGCTAACACCAGCCTGCCCAGGGACTACAGGTGGAAATTAGCACTTGTGCTATAACCTGTTACAATGCATCTTTCCTCTTTAAGGTCAATGTATATTGTGCATGTCCCAGCATAAATAAATAATAAATAAATAAAATATGGCTTACAGACCATGAAAACCCCAAATTCAGTTTCTCAAAAAATTAGAATATTGCATAAAATTAATTTTAAAAAATAGTTTTTGAATACAAATGTGGACCGACTGAAAATTATGTCCATGTATACACTCAGTACTTGGTCAGGGCTCCTTTTGGATTAATTACTGTATCAGTGTGGCGTGGCATGGAGGTGATCAGCCTGTGGTACTGCTGAGGTGTTATAAAGGCCTAGGCTGCTTTGATAGTGACCTTCAGCTCATCTGCATTGCTGGGTCTGGTGTCTCATCTTCCTCTTGACAGTCCTCCATAGATCCTCTATCAGGTTCAGGTTCAGGTTACTTTATTTGTACCCGTAGGTAGATTTGTTTTGCAGTCAGGTGACATCCATATTTACAAACCACAATTACATTCAACATGAACACAAACACAGGCACTCATGAAGCTGACTATTAACATGATAAAAGTACTCAAGGCTCCACCAATCAGGACATAGGACAAAGAGATAAGAGAAAAAACAAAGAGATAAGAGAGAAGGGTCATGTTAAAAAGTTAGACTAGTCAAAGAGGTTAAAAACTCAAAAGTCTAAAACCCAATAAAAGATTTAGAAACCAAATAAAAAACCTACAAAAAATAAGTAAATATAAAATAAAATTAATACATAGGTAACTAAATTATGCATCTTGTTCAACTCTAACAGCAGCAGGAACAAAGCTGTTTTTGTAGCGCTGGGTTTTACTTTTTGGGACAGCAAACCTCCATCTGGAGGGGAGAAGCTGAAAGTTGCAGTGCAAAGGGTGGGAGTCATCATTTAAAATGGAGGTAGCAATTCTCTGTACCTGTCTGGTGTACAGGGATGTCAGGCTCAGCTGTGACTCACCAAGCAAACGACTGGACCATCTAACTACCTGATCCAAGGATTTCCTCTGTTTCAGTTTTATCTGACCAAACCATGACACTAAAAAAAAGGATAAAACAGATTCAATAAAAGACCAATAAAACATTGTCATTATGGTTCGGTCAATTTGGAAGCGTGCAAGTTTCCTTAAACAATGCAAATGTTGCTGACCCTTTTTGCACACCCTTTCACAGTTCTCTTCAAAGTTTAAATTACTATCAATAATCGTCCCAAGATATTTGTAGGATTGCACACATTCAGTGGTCTGGCGTTTTAGTACGGTGACTTCGTGCCTGGGAGTTTTCCTCCTAAAGTCAATAATCATATCTTTAGTTTTTGTCGTATTCAGCTGCAGGTAGGAATCCTCACACCAGTGAACAAAATCATCAACTACTGGGCTGTGGCCACTCTCACCATTCTGAAGGAGACTGACAACAACTGAATAATCAGCATACTTTATAATGTGTCTGTTGTCATGTCTGCTCCGACACATGTTTGTGTACAGGATGAAGAGTAGTGGTGACAACACATACCCCTGAGGAGAGCCAGTAGAAGAGCACTTTTGGCCAGACAATGTACCATTGACCCTTACTCTCTGTGTCCTGTTGGTTAAAAAATCCAGAATCCAACCCACCAGATTATTACTCAAATCAAATTGTTGCAGGAGCCTTTCAAACTAAAATATGAGGTTGGATTGTATTAAAGGCGGAAGAAAAGTCCACAAATAAAAGCCTGGCGTGCGTCCCATTAAAATTCAGATGTTTAACCCCTTGCACTCCGGTCAATTTCCCTAAAAACGCCAAAAAATAACGTGCCCAAATTAAATCCAAAGCTGTTCTTCAACCCTTTGCAGCATCTTCATGGGGTTGGTCTCATTTAAAAGAAAACACTTTGAATTTTTTGGCAAAACAGTCATAATCTCTCTAAGTGCTCCTGCCACTGAGTAACAGTCATCTAAACATACTGAACTTGAAGAAAATAAATTTGGCCTGGGTGTTTTTTTGGATACAAATGCTTGCAAATAACACCCAGCTTCAGATCTGGGCTGGAAAATGCAACAGAAATGTAGAACCAAGTGTTATCCAGCTGAGGTCCAAATTTTGTAACAATACCACAAAAAATGAATATATTACACAGCTTTTTCCTCAGGTAGTTCTCAGGCGTTTTGGAACTGTGCCAAATGGCACAGTTTGGAAAAACGTCTGTAACTTTTGAATGATTCAATGTAGAAGCTTCATTTTGGGCACTAATGAAAGGTGACACTCAGGGCTGTGTCTGTGTGTGTGTGTGTGGGGGGTTGTCCCCCCCCCTCGCTACAGAGGACGGAGATCGGCCATCGCTACATGACGGATTACACTCATGTGGCGATGTGGCGACCGCAGCGCAGTCACCGCGGCTCCCCCCCGCCGCTACAGAATAGTAGCGGGGGGGCGTTCACGGTCCGGATTCGGCGAACGACCCGTGTACCGCGGCGCAAGCACTTCGGACATCGTGCGCCGCACAGTTGTAATTTACCGATCGGTCAAAAGTCATTTTTGATTACAATTTTCAGGGATAAAGAATAATTTAGCTTATAACACCTTACCTCTTCACAGCAGCAGTGTCCTGGCGAACTTCTCTTCCTCATTGTCAGACGAATGCGACGCTGGTCCGCTCGTGGTTCTGGTCTCGCGACCCGATCAAAACATAATTCCATTATTGCGGTTTTGTGCTTCCATGATTGTGGTTTTTGGCGAACGATTTTTCAAAACAAATAACAGTAGTAAAAAAAAGACTGGCGAACGCGTGTGTGTCACTCAGCCTTTGTCATCGGCCTCCGTCGGTCTATGACCATGGAAGTAACTCATAACGTCTACTCTGCTGGAACAAAAAACAAAATAAGCACCGCCTGTGGCTGAACATGCCGATGCGCGAATGGCAGTGGCTGTCACACAGGTTGCACTAATCTGTTTGCGGCTGTGTCTGCAGTGGAAGAACGGAAATGCAGCTTCCGCTGCTCCATCGTGCATCCTAGAGCGCACAAGGGTGCACGAGAGCGCCCTCGTGCGCTCTGGGACGCAGAGACTTGCCCGCCCGCGGTACAACGGAGTGCAAGAAGTTAAAAAGCATGTTAAACAGAGTGACAGTGGCATCCTCCACTCCTCTGTGAGGCCTATAGGCAAACTGCAAAGGATCCAATTCCTGCTCAGTCTGCTTTAGGACCTCAAATCTGACCAGTTTTTCAAAATTTTTCATTAAAATTGAAGTCAAAGCAACTGGTCTAAAGTCATTTACTGTTTTAGGACAGCTGGATTATGGAATGGGGACAACCACGGCATCTTTCCAGATCGGCACATGTTGTGTCTGTAAGGACTTATTGAAAATGTAGTGAAACAGAGGACTCAGTTCATGTGCACAGGACTTTACCAAGTGCCCACATATATTATCAGGGCCCTGACTTTTGTTCACTTTTACAGCACAGAACACCCTTTTAACCCCTTGCACTCCGGGCAATTTTCCTAAAAATGCCAAAAAAAAATGTGCCCAAAGTAAATCGAAAGCTGTTATTCAACCCTTTGCAGCATCTTCATGGGGTTGGTCTCATTTAAAAGAAAACACTTTGAATTTTTTGGCAAAAAAAAACATGATCTCTCTACGTGCTCCGGCCACTGAGTTACAGTCATCTAAACATACTGAACTTGAAGAAAATAAATTTGGACACAGTGTTTTTTTTGATACAAATGCTTGCAAATAACACACAGCTGTCCGATCCGGCTGGAAAATGCAACAGAAATGTACAACCAAGTGTTATCAAGCTGAGATCCAAATTTGGTAACAATACCACAAAAAATGAATATTTTACACAGCTTTGTTCTCAGGCTGTTCCCAGGCGTTTTGGAACTGTGCCAAATTGTGCCAAATGGCACAGTTTGGAAAAATGTCTGTAACTTTTGAATAATTCAATGTAGAATCTTCATTTTGGGCTCTAATGAAAGGTCACACTCAGGGCTGTGTCTGTGTGTGTGTGTGGGGGGGGGGTTGTCCCCCCCCGCAACAAAGGACGGAGTTCGGCCCTCGCTACATGACGGATTACACTCCTTGCATGTTTCCACAGCAACGCTGTCACAGCGGCTCCCCCCCCCCTCGCTACTGTGTGTGTGTGGGGGGGGGGGTTGCCCCCCCCCCCCCGCTACAGAAGACGGCCATCGCTACATGATGGAATAGACTCATATGCTTCCCCCCGCGGACCGGGGGCGTTCAGACCGTGAACGCCCCCCCCGCTCCTCTTCTGCAGCGGGGGGGGGGGGCGTTCACGGTCCGAACACAGCAAATGAACCGTTTATCGCGGCGCACGCACTTCATACTTCGTGCGCGGTACAGTTGTAACTTACCGATCGGTCAAAAGTCATTTTTGGATTACAGTTTTCAGGGAGAAATAATAATTTAGCTTATAACACCTTACCTCTTCACAGCAGCAGAGTCCTGGCGAACTTCTCTTCCCCATTGTCAGACGAACGCGACGCTGGTCCGCTCGTGGATCCCGATCAAAACATAATTCCATTATTGCGGTTTTGGTGAATGATTTACGACCTTTGTCGTCGGCCTCCGTCGGTCTATGATGACGGAAAAGAATCCTAATCCTATTCTGCTGGAATGAGTGCAGGTCCCACTTGTGGGTGGTCTCCATGCTGCTGGATCTGTAGCAGGTTTGTCCAGCGTCCTTTGTTTTCATCTGCTGCAACAGTAAATATCTCTTCACCCAGCCTGAATTTCTGTGCTTCAATTGGCTCCTGCATTCACAGTAGGCGGGTCCTCCTTCCTAGGTTTTCATTCATTGGCTCTTCATGGTTTCAGAAACCCAATTCAAGGCTCTTATTAGTCGAATGAGAGGTCAATCAGATGAACTAATCTGTTCCCGGCTGTCTGCAGGTTTTTTTTTCAGTGGCGCTTGGAGGCCAGCACCATCTCCATCTGCACCATCATCAGTATATCATGCATCATGCGTCCGAGCGCGCACGAGTGCGCTCTCGTGCGCCCTTGTGCACCCTAGGACGCAGAGACTTGCCCGCCCACGGAACAACGGAGCGCAAGTGGTTAACATCCTGCACCTCAATATTAAAGTGCTGATTGTCTTTGAGTTTCTGTTTCAAATCTTGGGTTTCTGTGCTAAAATCAAAGGAATCAAAACGACCATAAAAACAATTAAGAGCATTAGCCAGTTCTGTGTCTGAACTGAAACCATCTAAAAACACACGATTACTGCGCTCTGTGCTTTGAAGGTCTGTAATAGTTTTCATACTGGCCCAGGCTGAACCAAGCTTCTTTGTTGCTGTCTTGCTTTCCATCTCTGATTTATAATTCTGTTTTGCTCTTAAAAGTTAGGCCTTCAGCTCTTTTGTGGCAACCTGCAGCTCAGAAACAACCCCCTGTTTAAAGGCAAGTGCTTTCCTCTGTAAGCAGGATTTAACTGATTTTGTAACCCATGGCTTGTTGTTGGGATATATTTTGACATGTTTACGTGGAACGATCATGTCTCTGCAGAAAGCCATGCATGAGCATGTCACGTCCACTAAAGAGTCCAAATCTTCTCCGGAGGCGAGCATGAACACCTCCCAGTCGGTACAGTTAAAGCATTCCTGGGGGCAGTGCACTGAATCCTCTGTCCACACGTCTATGTCTCTGGTCTTTGCCTTGCCTCTTCTGAGAGCAGTTTTATATGTGGGGAGCAAATGTACACAGTTGTGATCTGAGGATCCTAAAGGAGGAAGGGGAAGAGATTTAAAGGCCCTCTCTATGGACCCGTAGCACAGGTTCAATGTCTTTTTTCGCCTGGTTGGGCAGGAGACATACTGATAAAAGTTTTTAAGTGTCTTCTTTAGAGACACATGGTTAAAATCCTCAAGTATAAAATTTGGAGCCTCTGGGGAAATCGACTGCAACCGCTGTACCACATCAAAGACGGTGCTGGAGGTGGAGGCAGCATCTGCCCTTGGGTGAATGTACACAGACGTTATGAAAAGTTGGGGGAACTCGCAGGGCAGATAAAAGGAGCGTAGTGACACGGACAGAAGCGTCACATCTGGTGTACAGATGCGCTCTCTAACTGTGACAGATGTACAGTACTGTTTATTAATATACAAACATATGCCGCCCCCCTGACGTTTCCCCGTTACCTCTCCCTGTCGATCCGAGCGAAGTGGGGCTCCAAAGCCGTCAATCCACAGGTCCGGGTCCCGGTCATGCGCCGTAAGCCACGTCTCCGTGTAAGCCATGACACAGCAGTTCTTGAAATCCTTCTAATATCGGACATTACCTTGAATTTTATCCACTTTATTTCTCAGGGATTGTACGTTCCCCATATAATGGAAGGAAGAGGAATGCGGTTAAGCTGATGCCTCCTCAGATTTAATCTTGCGGCTCCACGCTTTCCGCGTTTCCTCCTCTTGTCTCTCTTTTCATTGCTGTGTCCATGAAAATCTCTTAAAACAAAGTCTGGCAGTTGCGGCACAGACTCAAACACAGATGCTGCATTATCCATGTTTAAATGCAGTAACATGTCTCTGGAATACTGTATTCTTCCCGGCATGATCGCGATCGCGCTTACCCCCAAGACAAAGAGCCAGTAAGAAAGAAATGACAGTGCAAAAACAAGAAGAAAATCCATACTGATGGAACCAGGGAGCTCTTTTTTTTTTTTTTTTTTTTTTTTTGACTTATTTTGTACCCGTAGGTAGATTTGTTCTGCAGTCTGGTGACAAGCCACCAGCTGCCGGTCGCTGCGTGCGCAAGCGCCCCTTAACTCCCTAACCTGCATGTTTTTAGCATGTGGGAGGAAACCGGAGAAATCCCGGAGTAAACCCACGCAAACACGGGGAGAACATGCAAACTCCACACAGATCACTGTTGGCCGGGGGCAGGGATTGAACCCACGACCTCATGATCCCCGCGATCCCCCGGCCGAGGGTAAACTGTGCAGCCGCGGTGCTAACCACTGCGCCACCGTGCAGCTCTTCGTTATATAGTCCACAAATATTCAAGGACAAAAATGGCACATGGAATTACGTTAAAACACATTAAAGTGCATAAAAACAGAGACACAAACATCAAACTTTTTTCACCCGCTGCCGGTCGCTGCATGTGCATGCGCCCACCTATGGGGTTTAGGTCAGGACAGTTTGCTGGCCAATCAAGCACAGTGATGCCATGGTCATTAAACCATGTTTTGATACTTTTGGTAGTGTGTGTGTGTGTGTGTGTGTGTGGGGGGGGGGGGGTTGCCAAGTCATGCTGGAAAATGAAATCAGCTTCTCCATAAAGCTTGTCAGCAGAGGGAAGCTTGAAGTACTCTAAAATTTCCTGGTAGATGACTGTGCTGACTTTGGTCTTGATAAAACACAGTGAACCAACACCAGCAGATGGCATGGTTCCTCAAATCATCACTGACTGTGGAAACTTCACACTAAACCTCAAGCAACTTAGATTCTGTGCCTCTCCGCTCTTTCTCCAGACTCTGGGACTTTGATTTCTAATTGAAATGCAAAATTTACTTTTACCTGAAAAGAGGTCATCTGCTGGTGTTTTTCCACTGTGTTTTATCAAGACCGAAGTCAGCGCAGCCATCTACCAGGAAATTTAAGAACACGTCATGCTTCCCTCTGCTGACAAGCTTTATGGAGAAGCTGATTTCACTTTCCAGCAGGACTTGGCACTCACCCCACACTGCCAAAAGTATCAAAACCTGGTTTCATGACCATGGCATCACTGTGTTTGATTGGTCAGCAAACTCTCCTGACCTAAACCCCATAGAGAATCTATGGAGGACTGTCAAGAGGAATATGAGAGACACCAGATCCAACAATGCAGACGAGCTGAAGGTCACTATCAAAGCAACCTGGACCATCATAACACCTCAGCAAGTGCCACAGGCTGATCATCTCCATGCCATGCCCCATTGATCCATCCATCCATCCATCCATCCATCTTCTACCACTTTTCCGGAGGTCCGGGTCGTGGAGGCAGCAGTTCAAGCAGAGAAGCCCAGACCTCCCTCTCCCCAGCCACCTGCTCCAGCTCTTCAGAGAGGATACCAATGCGTTCCCAGACCAGCTGGGAGACATAGTCTCTCCAGCAAGTTCTGGGTCTGCCCCGGGGTCTCCTCCCAGTGGGACGTGCCCAAAACACCTCAAGTGGGAGGCGTCCAGGAGGCATCCTAATCAGATGCCCATTCCACCTCAACTGACTCCTTTCAATTTTCTACTCTAAGCCTCTCCCGGATGACTGAGCTCCTCACCCTATCTCTGAGGGTGAGTCCAGCAATCCTACGGAGAAAGCTCATTTCAGCAGCTTGTATCCACAGTCTCATTCTTTCGGTCATTTCAGTCATTACCCAAAGCTCGTGACCATAGGTGAGAGTAGGAACGCAGATTGACTGGTAAATTGACAGCTTTGCCTTAGAACTCAGCTCCCTATTCACCACAACGGACAGGTACAACGTCCGCCTCACTGCAGATGCTGCTCCGATCCGTCTGTCAATTTCTCACTCCATTCTCCCCTCACTTGTGAATAAGACCCCAAGATACTTAAACTCCTCCACTTGGGTCAGGAGCCTGTCCCCAACCCAGAGAGGACAATCCACCTTTTTCTGGCTGAGGACCATGGACTCGGACTTGGAGGTGCTGATTCTCATCCCAGCCGCTTCACACTCAGCGGCAAACCGTCCCAGCAAGAACTGTATGTCATTGCTGGATGAAGCCAACAGGACAACATCATCTGCAAACAACAGAGATAAGATCCTGTGGTCACCAAGCATGACACCCTCCATTCCATGGCTGCACCTAGAAATCCTGTCCATAAAAATTATGAACAGGATCGGTGACAAAGGGCAGCCTTGGCGGAGTCCAACTCTCACTGGGAATGAGTCCGACCGAGTGTTGGCAATACGAATCAAACTCTCACAACGGTTGTACAGAGACCGAATAGCTTGTAACAACAAGCCCGATACCCCATACTCCCGAAGCACCCCCCACAAAAAACCACGAGGGACGCGGTTGAATGCCTTATCCAAGTCTACAAAACACATGTAAACTGGTTGAGCAAACGCCCACGAACCCTCGAGAATTCTCGAGAAGGTAAAGAGCTGGTCCGATGTGCCATGGCCAGGACGAAAACCACATTGCTCCTCCTGAATCCGAGGTTTGACCAACGGCCGGACTTTCCTCTCCAGTACCTTGGCATAGACCTTCCCAGGGAGGCTGAGGAGTGTGATCCCTCTAAAGTTGGAGCACACCCTCCAGTCCCCTTTTTTGAAGAGAGGAACCACCACCCCGGTTTGCCATACCAAAGGCACTGTCCCCGACCTCCAAGCAATGTTGCAGAGGTGTGTCAACCATGACAGCCCTACAACATCGATGGCCTTGAGGTACTCAGGGCGAATCTCGTCCACCCCCAGGTGAGTCATCCCCCTTGTCCTCAAACCCAGCTTCCTCTGTGGAAGGCGTATCAGTGGGATTGAGGAGATCCTCAAAGTATTCCTTCCACCGCCCGATGATATCCCCAGTTGAAGTCAACAGTTCCCCATCCGCACCATACACAGTGTGGACAGGGAGCTGCTTCCCCCTCCTGAGCCGCCGGACAGTTTTTTTTTTTTAATTACTTATTTGTACCCGTAGGTAGACTTGGTTTGCAGTCCGGTGACAAGCCACCAGCTGCTGGTCGCTGCGTGCGCGAGCGCCCTAAACCTACATGTTTTTTTTTTGTTTTTTTTTTTTGGTATGCGGGAGGAAACCGGAGAAATCCCGGAGTAAACCCGCGCAACACGGGGAGAACATGCAAACTCCACACAGCTCACTGTTGGTCGGGGGCTGGGATCGAACCCACGATCTCATGATCCCCGCGATCCCCCGGCCGAGAGTAAAACTGTGCTGCCACAGTGCTAAACCACTGCGCCACCATGCAGCTTGCAGTTTGCCAGAATCTCTTCGAGGCCAACCGAAAGTCTTGTTCCATGGCCTCACCGAACTCCTCCCATACCCAGGTTTTTGCTTCAGCAACCACCCGAGCTGCACTCCGCTTGGCCTGCCGGTACACCTCAGCTGCTTCAGGAGTCCCACAAGCCACCCAAGCCTGATAGGCCTCCTTCTTCAGCTTAATGGCCCCCCTGACCACTGGTGTCCACCACTTGGTTCGGGGGTTGCCACCATGAGATGCACCGACCACCTTGGGGCCGCAGCTCTGGGCCTCCGCTTCAACAATAGAGGCAGAGAACATGGCCCATTCAGACTCCATGTCTCCAGACTCCCTCGGAATGTGGTTGAAGTTCTTCCGGAGGTGGGAGTTCAAGACCTTCCGGACAGGGGCCTCAGCCAGATGGTCCCAGCACACCTTCACTATACGTTTGGATCTACCAGGTCTGAATGGCATCCTCCCCTGCCATCGGATCCAACTCACCACCAGGTGGTGATCAGTTGACAGCTCTGCACCTCTTTTTACCCAAGTATCCAAGACATACGGTCGCAGGTCTGATGACACAATAACAAAATCGATCATCGACCTGCGACCTAGGGTTTCCTGGTGCCAGGTGCGCATATGGACACCCTTATGCTTGAACATGGTGTTCGTTATGGACAAACTGTGGTTAGCACAGAAGTCCAATAACTGAACACCACTCAGGTTCAGATCGGGAAGGCCGTTCCTCCCAATCACCCCCCTCCAGGTTTCACTGTCATTGCCCACGTGTGCATTGAAGTCCCCCAGTAGGACAATGGAGTCTCCAAGAGCAGCACCCTCCAGCACCCCAGTCACAGACTCCAAAAAGGGTGGGTACTCTGAAACATCATTTGGTGCATAGGCACAAATGATGGTCAGGACCCGTTTCCCAACCCAAAGGTGCAGGGAAGCAACCCTTTCGTCCACCGGGGAAAACTCCAATATAGAGGCAGCAAGGTGGGGGGATACAAGAATACCCACCCCTGCTTGTCACCTCTCGCCTGGGGCAACTCCAGAAAAGGCCAAGCTCCAGCCCCTCTCCAGGAGACTGGTTCTGGAACCGGAGCTGTGTGTTGAGGTGAGGCTGACTATATCTAGCCGGTATCTCTCAACCTCGTACACCAGCTCAGGCTCCTTCCCCACCAGAGAGGTGACATTCCACGTACCAAAAGCCAGTTTAGAAAGCTTGGGATCAGTCCGCCAAGGTCTCTGCCTTTGACCGCCACCTAATCCACATAGCACTGGACCCCCATGATCCCTCCTGCAGGTGGTGAGCCCACTGGAGGGCGGACCCATGTAACTCATTTGGGCTGAGCCCGGCTGGGTCCCATAGGTTGAAACCCGGCCACCAGACGCTAGCCATCGAGCCCCTCCCCCAGGCCTGGCTCCAGGGTGGGGCCCCGTAAACCTCATACCGGGTAAGGTACACTGAATCCTTGATCTAGAATTTATCATCCCCTCATGGATTGGATTGTCACCTTATCGTGGTGGGGGGTTTGCGTGCCCCAGCAATCCCAGGAGCTATATTGTCCGGGGCAATTTGCCTCTGATAGGGTCACCCAAGACAAACTGGTCCTGGGTGAAGGGCCAGACTAAGAACGATCCAAATGACTCACATGATAAATTCTAGATCTAGATCATGCCCCATTGATACAGTAATCAATCCAAAAGGAGCCCCGACCAAGTACTGAGTGTCTACATGGACATACTTTTCATTTCAGCCACGTTTGTAATAAAAACTATTTTTTAATTAATTTTATGTAATATTCTAATTTTTGAGAAGCTGAATTTGGGATTTTCATGGCCTGTAAGCCATAATCGTCAAAATTAAAATAAATAAACACTTGAAATATATCAGTCTCTGTGTAATGAATCTATATAGTACATGGGTTTAACTTTCTGAAATGAATGACAAAAAATATTGAACTTTTTCATGATATTCTAACTTTTTGAGATGTACCTGTATATTGTGTGTGCTTTCCCATGTCTGAGGTGGCGTCATTAATGTCTTCTTGTCAGTCCTGTCCGTAAGTAATTCATGTCGGTATTTCTAGTTCAGTCCTGTTGGTCGGTCAGTTTCTTTGTTACCATTTGCAGTCCTCGCGCTGCTGTTTATTTGTGTTTACATTTTGTTAATAAATTATTGTTTCTGCATCATATCTCCGCCTGCGCCTGAGTCTGATGCCCACACACCCTTGACAGATATCAGTTTTCGTTGTTTTGCAGATGATGTACAAATCTATCAGCCTCTAAAAACTGACAATTGTTCTTCAGTCCAGACTTTAGACTGCCTCAAAGATGTTCAGTCTTGGATGGAAACCAACTTCCTGAACTTAAACAAAAATAAGACTGAAATCATTGTATTTGGACAACAAGACATCTTAGAAGGCTATGATAGCCTCATTGGCACCCTTAGTTCACTGTTTTAGTTTGTGTGCAAGAAACCTGGGTGTAATTTTTGACAGTGATAGACACTGCAGGCATGTCTAACTCATGATATGGAGGCCCAGACACTGCGTCGTTTCTCTTCTTTAATTATTCAACTATTGCAGTAAATTTTTTTCCCAGCCTTTCTGAAAACAGCCGGTTTTGAGTGTATACCTTGAAATCTTCAGACTGGGTTCAACTCTGCCCACTCTCTTAGATCACTATTACTGATAACATTGACTGGCTAGCTACTAGCCTTTAGCTCAGAATCAGATGTATCCTGAGCCAAATATAGCTCCGGTTGGCCTCAGCATCTTCCGTGGCATGAGCGGAGAATTTCTGTAACACTCCTTACATTTGTTGGTGACGGAGAAAAGTCTAACAGTTTTGCTGGGTTTCTCCACTTGCACCATTAGAGATCCCAGAGTTGACCTGGCAACATACTTCGTCAGAGCTGACTTGACCTGTTACCCCTGAGTCAACTAACGTTTGTCTTTAAGATTTAATTTATTTATTTAGCGAATGCAAAGTCCTTAAGCCAAGCAGTTGCCTCCTGGTTTGCTGTATGGAGGGTGTGTAATCCTCCTTCCAGTCTTTGGAGCGGGCAAGCCTCTATGATGTGTTCCATTGTTTGCTCCTCTCCACATGCACACAGTGGGCTAGGGCTACTGCCCCATCTGTGAAGGCTGGCCAAGCAGGGGCCATGTCCAGTCCTGAAGCGATTGAGTGTAGACCACTGTCTCCTTGGGAGGTTGGTGCCCAGGACCTGTTGGTTGGGGTTTATCTTAATGAAATAAAGCATCACTGGTGACCAGAAGTGTGTGCTTTCAGTGGTGGATGGGATATGACCGGTTCCTGTGGTACAATAAGTCGAGAAATATTCATGAATGTGTGGCTAAACTGCTAGTTTCAAGCCAACTAACTGATGTTAGTTTCTAGCCATTCAAAATAATGTCTAAACATACCTTCACATCAAACGCAAACGCATTTGCGTTGATTTTGTATTATATTTTGTATTGTATTTTGTATTGTATTTCCATTGATTTTTTATGCATTCGCGGTGCGAATGCATACAAAAGAAGTGAGCACACACGAAATTGCACAGTCGCACCTTCACGTCCGAGGGATAGTGCTAGCTTTGAGATTCTGCCCTCATTGGAGTAAAAGAATCAGCACTGGAGAGTAAACTAGTTTGAAAATGAGACCGATACCCATCTAGAGACAGAAGGGCCGGGAGCTGTTCAGCTGAATTAGGATATCGGCGTTATTTACCCACGGATTCCTGCCACGGATGTGCTAACAAGGCTAGCAAGCTAGCAACGTAAACGCCATCAAGTTTTTGAGACAAGGACAACTTTTTCAGGTGAGCCCCCCATCAGATAATGTAAACCTGACGGTTTACATGACATTATTTTGGGGATTTCCACAGCAGGTTGAACACTGTTGCAAAGGTTATAAAGGCATTTTCCCCTGTCTGCATCTCACTCAGTGAATTCATCTCTATTCATGTGTTTACAGTAAGTTATAATGTAATCATGCTGCGTGAAAAATTCGCCTGTTCGCATTTGGTGTGAAGGCACCTTAAGAACGATGTGTTGGTAGATGAACATGGATTCTAGTGGGGGGGGGGGGGGTAAATAGAATTTATAGAAAATAGTGATCCAAATTGACCAGATCAACAGTTAAGCTAACACTAGGTGGCCTTTCAGTCACCTGACCAAAGCTGACTGACCACTTTGCCTACTTAATGCTAACAGAGCTCAATTTAGCATCATGGTGAAAACATAATAAAATAAACCAGAATGGAATGAGATATATTATCAGCTGTGGATCAGTGATCCAGGTGGAAACAGTGGCGTCTATTAGGATACAGAAAATAACATAAACCATGCTTGGTAAGCTAACTTGTTAGTTTACTGCTGTCCACATAATTGACGGCTAGGCTGGTCAATAATAGAGCAGTAGGCATGTTTCAAGGATGTGCTAGGCTGGGTTTACTATGGATGTGATGTCCCATGGCACATTCAGAACAGTCAATTTTGATATTTTTTTCAATAATCATGTGAAAAATAGATGCTTTTCAGAAGGTTAAAACCTACAAAACAATTTTTTCAGTCAATGACCCTTTTAAGAAATTGGAAACTGTTCTCGCATTTTTAAAAACTATTTTCCGACCTACAGTCAACAAAATTGTAATGGATATTTTAATCAATGTTGAACTCACTGAGCGGTAACAGGATGACTATGAGTAGTTTCAGGATGAAGGCTATGCTTATGGCTGTCTCATGTTTTCTCACTGTGCAGTCAACGTTCTCTCCCGTGCAGTCACACACTTCTGCCCCGACGATGTTGTCCTGCTCCAGTCCCAGAAAGTCTCTGACAGTCAACACCACATCATAATGTCCACTGGGCAGCTCTTTGGCTAATTTCAGGATGATACCCATGTCTATAAGGAAAACAAAACAAGGTAGCATTTACTTCAGATCCCCAGTGTTTGTACAATTACATTGTTTATCTAGATCCCCAGTATTAAAATGCACAAATGTTCCGGAGCCTTCATTCCTCAATACAGCAGATGATTATTGTGGTACATTTAGTGCATCTCATTAAATCAGGATATCATGGTTTGTAATTTAATTTCAGAAAATTTTAACCTGCTCTGGGTTCCTCCCACAGTCTTGCATGTTAGTTTAACTGGGGACTATATAGTTGCCCTAGGTGTGATTGGTGCTGCACTGTGGCTGCCTCGTCCAGGTGCATACGCTTTCAAAATATACAAAACAAAAAAATACAGAACACTGTAGTGTGAAAGTTTCAGCACCAACTTATAGTGTTGTAGTCAAGACCAGACTAAGTGTATGTAGGTTAAGGTCGTTGTCTTGGGTGACTCTGGTCTTGACGAGGTCTTGACTACAACACTACCAAATTATTTGAAAAGTTTTACCATAATTATTCTGAATAATCCGGATCACAGGAACTATACTGTAGGTTTTGTCAGGGGGAAACCTTGCCACTGGTATGGTCTTCCAAGGCACACTGGTTCTGGGTTAAGAGCCCGAACAAGAGTGGTCCAGTGGTTCCCAGTGAAAAGGTTAAGGCAGTGGCTATGGATACAGAACCATAACCATAGAATGTTTTCTATGGATACAGCTCCAATCTGAATGGCCAGTTAGTGTCATGTGACTCTGCATGCCTTATTCACAAAAATCTATGAATATGTTCTCCTAATGCCGTGTCTTCAGCGGGAGCAGCTATGGATACAGAACCATACCTGTAGAATTGCTTGCTCCAGATATGGCTCAAATCCGATTGTGTCACATGACACACCGTACTGCATTCACAAAAATCTACCAATATGTTATGTTAATGCTGTTGCCCTACATTCATTGTCTATTGCTACGGAAGAGTTGATCAATCTGACAAAACTTTTTCAAATCAGATTACAGCTGCTGCCGCTGTAGTGTGAGGGAAAAGTGTGATCTAGCTATGATCCAGAGGTGAGGGGTCCATCTCCCGCTGTCTTTGTAATGAGTGTCTGTGAATATGTGACTTGTGCAAATGGATGGATAATTGAATCTGTTAAGCACTTTGGTCATTCAGGTTTTTTTTTTTAAGACCTACATATATCAAAGAACGCCATTTTATTTTTACAAGAGATGAAATTTAGGATCCTAAATGAACATTAAGAAGTTAGCCTTTAGGATTTACCAAAGGGTAAGGTTAAAAAGGCGATAAATAGATTTTATTCACATATAAACTCTATAAAACAGCTATAAAAATCTTCTTGCCTGCCTCAGGGACTACAGATGGAAATTAGTGACAACGCTATAGTCTGGTACAGAGCACATTTATCCAGTGTTTAGGGCACATTCACACAGCCACTGTTTGGTCCGGACTAAATGACCAAAGTGTGTATTCCGTGGATAGCTCAGTTTGTGCCGTTCGAACACATGTTGGAACTCTGGTGCGCACCAAACAAGCGAATTCTGGTCCCCCTGAAAACAGGGGGTCTCGGTTCGCTTGCAAATGCAGTCTGGTGCACTTCGCTTGCCGTGTGAATGCAAACGGAGTAACCAGCGGACCAAAGGGGAGATGTGCCCCTTGGTGTTTGTGTAACCACAGCAACACATAGTGAGAAGTGAAAGTGGCGTTTACTGTAAAGGTGCCCTCACATCAAATGTGAGCGTGCAAATTTTTCGCGCAGCACACTTACATTATAACTCAATGTAAATACATGAAAAGACATTAATTCACCGTCTGGGTGAGATGCAGACAGGCGAAGTTGCCGCTCACCTGAAAAAGTTGTCCCTGTTGAAAACTTGATGTGTGTTTCAGCATGCCCGTGGCAGGAATCCATGGGTAAATAAATAAATCCAACACCCCAATTCAGCTGAAGAGCTCCCAGTCCTTTTGCCTCCATTTTGGGTAGAAAGTAACAATAAAGACAGCCGCGCGGATTCAAGAAATACTTTTACTGGAGAAAACCAAGGAGAAAAGTTAAAAAAAAAAATGTCTCTTGGACTTGAAGGAGTGAGAAGGAGATGCAGGCTCTGATAGATATTTGGTCTGAGAACCAGATTTCTCAGCTGCTTGTGGCTACACACAACAATACCAATGTTTTTAAAATGAATGATTTAAAATGGATTTAAAATAACATTAGTTTGTGGTGGATAAACACCTCGGTTGAAGGGAACAGTGTTATGCTGAGAATTGCTTGCTTGCCGAGAATTGCATCCCATCGTCGAATAAACATAATTTAAAGATAATTAATTCTTGGCATAACACTGGATTTCCCTTTTCAGTCCTGGCCAATCGATGAATCGGATTTCTCTTCTTCGCCGAGATTTTTTCTTCCTGGTCAGTGGTGGCTTTGGTTACAGCGCCACAAACGAGCAGCTGTTGTAACTGCATGACGTTGTCCAAGCAGTTTGGTCCGCTTGAGTGAAGTGCTGTGTGAATGCAAACCATACCAAACAAAGGTGTAAAAATTCTCGCCATGCCCTGCCAAGTCGAACCGAGATTCCTGGACTATCCTGGTGTGAATACAGCCTTTTAATGTTTTTTTTTCTATACATAATCCCTGACAAATAAACCAATAAACTATAACTATATACAGTGGGGCAAAAAAGTTCTCCCACTTAAAAGATGAGAGAGGTCTCCAATTTTCATCATAGGTATACCTCAACTATGAGAGACAAAATGAGGAAAAAAAATCCAGAAAATCACATTGAAGGATTTTTAACAAATTAACTGGTAAATTCCTCGGTAAAATAAATATTTGGTCATCTACAAACAAGCAAGATTTCTGGCTCTCACAGACCTGTAACTTCTTCTTTAAGAGGCTCCTCTGTCCTCCACTTGTTACCTGTATTAATGGCACCTGTTTGAACTCGTTATCAGTATAAAAGACACCTGTCCACAACCTCAAACAGTCAGACTCCAAACTCCACTAGGGTCAAGACCAAAGAGCTGTCAAAGGACACCAGAAACAAAATTGTAGACCTGCACCAGGCTGGGAAGACTGGATCTGCAATAGGTAAGCAGCTTGGTGTGAAGAAATCAACTGTGGGAGCAATTATTAGAAAATGGAAGACATACAAGACCACTGATAATCTCCCTCGATCTGGGGCTCCACGCAATATCTCACCGCATGGGGTCAAAATGATCATGAGAACGGTGAGCAAAAATCCCAGAACCACACGGGGGGACCTAGTGAATGACCTGCAGAGACCTGGGACCAAAGTAACAAAGGCTACATCAGAAACACACTACGCCGCCAGAGACTCAAATTCTGCAGTGTCAGATGTGTCCCCCTGCTTAAGCCAGTACATGTCCAGGCCCGTCTGAAGTTTGCTAGAGAGCATTTGGATGATCCAGAAGAGGAATGGGAGAATGTCATATGGTCAGATGAAACCAAAATAGAACTTTTTGGTAAAAACTCAACTTGTCGTGTTTGGAGGAGAAAGAACACCATACCTACTGTGAAGCATGGGGGTGGAAACATCATGCTTTGGGGCTGTTTTTCTGCAAAGGGACCAGGACAACTGATCCGTGTAAAGGAAAGAATGAATGGGGCCATGTATAGTGAGATTTTGAGTGAAAACCTCTTTCCATCAGCAAGGGCATTGAAGATGAAACGTGGCTGGGTTTTTCAGCATGACTATGATCCCAAACACACTGCCCGGGCAACAAAGGAGTGGCTTTGTAAGAAGCATTTCAAGGTCCTGGAGTGGCCTAGCCAGTCTCCAGATCTCAACCCCATAGAAAATCTTTGGAGGGAGTTGAAAGTCCGTGTTGCCCAGCGACAGCCCCAAAACATCACTGCTCTAAGGAGATCTGCATGGAGGAATGGGCCAAAATACCAGCAACAGTGTGTGAAAACCTTGTGAAGACTTACAGAAAACGTTTGACCTCTGTCATTGCCAACAAAGGGTATATAACAAAGTATTGAGATGAACTTTTGTTATTGACCAAATACTTATTTTACCGAGGAATTTACCAATTAATTCATTAAAAATCCTTCAATGTGATTTTCTGGATTTTTTTTTTCTCATTTTGTCTCATAGTTCAGGTATACCTATGATGAAAATTGGAGACCTCTCTCATCTTTTAAGTGGGAGAACTTGCAAAATTAGTGGCTGACTAAATACTTTTTTGCCACACTGTAGATATTTGTGTTTTTAAACTGGACCCAACTGGACCTTTCCCCAAAGTCCATTTGGGGAAATGTCTTCCATGTCTGCAGACCACAGAGGCTGGAGTTACGGAAATCAAAGGCTTTTGTCAACAATAGAAGACAGGTATTTCTCATGTTAATGTAGGACCTCAAATGTGTGTAGTGACGTTTTGGCAGAATGTAAAGAGGAAAATAAAGAGAAGTTATCAGAACAAGCTGATATGATGCTGCAGTATTTTATTCCACAATGAACCCCTGAAGAAACTCTATAATAACACAGAAATGTTACATTAACCCATATTTTGTTTTGATTTTTAGAATTAATATCTATTATCTCTTTAACCTTACCCTTTTCTAAATCCTAAAAGCTAACCTCTTAATGTTAATTTTGGATTCTAAATTCCATCACATGAACAAGTAAAATGGCATTTGTTTATATAGCGCTTCTTTTTTTTTTTAATCTCTCAGTGACCGAAGCTCTTAACATATTTGGTTATCTACCCATTCACACATACACTACTCACAAAAACTTAGGGATATTTGGCTTTTGGGTGAAATTTCTGGATGCACCTAAAATGCACTATAACTTTTCCAGGTGAACTTAATTTGACCTTCTTTAACCTTTTGAATGCACATGTCCAACTGTTCAATGTTTCAGCACTTTTTGCACAACTTGCCGTCCTCTAACAAAGCACTTAACAGCAAAATTCACAACAGGCATTTGATCCATGAATCGACCAATAAATTTTCTGGTTCAATTAGAATTGGTGTTTAAACAGTCCTCTTCATCATGCTGTTCACATTTTGACATCATGAGACCAAGACGACACCTAACAATTGATTCCGCACTGTGTGTGTTTATATACTTGCATATTTATTCCACCTAGCTGCAATGCTCCGTACTGTGGGTGTTTATATATTTACATATTTATTCCATCTAGCTACAATGCTCTGCACTGTGTGTTCATATATTCATATATTTATTCCATCCAGCTACAATGCTCTGCACTGTGTGTCTGTGTGTGTGTGTATATATATATTTTATAGTAATATGTACATATGTATATTAGCTGCTCTTGCTTGCTTATTTTTTTCTTGCCTTCTGATTGTTGCTCTGAGTGTTGCTATCCCTGTGCTGTTGCAATCCTGGAATTTCCCCGTTGTGGGACTAATAAAGGCTTATCTTATCTTAAATAACCTGAGGGCTGCCTGTTGTGTCTGTGAATGGGGGACAGCAGAGATGATGGCTGTGCTGAACGGTGACTTTTATTAGCCAAATTGGTAGCATGTGGAAGACACAGAACACTTGCTAGCAAGCTAACAAAGCAGGGATACAGATCAGTGTATGACTAGAGGTGGAGCGCCAAAGACCCGGGCTGACGAAGTCAGTCTCTTATTATAGGCACGGCGTGATGATGTCACCTGTGTCTTTGCCACCAAAACCATGCCGTGCATAGTGTTATGGCAGTACATAACACCACTCTTCAAGAAGAGTGGAATGCTATGCCTCAGAAGACAATAAGTCAACTTGTGAACAGCATGAGATGTCGTTGTCAAGCTGTGATTGATGCTCAAGAGTACATGGCAAGTTATTGAGACACTGACATTTTTTGTTGTAGTATAGACAACCACTGTTGTTGGCTTTTGCTTCAATAAATTATTTGAGATGAGGAAATCACCATTGCATGCTTCTACTTAAATGCTCTACTTTCATGATATGATATCACTGTAGCGTCAACTTTTTACATAAATTTCACCCGAAAGTCAAATATCCCTTTTTACGAGTCGTGTATCATCATCCTCATCATAGCAGTCTGTCGTGGGCGACAATAACTGTTTCATTTAGGTCTGATCAGATTCCTCCACACAACTCTGTCCTTAGCCTTCTGCTGCCAGGAACTCCTGTCTATGTCCAACTTCTTCAAGTTTCTTTTTACAGTGTCTTTAAATCTGAGCCTTGGTCTACCCTGATTGCGCTTGCCCTCGCATAACTGTGAGTAGAGTAACTGCCGAGGGAGACGCTGGTGGTCCATCCTCTCAACATGTCCGAGCCATCTCAGGTTCATCTGTATTAGCATGTCCTCCATTGATGGTAGACCAGCTCGTTTCAACACTTCTATGTTGGTTATCTTGTCTTTCCATGAGATGTTCATTATGGCTCGAAGGTGTCTCATCATGTACACGTGGAGTTTCTTCACCTGCACTCTGTAGACAGTCCAAGTTTCAGCACCATACAATAGAGTAACCAGTACTGTCGCTCTGTACACTTTGCATTTCACACAGATTGACACATGTCGATTGTTCCACAGTCTCTCCCTCAAGTTTCCAAACACAGCGCTCGCCCTTCCCATTCTGAGAGATAGTTCATCCTCCAGCCTAGCACTCTCTGAAACAGTACTCCCTAGGTACTTGAAAGTCTTGCACTTGACTAGTGGCTCTGTACCAATGCTGATCTCTTCTGGTAGTGATGTTGATAACTGGAACTTTGGTGGTTGATAAAGGCACTCTGTCTTCTTGATGTTGATTTGGAGGCTGAATTGGCTAGCTGCTCTTGCAATTTTCTCCACTAAAGAGTGCATATCTTCCACGCTGTGTGCAACTAGAGCACTGTCGTTGGCAAAGAGCATTTCTCTTACTATCTTTAAGTCTGTTAAGTAGTACACAGTGAGAGAATCTTATCAACAGTGGCTAGTAGTGATATACCTTGGTAATTTCCACAATTCTTCCTGTCACCTTTCTTGAACAAAGGCACCATACTTGCATCCTTCCAGTCTTGAGGTACTTTCTTGGCATCCCATATCTCTTGGATGAGCTTGTGCAGGCAGTTGGTCAGCTGAACACCACCAAATTCCCACACTTCTACTGGAATTCCATCCCTTCCTGGAGCTTTACCATCCTGTGTTGTCCTGATAGCTGCCATTAGTTCATCAAAATTTGATGGTTCATCCAGACTTGATACAGCTGGTCGCTGCACTCGAGCTTCTTTAGCCTCTTCAGTGAGATCTCCAGGGTTGTTTAGTAGTTGGTCAAAGTGGTCTGCAAATCTGTCCAGGATCTTGTCTTTCTCCTGCAAAACCGTTTCACCATCCATAGCCTTTAGCTGGATCAGTCCTCTTGGTTTAGGGCCGTAGATTTCTCTCAAACCTGTGAAGAATGTTTTCATGTCCTTCCTGTCTGCTGCAGTTTGAAGTTTCTCTGCTTTTTCATCCCACCAGTTGGACTTCATCTCTCTGGTGTACTTCTGTAGCTCACTCTGAGCCTTTGAGTATTTCTTCTTCTTCAACCTTGTGTTACACTGTAGGTTTTCCTGCCTAGCTGTATTCCTCGCTTCTAGTAGTTTCTTCAGGTGTTCATCATGCTCATCAAACCAATCTTGATGTTTCCTCTCAGGGTAGCCTAATACATCACTCGCAGTCTGATACACCGTATCCTTCAGTGTTGCCCATTTCTCTTCTATGTCATTCTCTGAGTTGTTGCTGTCCCAGTCTTTCAAGTTTTCATCCATTTCCTGTGTAAGTTCTTCTTGCTTCTTTTGGCCTTTCAGTGCACTAGTGTTTAGCTTCCGTGGTGGCTTTGCACCCGTCCTGCAGTGCTGTTTTCATCTGCAAATCCTTAATCTAGATCTCAGCATAACATGATCAGTGCCACAGTCCGCGCACATCCCTTCTGTCTCTCTGCCTGACTATGATGTAGTCTAATAAGTGCCAGTGCTTAGATTTTGGGTGCATCCATGTCTTCTTGTGTGTGTCCTTGTGCTTAAATAGAGTGTTGGTTATCACAAGGTTGTACTCTGAACATAGTGCAAGTAGAAGTTCTCCATTAGCATTGCACTTGCCTACTCCATGACTGCCTAGCAGTCCTTTCCATTTCTCGGTGTCCAAACCAACTCTGGCATTAAAATCTCCAACAAGTATCCGCCTGTCATCAGTCGGTACACACCTGATAGTCTCATGTAAATCACTATAGAACTCTTCCTTCACCTCCTCTGTGTTGGTCATTGTTGGGGCACATACACTGATGAGTGTGGCATACATCTTCTGCTGTAGTGGGAGTCTCATAGTCATTATCCTGTTGTTGATTGGCACCGGTTCCTCATCAAGCATTGCTGCTATCTCCTTTCTAACTGCAAAGCCCACTCCTGCTTCTCTCTTTTCTTGAGTTGATCTCCCACTCCAAAAGAAGATGTACCCATGGTCTTCCAAGCTGTCATATCCAGGCAATCTTGTTTCACTAAGTTCAGCTATGTCTACATTGTACCTGTTAATTTCCAGGGCCACAAGCGTGGTCTGTCTTTCTGGGCGCTGTGATGTTGTTCTGTCCAACAGAGTGCGTACATTCCATTCTGCTACACACAAGGTTGCTGTTTTCCTCTTCTTTTATCTTCCTGCTCCTAGCTTACTTTTCGCTGCCTGTCAGAGTGTGAACAGATCAGCGTGGACCTTGTAAGCCCGGGCGGCATCTGAGCCGGTATGAGTTGCTTTCTGATTGACCATTTCATGAAACTGCTTGCAAAGTATTTGAGTACTGCTAGCTTTTGCTGGACTAGCAGCACATTCTTGGCAGATAAAGGTGTTATCAGTGGCAAGGACAAGCCAAGACAAACTGACTCCAGTATCTGTTGCAGTGACCGACCAGATGATAGGTTTGTTTATCTCTGCTCTTTGTGTAGTGCATGTCACAATGCACCGACTGGCACAGTCCACCACAGACCTTGTGACAGATGTGTTTATCTGCCAGGATGTCCAGTCTCACCCTGTGTAACTGGGAGTGGTCCACTACAGACCTGTGACAGATACTGTTTTTAGTTCTGCCAGGATGCCCTCTTTCACCCTCCACGCCCTCGGAAGGGTGGGGATGCCGGTTGAGTCGCCGACGGCCCGACCCATGAGACAGGTAGTCCCGGTTTTCATGGTTATCCGGTAGCAAGCAAGCCAATGCCTGACTGTTGTTTCTGCTGCGGGTACGGTGGGGTTGACAGAGCCAGTGGTGTGCAAAAACAATCCCATCCTGACACCCGAACATATGCCTCTTCTCCAAAACTGGCTACGGCTTTGGCAAACACATTAGCCTGCAAACGCCGATTTCCACAGATTGTTGTAAAATATATTTTGACTACATCGGCTCCCGATTGTGCTGCTGGAAGGCCGCTGTATGCGCCTCCTCCTTCCTGCCATTACGTACTGTGCACGGGGAAGACCAGTGCCTTGAATGCCACTGGCTGCTACTGCTGTTAAACAAGCTGTTCTTCCGGCGTGCACACTCAGCTTCAGTCCACGAGTCGTGTATACTATATCACATATTCACACACATTACAAAGACAGCGGGAAGCCACAATGAGAGACGAACCCCTCACCTTTTAATCACAGGTAGACCTCACTCTTCCCCTACACTACAGTAGAAGCGGGTGTGAGTAGATCTGAAAAGGTTTTGTCAGATTGATCAACTCTTCTGTAGCAATAGGCAATGCGTCTCGGGTTACAGTTTCTATATCCATAGCCAGTATCAAAAGTTAATTAATAGGATCCAGTATACTCCACCCGGTATGGGATTATCAGAGCCCCACCCCATAGCCAGACTAGGGGGAGCGGCTCAATGGCAAGTGCCTGGTGATGGAGTTGTTCTCCACAGGACCTGAATGAGCCAAATGGGTCCATCCTCCAGTGGGCTCATCACCTGCACAAGTTTGTATGCATGTGAATTGGGTGAGTCTAATAGAATAGAATAGGCTTAGAATAGAATAGGATTTATTGTTATTGTACAGTTGTACAGTACAACGAAAATAAGTGGTATATTAGTAAGTGGTATATCTTCTACCACGGAATAAGTGGTAGAAGATTTTCTCCTACCAGAAACAATCTCTTCTACTTGTTACATATTCACACAGAATACTGTACGTACTGGTTTCATTCATCACAGCAGTCCAGTTGGACCTCGATGTGGCCCTTAAAGAGACACTGAATGGAGCATTGTGGTCCGGCCCTGTATCTTTATCTGTTACCGACAGCAACTGAGGAGCCGGATCTTTGTTACACACCTGAGGAAGCAATGTTTCACAACAATTAGTGATTAATTATTCATTGACATCATTTTAATCCCATTTGAAAAAGTCAGTTTCTGACACTACCGTAATATCTTTTTTTTTAAATCTCAAAAGAAAACACTTAACACATGACAGCTTTTCAGCTACTGTGAACAAAGACACACCGTGAAGTTGTATTCTACTATGGTGGGGGCCTCATCATTGACATCCTCCAGCTGAATGATCAGAGTGCCAGTTCCTGTGGCCGGGACTTTATCTGATGACAGAAAAATTCAAAAGATACTATAGAGAACAGCTGGAAAATGGAGTGAATCTTTGCTGCAAATCTCTTTCTAGCCATAATGTGACTTATCAAAGTTAACATTTTAAGACAAAATTATTTCAGTGTGCTGACTGAGCAAACTGAATTCATACAACATAGATAATTACTAAGGAGAAGCAGGTGAAAAGACAGGTGAACGGGACTGAGTTAATCAGGTTACATTGTGGAGAATGTGGAAATGACGAGGCTGAGTTTATCTCACGAGTCAGGTTTATTCCATTCTCCAACATCATTCAAAAACAGAAAGAGAAAGAATCCCCCAACATCTGTCCCTTTTATACCCCAGGACATCAAAGCACACAGTCACATTGTACTTAATCCCCAGTAACAATGCATCTTCTTCCCGATCTTAACACCCCCCACCTTCAGTCTCTGGCCGCTGGGCAAAATCCCCCAAGGCCGTCTATTTGCATGCCAAAGACTAAACTTTCACATCCTCGTGTTATCTCCAAAGCGGCTCAGTCCTTTGTTCCGTCTCAGATGTGAAGCCTAAGGTGGTATATGTATGAATCATACAGTGATATACATATGTGCGTATATGTGTCCCACATGACCCCCCCCCCCCCAAACGTCTAAGATGGAACAACGTAATAACAGTCTGCATGTCATGGTAAAATTATTACACATCAGTCCACGTGTTGCTTGGGCCTCAGTCTCCTCCCGTATCTGCTGTAATCAGAATCAGCTTTATTGCCAAGTATATTTACAAGTAAGCGTAAAGCCCCCTGTAAGCGGGCTTTACCACTTTCGCAGCGCCCTCCTGCTGGGGAGCTGCTGTCTGAGGATGAGAACTGTTAGTCAATCCCTGTGGGTGTTCTGGGGAATGTTCCTTAGGAGGTCTGCTGCGCCGAGGAGCCGTGGCCAACAGCACATCCTCGTCGGCCAACATAAAGGCGGGTTTGAGCCTGTTTATGCCAATCTTTTCTTTCCTGCCCCCCAAATCTAGCAAAAAATGCTTATCCCCTGTTTCCAGCACTCTAAATGGTCCATCATAAGGTGGTCGCAACGGTGGGCGATGCGCATCGTGTCTGACAAAAACAAACTCCGCATTTTTTAGAGCCTTAGGCACAAAAACGTGCGGAAAACTGTAGTGAAAGGGACCAGGCAGCATGCCCGCTTCCATGCCACTCTGCAACTGCTGTGCCAGGGAGCATTCTGGCGCAGGATTATCTGGGAGAAATTCCCCGGGCAGCCGAAGTGGCTGGGAAAAACTAGCTCCGCCGGGGAGGCTTCTAAATCCTCTTTAGGTGCGGCACGCAACCCCAATAAAACCCATGGTAGCCTGTCCACCCAATTTGCATCCGTAAGCGACGCTCTGAGGGCCGCCTTCAATAACCTATGAAAACATTCGAATAACCCGTTAGCCTGTGGGTTGTACACGGTTGTGCGGTAGATCGTTACCCCCAGGCTGCGGGCCATCACTGACCAAAGTTGGGAAACAAATTGAGGACCTCTGTTGGACGTAATGTCCGACGGGACTCCAAAGCGCGCTACCCATGCCATTAAAAACACGCGCGCCACCTCCTCGGCTGTGGTTGATGACAGTAGGACCACTTCCGGCCAGCGCGTGGTGTGGTCTACCATTGTCAGAAGGTGTGTGCACCCCTGTGACAGCGGGAGGGGGCCTACGAGGTCCACATGAACATGATCGAACCTCTTAGCTGGGATGTGAAACAGCTCCAAGGGAGCTCTCGTGTGCCTGTGTACCTTGGCTCGTTGACAAGCCATGCAGGCTGCCGCCCACACTCTAACTTGTTTGCGCAGACTCGGCCATACAAATTTCTCTCCTACCATTTTGACCAACGCGTGCACCCCCGGGTGCGCCAGAGAATGAATCAAGTCAAAAACGCGGCGGCGCCACGCGGCCGGTACCACCGGGCGTGGTCGTCCCGTGGAGACATCGCAGATTAGGGGGGGCATACCATCCGGCAGCACCCTGTTCTCCAGCCTTAACCATGTTGGTCCAGACTGGAGCGTGCACACGTCCGCGTCGCTAATCTGATCCGCGGCCATGGCTACATAATCTAACCCTACGCGGACTGGGGCCACGCGCACTTCCGCGTCACTAGTCTGCGCCGCGGCCATGGCTGCATAATCTATCCCTATGCGGACTGGAGCCGCTACAGCGTGCGAGAGACAGTCTGCCACTACATTCAGTTTACCCGCTACGTGCTGAATATTGGTAGTAAACTCTGAGATTGCAGTCAGCTGCCTCTGTTGCCGGCCTGACCACGGTTCTGAAACCTTGGCCATCGCAAAAGTCAGCGGCTTGTGGTCGATGAACGCGGTGAAACGGCGTCCCTCCAGCCAGAACTGGAAGTGACGAATGGCCAAGTGGAGAGCTAACAACTCCCTGTCGAATGCGCTGTATTTTTGCTCACTATCGCGCAAAGTCCTGCTGAAAAAGGCGAGTGGCTGCCAAGCCCCAGCTACATGCTGCTCCACGACCGCCCCTATGGCCACATCTGACGCGTCAGTAGTGAGCGCTATTCGGGCTGTTGGGTCTGGATGTGCTAACAATGCAGCGTTTGCCAGGGCTGTTTTGACCTCCGAGAATGCTCGCTCTCGCTCCGGAGACCATTCGATTTTATTTGTGGGTTTTTGTTTTTTTAGTGTGGCATACAATGGTTGCATGAGCTGCGCTGGGAGGGGGAGGAAACGGTTTTAAAAATTCACGATTCCCAAAAACTCCTGTAACGCTTTGACCGTTTGTGGCTGGGGAAAATTTGTTACTGCGCGCACTTTGTCAGGCAGAGGAACTGCTCCTTCTGGAGAGACGCGATGCCCCAAAAAATCAATCTGCGTCACCCCGAACTGACACTTCGCTGGGTTGATTATCAACCCGTGCTCTTCCAACCTCCGGAAAACTGCCGTGAGGTGATTTTTGTGTTCGTCTTCGGACGCGCTGGCTACCAAGATGTTGTCCAGGTAGACGAACACGAAAGGGAGATCGCGCAACACCGCGTCCATCATGTGTTGGAACGTCTGCGCAGCGCCTTTAAGCCCAAACGGCATGCGCAAAAATTCGAATAGGCCGAACAGAGTTATTACCGCTGTTTTGGGTATGTCCTCAGCGCGCACTGGGACTTGGTGGTACCCGCGGACCAAGTCTATCTTAGAAAAAGCGCGCGCCCCCGCCAAATGAACGGAAAAATCCTGGATATGCGGGATTGGGTAGCGGTCGTGCGCTGTAGCGTTGTTCAACCTGCGGAAATCTCCGCAAGATCGCCACGAGCCATCAGCTTTAGGGACCATGTGAAGCGGGGAAGCCCATGGGCTTTTCGAACGCCTGATGATGCCCAATTTTTCCAGGTTGGCGAACTCCTCGCGCACTATGGTCAGTTTAGCTGCATTCAAGCACCGAGCTTTTGCAAAAACGGGCGGTCCGGTGGTAGTAATAAAATGTTCCACTCCGTGTTTAGCCACAGCTGCTGAAAATGTGGGAACCGTGAGTGCTGGGAACTGAGTGAGTAGCGTGTGGAACTTACCGCTTGCTGTTGCGACGTTGGCTTGTGCTGTGGGCGGGGTCACAGGTCTAACACAAAATGTTTGTCCCCGGTTTCCAGCACTCTGAACAGGCCATCGTAGGGTGGGCGCAATGGGGTCCGGTGGGCATCGTGCCTGACAAACAAAAACCCCGCGCTCTTCAAGGTTTTTGTCACAAACGTGCGGGGAAAACAGTGGTGGGCCGGGCCAAGGAGCGTCCGTGCGTCTGCGCTATGCTGCAAATGCGGGGACGGATGGGTGTTCGGCGCGGGGTTATCTGGTTAAAAACTCCCCAGGGAGCCGCAGGGGCTGTGTAAAAACCAGCTCTGCTGGAGAGGCCGCTAAATCTTCCTTCGGTGTGGAACACAACCCTAATAGAACCCACGGCAACCGGTCCACCCAATTTGCATCCGTAAGCGAAGCCCTGAGCGCTACTTTCAGTGACCTATGGAAACGCTTATATAACCCATTGGCCTGTGGATTGTACGAGGTCATGCGATGAATTGAGACGCCAAGGCTTCGGGCCATCATGGACCAGAGGTCGGAAATAAACTGCGGGCCCCAAGCGGACGTGATGTCTGAAGGGGTGCCAAAACGTGCCACCCATGTTGTTTAAAAGGCGCGTGCCACAGCTGCGAACGCGATGGAAGCTAGTAGGACCACTTTGGGCCATCGCGTGGTGCGGTCCACCACTGTCAGGAGGTGCATGAGCCCCTGCGATGGCGGGAGGGGGCTGACAAGGTCCACGTGAACGTGGTTGAACCTCTTAGCTGGGATATGGAACGGCTCAAGGGGGGCCTTTGCACTTTGGCTCGTTGGCACGCTACACAAACTGCAGCCCACTCTTTCACTTGTTTGCGCAGGCTCGGCCAGACAAACTTTGCTGCCACCATTTTGACTGACGCGCATACGCCTGGGTGCGCCAGGGAGTGAACTGACTCAAAAACACGGCGTCGCCAAGCGGGTTGTGCCACCGGGCACGGGTGGCCCGTGGAGACATCAAAGATTGGGGGGGCCCCCTGTCTTGCATAACTCTGCTCTCCAGCCTTAACTCTGTTGGTCCAGACTGGAGCGCGCAAACGTCGACATCACCGATATGCTCTGCGGCCATGGCCGTGTAATCTATCCCCACGTAGACTGGGGCCACTAAGGCGCACGAGAGACAGTCAGCCACCACATTGAGTTTACCGGCCACATGACGAATGTCGGTGATAAACTCCAAGATCGCGGCCAGCTGTCTCTGCTGCCGGCCCGACCATGGTCAAAAACCTTGGCCATCGCGTATGTTAGCTGCTTGTGGTCCACAGATGCAGTGAAGCTGCGCCTTCCGGCCAGAACTGGGAGTGACGTATGGCCAGGTGGAGAGCCAGCAACTCCCTGTCGAATGCGCTGTATATACGCTTATTTTCGCGCAAAGACCTGCTAAAAAAGGCGAGCGGCTGCCAATAACTGGTGACACACTGCTCCATGATGGTCCCTATGGCCATGTCTCATGCGTCTGTAGTGAGCCCAATCTGAGCCACCAGGTTTGGGTGCGTCAGCAGTGCAGCGTTCGCCAGAGCTGTTTTAACCTCGGAAAACGCTTGCTCCCACTCAGGAGTCCAGTCAGCTCTGCCCGCCGGCTTCAGTTTCTTAAGTGCAGCGTATAACGGCTGCATGAGCTGGGCTGCACGGGGGAGGAAACAATTTTAGAAGTTCACCATCCCCAAAAACTCCTGCAGCGCCCTGACCGTCTGAGGCCGGGGAAAATTCGCCACTGCGCGCGCCTTGTCCGGCAAGGGTATCGCTCTCTAAGGTGAGATGCGGTGTCCCAAAAAATCGATCCCCGTCACACCGAACTTGCCTTTTGCTGGGTTGATTATTAACCCGTGCTCCTCCAACCTCCGGAAAACCATCCTGAGGTGGGCTACGTGTTTGTCCTCGGATGTGCTGACCACCAGGATGTCATCCAGGTAGGCGAACACAAACGGAAGATCGCGCAACACCACATCCATCATGCGTTGGAATGTCTGTGCTGCGCCTTTTAACCTGAAAGGCATGTGTAAAAACTCAAACAGACTAAACGGGTTTATTACTGCTGTTTTAGGTATGTCCTCCGCTTGCACTGGGACCTGGTGGTAACCATGGACCAGGTCTATCTTAGAAAAAATACGTGTCCCGGCGAGATGAACGGAAAAATCCTGAATATGGGGGATCGGGTAGCGGTCGTGCGCTGTGGTGGTGTTTAATCTGCGGAAATCTCCGCAAGGTTGCCACAATCCCCTGGTCTTAGGGACCATATGTAGTGGGGATGCCCATGGGCTGTTGGATCA
Organism: Pholidichthys leucotaenia; assembly: GCA_020510985.1. Lineage (NCBI taxonomy): Eukaryota > Metazoa > Chordata > Actinopteri > Cichliformes > Pholidichthyidae > Pholidichthys > Pholidichthys leucotaenia. Next base: position 420,297,620 of record CM035841.1, read on the forward strand.
TCTGATGATGCCCAGCCTTTTCAAGTTGGCAAACTCCTCGCGCACTACAGCTAGTTTAACTGCGTCCAGGCACCGAGGTCGTGCAAAAACGGGCAGCCCGGTGGTGGTAATAAAGTGCTCCACCCCGTGTTTAGTGATGGCCGCCAAAAACATCGGGGCCGTGAGTGCTGGGAACTGGGTAAGCAATGTGTGGAACTTACCACCTGGAGCTGTGATGTTGGCTAGCGTTGTTGGCCCGGCTCCTCGAGCTGTACAGGGAGCGAATCAAAAGACATTGCATTAATCAGGTGTCTGTTAGTAACATTGACTAGTAATCCGTGGGCACACAAAAAATCAGCGCCTAAGATTGAGAAACTGCATACCGCTATGACGAATGTCCACTGGTGCATACGGCCGTGCAGGGATACAGTCAGTGTCCTCTCACCAAAAGTCTTAATGTCTGAGCCGTTTGCGGCCGTCACCTCGGGGCCGCAAGTTGCCGCTAGCTGGTTGGTGTAGGATGGCAGGATGAGGCTCTTTTGGGAGCCGGAGTCCATGAGGAATCGTCTCCCCGTGCTTGAGTCTGTCATGTAGAGCAGCTTGCTTTCTTCACCGGCGGTCGCAGCTGCTATCAACTGCAGGTCCTGGCGTTTCCTGAACGCTTGAATTGGCATGGTGGCACACATCGGTGTGCGTCCTCTCCAAAACGGCGGTGGTAGGAGCAGAGTGTGTCTCTCTGGCGCTTCCTGGCCCCCGCTGCCGCTACCATCATTGGCTCCTTGCTTCCGCTGGCCGTCTCACTGGGTTCCGACACCGCTGCGTTCACTGTGAGGGCTCTGGGGGTGAGGATGATCCGATCTGCCTCCTGGGTTAGTGCACGGTAGTCACGCATGGTAGTCACACGCGGCCAGCAATGGCGAGTTGGCAAGGACCGCTCTGGCTGTCGTTGGGAGGTTCCGGAGGAAAAGGTGGGCAAATAGAAAATGCCCGTTGTCCGTGCCCATCAATGCCAACATCTTCTCCATCTGTTCGACCGCCGACCCGTCTCCAAACTCGGAGCACATCAGGAGCCTCTCCACTCTCTCGCAGTCTGAGAGCGTGTAGTGCCGGGTCAGCGCGGCTTTGAGAGCCCCGTATTTGTCGTGGGCTGGGGGCTGTTGGAGCAAGCTCGCTACTTGCTGAGTTGTGCAAGCGTCCAGCGCTGCGATCACGTAGTAATACCTGCTGTCATCTGCCGTTATTCCCCGGAGCGCGAACTGGGCCTCAGTGTGGAGGAACCAAGACTTTGGGTCATGCAGCCAAAAGTCCGGTAGTTTGACCGAAATGGCGCACGCATTGCTGAGGTTTCTCGTCCGGGTCGTCTCCGGGGTGTTTGCCTTGTGTTCCATTCTGCGTCAAGGGTCACCAGTGTGGAGATGAAATAACCAGAACAAACTTTCCGAGCAGATGAACTTTATTTCACTCTCACATCTTCCAGAACCAGAACATTAAACTCGTGAAGCAGGGGCTCTCTCTTTTATACCCCGAAACTCACACCTCTCTGCTACCTGAGGTCCTGCATTCACCACTCACTCTCCCCAGACAATTCTCCTTACCTCCCAGCCCTTTGATCTCCATGCGCTCTCAGTCTGAGAGGAAAACTACTGAGCTCTACAGCATGGGTCCCCCACAACAGCAAATTAAGTTACATAGAACTAAATGAAACCAAAACAGGAAGTACCTTCAAAATAACTCCAAGATCCAGGTAAACTGCACAAACAAAATATATTAAAACAACCAGATTTCCGCAACAACAGGAATAACCCAAAAGGTGGCATCACACATTCAATTCAATTCAGCTTTATTTATATAGCGCCATATCACAACAAAAGTCATCTCCTTGCACTACCATCATCATCATCATCATCATAGCAGTCTGTCGTGGGCGACAATGACTGTTTCATTTAGGTCTGATCAGATTCCTCCACACAGCTCTGTCCTTAGCCTTTTGCTGCCAGGAACTCCTGTCTATGTCCAACTTCTTCAAGTTTCTTTTTACAGTGTCTTTAAATCTGAGTCTTGGTCTACCCTGATTGTGTTTGCCCTCGCCTAACTGTGAGTAGAGTAACTGCCGAGGGAGATGCTGGTGGTCCATCCTCTCAACATGTCCGAGCCATCTCAGGTTCATCTGTATTAGCATGTCCTCCATTGATGGTAGACCAGCTCATTTCAACACTTCTATGTTGGTTATCTTGTCTTTTTATGAGATGTTCATTATGGCTCGAAGGTGTCTCATCATGTACGCGTGGAGTTTCTTCACCTGCACTCTGTAGACAGTCCAAGTTTCAGCACCGTATAATAGCGTAGCCAGAGCTGTCGCTCTGTACACTTTGCATTTCACACGGGTAGACACATGTTGATTGTTCCACAGTCTCTCCCTCAAGTTTCCAAACACAGCGCTCGCTCTTCCCATTCTGAGAGATAGTTCATCCTCCAGCCTAGCATTCTCTGAAACAGTACTCCCTAGGTACTTGAAAGTCTTGCACTTGACTAGTGGCTCTGTACCAATGCTGATCTCTTCTGGTAGTGATGTTGATAACTGGAACTTTGGTGGTTGATAAAGGCACTCTGTCTTCTTGATGTTGATTTGGAGGCTGAATTGGCTAGCTGCTCTTGCAAATTTCTCCACTAAAGATTGCATATCTTCCACGCTGTGTGCAACTAGAGCACTGTCGTCGGCAAAGAGCATTTCTCTTACTACCTTTATCGATGTCTTACTCTTGGCTTTAAACTGTGCCACATTGAACAAGTCTGCTTCTTTCCATGTTTGATTGTATACTCCTTCTGAAGTGTCTCTGAAGGCCACCTCAAGCATGGCTGCCAGATATAGCGAGAAGAGTGTAGGTGCCAGCACACACCTTTGTTTCACCCCGTTGCTTACTGAAAAGTCTTTAGATACTGAACCACTCATTGCCACTTTTGCTTACATACCAGTATGGAGTGCCTCAGTCAGGCTGTCAAACTTCTCTGTACAACCATATTTCTTGAGTACCTGCCAAAGTCCTTGTTGTGAAACAGTATCAAAGGCTTTACTGAAGTCTATGAAGACTACATAAAGCGGCATGTTCTGTTCGATACACTTTTCTTAAACCTGTTTCAAGCAGAAAATCATGTCCATTGTGCATCTTCCACTTCTAAAGCCACACTGAGTTTCAGAATCAGAATCAGAATCAGCTTTATTGGCCAAGTATGCACAACACATACAAGGAATTTGACTTTGGCTAAAAACTTGCTCTCGTTGTTCAGGTGGAGGATTTAAATAAGATTTAAATAAGGATTCAATGACAACAGAGTATGTACTGTAAATTACAGTCTGTCCACGTTTCTATAAAAGGATGTAAATATATACAGGAATATATGCAGCTTATTTACTCAGACTATCCACACTTTGCAGAAATATATGAAAAAATATACAGTCACACAGTATTTCAATGGTATTTCAATTTCCGGTAGTACATTCTGCGAGATGTGTTCACTGAGTCTGTTAAGTAGTACCCATGAGAGAATCTTACTAACAGTGGCTAACAGTGATATACCTCGGTAATTTCCGCAATCTTTCCTGTCACCTTTCTTGAAGAAAGGCACAATACTTGCATTATTCCAGTCTTGAGGTACTTTCTGGGCATCCCATATCTCTTGGATGAGCTTGTGCAGGCAGTTGGTCAGCTGAACACCACCAAATTCCCACACTTCTGCTGGAATTCCATCCCTTCCTGGAGCTTTACCATCCTGTGTTGTCCTGATAGCTGCCATTAGTTCATCAAAATTTGGTGGGTCATCCAGACCTGATACAGCTGGTCGCTGCACTCGAGCTTCTTTAGCCTCTTCAGTGAGATCTCCAGGGTTGTTTAGTAGTTGGTCAAAGTGGTCTGCAAATCTGTCCAGGATCTTGTCTTTCTCCTGCAAAACCGTTTCACCATCCATAGCCTTTAGTTGGATCAATCCTCTTGGTTTAGGGCCGTAGATTTCTCTCAGACCTGTGAAGAATGTTTTCATGTCCTTCCTGTCTGCTGCAGTTTGAAGTTTCTCCACTTTTTCATCCCACCAGTTGGACTTCATCTCTGTGGTGTACTTCAGTAGCTCACTCTGAGCCTTTGAGTATTTCTTCTTCTTCGACCTTGTGTTACACTGTAGGTTTTCCTGCCTAGCTGTATTCTTCGCTTTCTTCAGGTGTTCATCATGCTCATCAAACCAATCTTGATGTTTTCTCTCAGGGTAGCCTAATACATCACTCGCAGTCTGATACACCGTATCCTTCAGTGTTGCCCATTTCTCTTCTATGTCATTCTCAGAGTTGTTGCTGTCCCAGTCTTTCAAGTTTTCATCCATTTCCTGTGTAAGTTCTTCCTGCTTCTTTGGGCCTTTCAGTGCACTAGTGTTTAGCTTTCGTGGTGGCTTCGCACCGGTCCTGCAGTGCTGTTTTTGTCTGCAAATCCTTCATCTAGATCTCAGCATAGCATGATCAGTACCACAGTCCGCACCTCTCATTGCTCTGGTGTCCACTATATCCCTTATGTCTCTCTGCCTGACTATGATGTAGTCTAATAAGTGCCAGTGCTTGGATTTTGGGTGCATCCATGTGCATGTGTCCTTGTGCTTAAATAGAGTGTTGGTTATCACAAGGTTGTACTCTGAACATGGTGCAAGTAGAAGTTCTCCATTGGCATTGCACTTGCATACTCCATGACTGCCTAGCACTCCTTTCCATTTCTCTGTGTCCGAACCAACTCTGGCATTAAAGCGTACCTGTGGTGGTCGTGAAAAAAAAGATATTATATTGAGCCCCTGTCTCACGTTCTAGTTCAAGTTTAAGTTGAAATTCATGTTCAAAGCAATTTGATATAAATCCATTGCTGATGTGCTGGTTCAGCTATGTCAGCAAATCATGGGTGCAGCCATACAAGCGGCTACATGGCCTGCCAGGACGCTTCCTGTGACGTAATTTCGTTGACACCGCAATCTGGATCAGTATTGGCTGAGCCTGGAGTGCCCGGATGAGCACTTTGAATTTGAATTCAAATTCAAATTCAAATGTTTATTTCAAACTCAGGGTTCATATTAAATGCAGAACTAAAACGAGTAGAAAATAAATAAATAAATGCTTAAATTCAGCGGGTCATCTCGTCTGATCTGAGCTCATAACGGCCGCAAGACGGCAGATGATTCTAAAACTATGCGATCTGGATCAATATTGGCTCAGCCTGGAGTGCCCGGATGAGCAGTGGCTTTCGGGATATTCAAATTCAAATTCAAACGTTTATTTCAAACTCAGGGTTCATATTAAATGCAGAACTAAAACGAGTAGAAAATAAATAAATAAATGCTTAAATTCAGCGGGTCGTCTCGTCTGATCTGAGCTCATAACGGCCGCAAGACGGCAGATGATTCTAAAACTATATACAGAGCAGCAGACACTCGGCGCACTTGTAACAACAAAAACATACAATGTGATATGGATATCGCAACATGGCGAAATGTAAAGCCTTTGGATGTCTCAATAATAAGCGAAAAAACAAAGATAAACACTTCTTTTGTGTACCCAAACCCAGCTCACCTTGTCAGAAGATCGGAGCGGAAAAGCGATTGCGCAATCTCGGAACAGGGCACAGACGAATCCTTTCAGACGAAATTGCATTGTGTGTTAGGACCACTAAGTCACTTTAACCCTCAGAAGACCTTTCTGGCTCAAACCTGTAGCCATGTTGGACGAATTCTTCCTCAGAGTCCGACAATTCAGCCATAATAGAATAAAAACACTCACAACAGCACCCTAGTCTCTCATACAGGCGGAGCATTGACTGTTGAGTATCAACGAAGTCACATCCGCGTGTGTCATGGCTGCGCTCAGAGTTTTCATTGGCTGGCCATGCCTGCGGTCGTATTTGCATATTTCTCTGGTGGTATATGGCTGGCAATAATTATTTAACCAAATAACGAATACTTTGCCTAATGTTTTCAAGTTGAATGCGTTTAGACGACCACCACAGGTACCCTTTAAAATCTCCAACGAGTGTCAGCCTGTCATCAGTCGGTACATGCCTGATAGTCTCATGTAAATCACTATAGAACTCTTCCTTCACCTCCTCTGTGTTGGTCATTGTTGGGGCATATACACTGATGAGTGTCGCATACATCTTCCGTTGTAGTGGGAGTCTCATAGTCGTTATCCTGTTGTTGATTGGCACCGGTTCCTCATCAAGCATTGCTGTTATCTCCTTTCTAACTGCAAAGCCCACTCCTGCTTCTCTCCTTTCTTGAGTTGATCTCCCACTCCAAAAGAAGATGTACCCATGGTCTTCCAAGCTGTCATATCCAGGCAATCTTGTTTCACTAAGTTCAGCTATGTCTACATTGTACCTGTTAATTTCCAGGGCCACAAGCACGGTCTGTCTTTCTGGGCACTGTGATGTTGTTCTGTCCAACAGAGTGCATACATTCCATTCTGCTACACACAAGGCTGCTGTTTTCCTCTTCTTTTGTCTTCCCGCTCCTAGCTTACTTTTCACTGCCTGTTGGAGTGTGAACAGATCAACGCGGTCCTTGTAAGCCCGGGCGACGTCCGAGCTGGTATGAGTTGCTTTCTGATTGACCATTTCATGAAACTGCTTGCAAAGTATTTGAGTACTGCTAGCTTTTGCTGGACTAGCAGCTCTTTCTTGGCAGATAAAGGTATTATCAGTGGCAAGGACAAGCCAAGACAAACTGACTCCAGTATCTGTTGCAGTGACTGACCAGATGATAGGTTGTTGTTTGATAGGTTTGTTTATCTCTGCTCTTTGTGTAGTGCACGTCACAATGCACCGACTGGCACAGTCCACCACAGACCTTGCAACAGATGTGTTAATTTATCTGCCAGGATGTCCAGTCTCACCCTGTGTAACTGGGAGTGGTCCACCACAGAACTGTGGCAGATATTGTTTTTAGTTCTGCCAGGATGCCCTGTTTCACCCTCCACGCCATCGGAAGGGCGGAGATGCCTGTTGAGTCGCCGACGGCCCGACCCATGAGACAGGTAGTACCGGTTTTCATGGTTATCCGGTAGCAAGCAAGCCAATGCCTGACCTGGCACACACACACACACACACACACACACACACACACACACACACACACACACACACACAAACACACAAAGGGGACGTAAGTCTCAGTTTGCACTACCAAATGCAGGGAAAACCCCACAATTGCAGAAAGACCCCGCAATCAAACGATCCCCTGTGAGCAAGCACATAGTACAAGTGGAGAGGAAAAACTCCCATTTAACAGGAAGAAACCTCCAGTAGAACCAGGCTCAGGGAGGGGCAGTCATCTGCTGCGACTGGCTGGGGGTGAGGGGATAGAGAGGATGAAGAGACCAGACATAAAGAACATGAACGGTGAGAAGCCAAGTACATTATTGGAGGTCACTCGGCAGTCTGAATCTATTAACAGCAAAGCAAAAGTGGGGTCAAGAGACACAACATCCCTCCCTAATCATAGGCTATATTGAAAAGGAATGATTTTACCCTATTCTTAAAAACAGAGATCGAGTCTGACTCCCGGACCCAGAGTGGTAACTGGTTCCACAGAGAAGGAGCTTGATAGCAGAAGGCTCTGCCTTCCATTGTACTTTTGGAGATTCTGGGTATTACAAGTAATCCTGCATTTTGGGAGATAGTGCTCTGTTAGGATGATAGGATAGTATCAGATCTTTTATATATAAGGGGGCCTGATTATTAAGAGCTTTGTAAGTGAGGATTTTAAACTTAATTCTAAACTCTATGCGAAGCCAATGAAGGGAGGCCAGAACAGGAGATATATGCTGCACATTCACCAACCAACCATAATGCTCTGCACTGTGTGTCTATATATATACATTTATAGTAATATGGACATATGTTTACTAGATGTTGTTTTTTCTTACCTTCTGATTGTTGCTCTGAGTGTTGCTATCCCTGTGCTGTTGCAATCCTGGAATTTCCCCATTGTGGGACTAATAAAGGCTTATCTTATCTTATCTTATCTTATCTTATCTTATCTTATATGATCTCTTTCTAGAACCAGTTAAAACTCTTGCAGCAGCATTTTGGATCAACTGAAGACTTTTTAAAGATTTTTGGACAACCTGATAATAAAGAGTTACAATAATCTAATCTAGAGCTGACAAGGCGTGGATCAGTTTCTCAGCATCATTCAGACACAAGATACTCCTAATCTTGGCAATATTGCGCAGATGATAGAAGGCAGTCTTAGAAACAAATTTAATATGTGAATTAAAGAACAGATCATGATCAAAAATAACTCCAAGGTTCTTCACAGAACTATTCAGAGTGAGAGTTGTGGCATCCAAATTAAGAGTATGATTTGAAAAGGAATTTTGAAGGTTTTTTGGACTAACAAGAATGACTTCAGTCTTATCTCGGTTTAATAGCAGAAAATTACAAGTCATCCAGGCTTTGACTTCCTTAAGACAGGCATCTAACTTGGCTAATTGATTACAATCATCGGGCTTCATTGACAGGTATAATTGTGTGTCGTCTGCGTAACAATGAAAATGTATACAGTGCTTTCTAATGATATTACCTAACGGAAGCATATATAAACTAAAAAGAGTATGGCCTAACACATATCCCTGTGGAACTCCGTGACTGAGCTTAGAGTTGGAAGAAAACTCATCACTGATGTGAACAAAGTGAAGTCTATCGGACAAATAAGATCTAAACCACTGCAGCAAAGTTCCATTTAGTCCAACATAGTGTTCTAATCTATCAAGTAGAATGTCATGATCGATAGTATCAAAGGCTGCACTAAGATCTAAAAGGACAAGTACAGAAACAAGTCCATTATCAGATGCGATAAGGAGGTCATTAGTGACCTTCACTAAGGCTGTTTCAGTGCTGTGATGGGCTCTGAACCCAGATTGAAACTCTTCAAATAAACCATTTCCCTGCAGGTGGTCAAACAATTGCGCAGCAACAACTCTAAGATTTTTGAAATGAAAGGCAGATTAGAGATTGATCAATAGTTAGCCAAAACTCCTGGGTCGAGTGTTGGCTTTTTGAGTAAGGGTTTAATTACAGCAATTTTAAAAGCCTGCGGTACAAAACCCATAGTTAAAGAAGAATTAATTATATGAAGAATACGGCTCCCACTAACTGGGAAGACTATTTTAAATAACCTGGTAGGAATAGGGTCTAAAAGACAAGATTAAGGCTTAGATCAGGATATTATTTGATCTAACTCTAAAAGGTCAGTTGGAGTAAACTTATCTAAACAGATATCAATTGAAGGAGTTGTAGTAGTTAATGTACTTACGTTTACGGTGGGAAGAATCTGATGGTGGGACAAATTTTAGCTCTAATAGATAGAATTTTATGATTGAAAAAGTTCAAAAAGTCCTGACTAGAAAGCTCAAGGGTGATGCGAGGATTGACCGAGTCCTGACTCTTTGTCAGCCTGGCTATAGTGTTGAAAAGAAACCTGGGGTTATTCTTACTCTCTTCTATTAATGCAGAGTAATAACTTGTTCTAGCTTTTCTAAGAGATTTTTTTTATAAATTAAGAGATGATTTCTCCACGCTAAATAGAATTAATCTAAATTAGTAGAACGCCATTTTCTTTCTAATTGACGAGTCTTCTGTTTTAAGCTACGAGTTTTTGTGTTAAACCAAGGGGTTAGAAATCTCTGGTTAGACTTTTTCTTTTTTAAAGAGGCCACCAAATCTAGAGTCTGATGCAGAGAGGCTGTAACACTATCTACCATGCTATAAATTACGGAAGGAGCAGGCTCTACATCTTTTATTTCTGTTGTGTTGACCCATGGTATAGAGGAGACAATCTGCAAAAATTTGGTAACAACGTCATCTGAAAGACACCTACTGTCGTAATATTTTTATGCAGGAGTCATATAATCAGAAATAGTGAAATCAAAGGTTAACAGACAATGGTCTGACAGTACAGGATTATGAGGAGACACTACCAGATTTTCTATTTCTATACCATAAGTCAGAACAAGGTCCAATGTGTGGTGGAGATAGTGGGTAGAGTTTTCTGCTTTCTGGGAAAACCCCATTGAGTCTAAAATTGAATTGAATGCCTTATTAAGACAGTCACTATCTACATCAACATGTATATTAAAATCCCCGTACAATAATCTGATTTCAGCACTAAATCAGCTAAAAATTCAGCAAATTCGGATAAAAACTCTGAGTAGGCTGAGGGAGGATGGTAAACTATGGCAAAGAAAATTGGGTTCAAGCCAAGATTGTTACGTGTGGCTCTCGCGAGCCACACAATGAGAGCCGAGGGCGAGCCAGTGAGTTTGCAATGTTTATTGTGAAGAGGGAAAGGGAATAAGGAACACAGCCTCATGGGGCCAAAAACACAAATAACAATACAGGTGTAACGCTCACATCTAATGCAGAACGATGAGCAGGTGACTGGCGCCAGACGAAGGGGTTCCAGCCATACCCACGCCAGAGAAGACGTGGATAGAGATGCGAAGTCACAGCCCCGAATGATCGGCGCTGCTCCTTTTAATACTCGTTAGCAGCGCCTCAGCTGATGAGGGTTAATTGGGCTCCAGCCGTCTCGTAGAACTTGACAGCTGGCAGCCCGCTGAGACGCTGTCACATTAAGAGCCGGGTAGAGAGGAAATATGGCCTGAGCGCCGGATAGCAGGGCGTCTCACCCCATATGACACAGCCCTCCCCTCACGGCCAGACTATGAACGGCCCGTAACACCCAAACCCCCCCCACCCACCTAGGGCGGGTGGATGGGGCGCAGGTCAGGAGGGAGAGAATCAGCAAACAACCAATCAATACAGAGTACGAGGGAGAACAAAACCCAAACACGATACTCCATAAATCACAACAAGAGAAAAGAAAAAAACCATCTAGGCAGAGGATAACTGTGGAAATAACAGCCTGGGACACAGGGGGAACCCCCCCCCCCCCACAATACTCCATAGACCACAACATGAGTAAGAGAAGAAAAAAAAAACATTTAGGCAGAGGGTAACTGTGGTAATAACAGCCTGAGATACAGGAAGAGAAAAAAACCCCCCACAATACTCATAGTCAACAATGTACAGGCAAATACAAAGAAAATCAACCCTGGAGACCCCAAAATAAGAGGAAAAACTCCTAAGGGCGAAAATTAACAATACAGACATCCCCCAAACAGGAGGGGAGAAGAAGAAAAAAAAAGAAAATCATGCTAAATGCGGAGCAGTAACAGGGACTTAGCTGTACCCACCCAAACACAAGCACGGCAAAGGAAATTCAGTTCGGGGGGTCTCCCCGCACCCAGCGTCCATACCGCCAACAGGGGTGAAGGGAAAAGTTCCGGCGGCCTACCCGGACCCCAGGCCAGAAAACGCAGACCCTCTGGAGGCGAACAGGAAGTCTAACGGGTCAGGCGGCCACACAAACGAGCCGAATGGGCACGGCAAACCCTCCGGCGGCCGACCCGCATCGCTCAACTACTAGGCCTGTAGGGGAGAGAGAGAGGTCCAAATGGGCCCTGGTGGAAGAAGCTTGGGGGAGAGTTGATGACGAGGTGGTCCAACGTCTGATGGCAGGGGATCTGCAGCTCCCTCACCGGACTTGGACACCGCTGGTGCCAAACCCACGTCGGACCCCGATTGGGTCTCTGTTGAACCCACGTCGGACCCCGAATGGGTCTCTGTTGGACCCACATCGGACCCCGATTGGGTCTCCGTTGAACCCACGTCGGACCCCGACTGGGTCGGCGCAGCACCAAAACCGACCTCCGATCTCGAACCAGGAACCTCTGGCACCACGGGCGATGGCAGCTCCTCGCCGGCGACCCTGGGAGAAGGCTCGGGAGAGAGAGAACAGAACCAGGATCAGGATCACCGGCAGCGCCAGAACCCGGCGAGATAAACTCGGACGCAGCGGACGGCTGCACCCAGCTCATCTCCCCTAGAGACAGGCTAAAGTGCTCTAAAGTGAGGAGAAGAAAGATAAGGTAGAGCACTTGCCTGATCTCGGGTTCTGACGCCGTCCAGGACTGCGAAGATCCAGGTTCAAGCATCAGGAGGTCGTCGTCAGGCTCCCACTCAGCTGCGGCGGGCTCCGCAGCTGGCATGATGGAATACGCAGCTTGTGAGTCCCCCTTCACCGGTGCCCACGCCGATGGCCCACACGGCGTGGTGGTAGGAGAACCTCGTCCCGCTGGACCGGACCGCTCCTCCGTGGAGACCCGGGGACGCTTAGTCGTCGGTGTAGTCTCCACGCAGCAGTCCGCTTTCCTCCTCCGCCCACAGCGTAGCTGCGGAACCAGAACCAGGCTGTCCAGAACCGCAGGCCCCCTCCTCACCCCACGACGTTGGCCTGGCACTGGGGGCCGCTCAGCGGAGGGAGACACAGAGGATGCAGGATTAATAATTACAGCTACAGCAGGTGGTGGGAGTTCGGGGAGCTGCGAACCCCGAACTCCACCTCCAGGAGTTTGACAAAGCAAATCACAAGGTGAGTGTGAATGAACTGAGATTGGCCTGTCTCCTGGAGGCTGGATGGTGCCTGCTGTCGCAGACGTTGCTCCTCCCTTTCCCCGTCGGGCAGTAACGAAGGACCCCCTGGGAGGACGTCGGGGAGCCGCTCGTGTAGATTCCGGGATGGAGCTCGCCATGTCAGGATTCTGGATGCACACAGCAGCCGGGGAGCGCGTTGAGGAGGAGGGGGCGACAGCCGAGATGAGCCGGGCCCGGAGCACTGGTGTAACAGCGGAGGGAGGTGGTTCGGGAGACGAGGCTGCGGGATCTCCTCTCAGAAGAGGCGCAGGACTGACAGCTGCGTGGAGGAATGAGACCTTGCGGCGGCCCGGAACTGGATCCGGACGGGGTTCATGCTGAGTTGGATTGGCAGTGTGACGACGGCTACTCGCAGAGGACAAAGCGAAGAAGCTCCTGAGCAGAGACAGAGGCCAGACGGGTGTCGAACTTGGGAAAGTCACGCAGCCCTGGATTCCTCTCCACCAGTCTAACTGCCGCCGCCACATGCTCCATAATTAAGGACGGGTGCACAGCGGAGTGAGCAGCAGCCACTTGGTCCCGGACCTTAATTGGAGTCAGCTGCAGATCCTCCTGGGGAATCCTGAGTGACGTCGTGCTGGATGGGGAAAGCCCTCTGGATGGCGCGAACTCCCGGGCCGGAGTGGAGGCAGGAGCGGGATCCCGAAGCGAAGTGTGACGTCTCCTCCTCTTCGGCTCCTTACCGGGATTTCCCTCCAACCCACGGAACACTTCTCGCTGTGCAGCTATGGCGACCCTCCTGGCACAGACCTCAGGGTGGTTGGAGTGGCGAGAGAGACTGTCCAGGAGATCCTCAGCATAATCTAGGTGCCAGCATCTTTCGTTGGGGTTGTCGTACAGGGAGGCGGTGAAGAGCGTCCCGTCGACATCTTTCAAGATGGCCGTCAGCTCGTCGCCCTGGCGCCGAACGTGGCTCCTGGGAGACGGCATGCTCTCAGAGCAGACACCCAGACAGGGAAGACACAAGTCCAAAACAGCAAACTCACGGCCGCCGGCAACTCGCCTGGCTGTGACTTACTGTTACGTGTGGCTCTCGCAAGCCACACAATGAGAGCCGAGGGCGAGCCAGTGAGTTTGCGATGTTTATTGTGAAGAGGGAAAGGGAATAAGGAACACGGCCTCGTGGGGCCAAAAACACAAATAACAATACAGGTGTAACACTCACATCTAATGCAGAACGATGAGCAGGTGACTGGCGCCAGACAAAGGGGTTCCAGCCATACCCACGCCAGAGAAGACGTGGATAGAGATGCGAAGTCACAGCCCCGAATGATCGGAGCTGCTCCCTTTAATACTCGTTAGCAGCGCCTCAGCTGATGAGGGTTAATTGGGCTCCAGCCGTCTCGTAGAACTTGACAGCTGGCAGCCCGCTGAGACGCTGTCACATTAAGAGCCAGGTAGAGAGGAAATATGGCCTGAGCGCCGGATAGCACGGCGTCTCACCCCATATGACAAAGAAAGCCAACATGCCCCACACTGAGGACCAGGCCCTCAAAGGAATTAAAACATGATTTTTGCTTTACATTAACTAGTAATTTAGAATGGAAAATTGCAGCTACTCCACCTCCACGACCAGAACTTCTGGGATTATGATAGTTTAGATAACCAGAGGGAGTTGATTCATTCAAACCAACATAATCATCTTGCCCTAGCCAAGTCTCTGTGACGGATATTAAATCGATCTGATGATCAATTAATAGATCATGAACTAGTAGAGACTTGGGAGTTAGAGACCTAATATTTAATAAACCACATTCAGTGCAAAATAGTATTCCACCCACCATCATCATATGCAGCAATGACTACAATGTATTTGTCATTTGTGACAAATTTAGACTCTCTGTCCATCTGCCTTTTCACTTTGATCAGGCCCACATCGTTGTCCACATTCAGCCAATCTCCAGGGTCTCTGGTGATTTTATACCTTAACATTGAGAAGACACACAGAGACAACAAAGTGATTACAACATCAACTCTTATAATTTAGGACAATGGAATGACTGTTTTGAAGTGGGGTCATTTACGCCTGACATTTCATGAAGGCCTTGTATACATCAGTGAAGAGCTGACAAACATCACTCTATGCAGGACGATTTAGGAGTTTCAGAATTAGACTTTTTAAAAAGTATTTTCTAGCAGCAAGAATGTTTAACTATCCATTTTCAGTAGTGGGGGTTCTTGTGTCAGTTTGGTCTTACCTGACTTTTTGGTTGGTTTCGTCTGGGTCAGTGGCAGTGTACTGCACCACGGTTTCACCCACAGCAAGGTCTTCTCGTTTCCCGACAACCTTCTCTGTTGGATTAAATACTGGAGCTTCATTGACATCCTTCACATTAACTGTCACTGTGGCTGTGGAGGTGTTCATGGCTGAATTCACAAAAGGAATTTCATTCTCTACTGCAATCAACAGAGTGTGCTTCTTGATCTTCTCAAAATCCAGACCCTGGTGAGAAGAAAGGAAAAGCACTAACTCAGTCTGTGGTGCAGCTAAACTAGAATTAAAACATTATTTTACACTGAATGGTTTGAAGGTCCCATTCACTCAAAAAGTGTGTTTCTGTAGCTTTTAATCTTCTGTAATGTGTCGATTGGTCATGTTATTATTGAAAAAACATCAAAACACTCACTTCTCTTCAGAAAGCACACAGTCTTTATACGATTCTGTCTGTTAGGAGCCAGTGTAACTCTTCCAGGTTTGCTACAGAATGTCACAAAAAAGTAAACCCATCCTTGATACTCACCTGCTGCTCTATTATTATGAAGTCCAGCCTTGTTTCCTGCTCTCATGTTCTCGTTTCCAAGACAACTCAGCAATTAGGGGCAACTACAAACATGTCTATGAGATGCTGTGCACTCAAGTGATGTGAGGCAACAACAGGATCTTTACACAAACTCCCAAAGAATGCATCTCTCAGAGAAAAGTGGCTAAAATTGTTTTCAACTGACTTTCTAGAGGATTTTATCCCAGTTTGCAATGCTTCAAAGTAAAATATGTTTAAAACACACTGAAATAAAACAGAAATGATTATGCACAAAATTAATGGAGAATGGAGAACCTGAGTGAAATTATCCCCCCCCCCCCCATTCCCCAAGCAAAACTCCAGAAAAATATTTTTAATTGTTGTTGTGCTTTGTTTGTGCCGGTGTACACCAGTTTGTGCCGCTGTAATTCTTGTTAGGGCCATTATGGGTTTTTATTTTTTAGATAGTACAAGTTTTATTTTCAGGCAATGATGTCACTAGCCTCCAGCAAGTTGCTCCAAATGGACCTGAAATTATCTCATTTTTTTGTGCTTTGTTTGTGCTGTTAAAACTTTCATTTGTGCTATTCTGTTTTGTTTTTTTCAGATATAACAAGTTTTATTTTCAGTGTAGCGCAGGCATTTTGGTAATAGCTGTTTCAAGCACATATGTAATCCACAAAAATAAGTTGTTTAAGTGGACAGAATACCATAAAAATTCTGAGAGCATCAGGATGCACCTAAGTAAGTTGATATTGGTACCATTACCAACTTACCTAGGTTGCAGTGACATGCAGTCAGGGTAGGCAGGTGAGGCAGAGGATCACAATAAGAAGCTGCACAGTACATTTGCCCCAATTGGGGGGGGGGGGGCTTGAGCACCTTAAGCACAGAAATATTTTTAAAACTAAAAGAAGGCAAGTGTGGGGAGACTTGAATAACGAAACCGAATTGTCTTTCATTTCAGTTTATTCAAGAAATCATTCCACTGTCTGCTCTTATTCTTGAGCAGCGAACAAAGAGAGTGAACACACCAAAGTTCTCTCATTTAAACCTTCTCACATCAAACCATTTCCCTCGCGGGGGAAATCACACATCTATATCAAAGTCTCTTTATTCACATTCATTAGCCTTTTATTTACATAACTCCCCCTTCTCTCTTCCCGAGCCTCAGTGGTCAGGAAGTCTTCTGTCCCCTGTCCTCCGCAGGGGGTCCAGGCTCTGTGGCTCCGCACCGCAGGGGGCTGGCTCTCCTTCATCGTGGTTAAATCACATATGCAGTGTCCAACATATACATGTCTCACAACACAGCCATATAACCCCCCCCCAAACGATGAAGAACAGACTAATTCCCAAAATTTAATAGCACCTTACTCACTACTGAATAATCAACACCAACATTCAGTCTGTGCGCCGCTTGGGCTTCAGCCGTCTGCCGAATCTGCTGTGCGTTGGCCCCGTCTTGCCTGCGGTGCTGTTCTGCTTCGGGTCTGTTGACTGAGGAAGAGAGTGGTTAATTGCCCTCTGCGGGGGCCTGCCTCGTCGAGGCGCCACCGCGACCGGTACAGACACGTCCTTCATGACAAAAGCAGGTTTTAGTCTGTCAATACTGACTGTCTCTTTTCTGTCCCCAAAATCTAGCACAAATTGCTTATCACCTGCCTCCAGCACTCGAAATGGCCCTTCGTAAGGTGGTTTGAGCGTTGCTTTAAGGGCTTCGCGCCTGACAAAAACGAAATCGGCATTTTTCAAAGCCTTGGGGACGAAAACTCGTGGAAAAGCGTGATGAACCGGACCCGGGAGCGTGTCTGCCCCCGTGCCAACTAACGGTCCCAGAGCAGAGAGAGGTGGGGGCTCTGGGTGCTCTGGTAAAAACTCGCCCGGCAGCCTCAGAGTTTGTGCGAATACCAGCTCCGCTGGGGAGGCGTCTAAGTCCTCTTTAGGCGCAGAACGCAACCCTAATAAAACCCATGGGAGTTTATTTACCCAATCTGCATCCGTGAGCGACGCTCTGAGTGCTGCCTTCAAAGACCTATGAAAACGCTCGCATAAACCATTAGCCTGAGGGTGGTAAGCCGTAGTGCGGTGAATTTTGGCTCCTAAGCCGTTGGCCATCGCTGACCACAGCTCAGAGATGAATTGCGGTCCTCTATCGGATGTAATGTCCGACGGAACCCCGAAGCGCGCCACCCAAGCCGTTAAAAAAACGCGAGCCACCTCCGCGGCCGTGGTCGTCGCAAGTGGGACCACTTCCGGCCAACGTGTGGTGCGGTCCACCATTGTCAAAAGATACGTGAACCCCTGTGATGCCGGTAGGGGGCCCACAAGGTCGACGTGCACATGGTCGAACCTTCTGGCCGGAATGCGGAACGGTTCTAACGGGGCCCTTGTGTGCCTGTGAATTTTGGCCCGTTGACAGGAAATGCAGGTTTTTGCCCATTCCTTCACGTGCTTGCGCAGGCACGGCCAAACAAACTTTTCCGCCACTAGTTTCACCGACGCGCGCACCCCCGGGTGCGCCAGTGAGTGGACCGAGTCAAAAACACGGCGGCGCCACGTGGCCGGAACCACCGGACGCGGGCGCCCCGTCGACATGTCGCAGATCAGGGGGGGCATACCGGTTTGTAAACACTTGCTCTCCAGCCTCAACCCTGTTGGTCCAGACTGGAGCGCGCGCACGTCTGCGTCCGCCCCCTGGTCCGCTGCCATGGCTGCGTAATCTATACCCACGTGCACCGGGGCTGCGCGCGCCACCGTGCCGCTCTCCTGCGGCGCGGTCACGGTGGCCCGTTCTGCCTCTGCGCGTGTCGGGGTCGTGAACGCGCGTGAGAGACAATCCGCTACTACATTGAATTTGCCCGCGACGTGCCTAATGTCAGTGGTAAATTCCGAGATTGCGGCCAGCTGCCTCTGCTGCCTGCCGGACCACGGATCTGAAATTTTGGCCATGGCGTATGTGAGCGGCTTGTGGTCCACATAAGCGGTGAAGCACCGTCCTTCCAGCCAGAACTGGAAATGACGAATAGCCAAATGCAGCGCCAACAGTTCTCTGTCAAACGCGCTGTATTTTCGCTCAGCCGCGCTTAAAGATTTGCTAAAGAAAGCCAAAGGCTGCCAAACTCCGGCTACCTGTTGCTCAATAACGGCCCCTATGGCTAAATCTGAAGCGTCTGTCGTCAGCGCGATACGTGCTGCAGGGTCTGGGTGGGCCAGGAGCGCAGCGTCAGCCAAGGCTTTTTTAACCTCTGTGAACGCGCGCTCCCGCTCCGGGGACCATTCGACCGCCTGGGTCGGCTTTTGTTTTTTGAGCGCGGCATATAACGGTTGCATGATTTGAGCTGCGTGGGGCAGGAACCGGTTATAAAAATTCACCATCCCCAAGAATTCCTGTAGTGATTTGACCGTTTGTGGACGGGGAAAATCCGCTACCGCGCGTACTTTCTCTGGTAACGGAACCGCTCCCTCCGGGGAGACGCGGTGACCCAAAAAATCAATCCGCTCAACGCCGAACTGGCACTTGGCTGGGTTAACTATTAAGCCGTGCTCTCCCAGCCTCCTAAAAACTGCTGTGAGGTGCGTTTCGTGTTCGTCCTCTGAAGTACTCGCGACCAAAATGTCGTCGAGGTACACAAACACGAAAGGGAGATCGCGTAACACGGCATCCATCATCCGCTGAAATGTTTGCGCCGCCCCTTTGAGACCAAACGGCATGCGTAAAAATTCGAAAAGTCCGAACGGGGTTATTACCGCTGTTTTAGGAATGTCCTCCGGTTGGACCGGGACTTGGTGATAGCCGCGAACTAGATCAATCTTTGAAAAAATGCGCGCCCCCGCCAGGTGCACCGAAAAATCCTGAATGTGCGGGATGGGATAACGATCGTGTGCCGTAGCGTTGTTTAGCCTGCGGTAATCCCCGCACGGTCTCCAGGAGCCATCGGCTTTCGGTACCATGTGCAGCGGCGAAGCCCACGGGCTCTTCGACCTACGAACGATGCCCAGCCTCTCCAGGCTGGCGAACTCCTCGCGCGCAATGGCGAGCTTAACTGCATCCAAGCGCCGAGCTTTTGCAAACACGGGAGGACCAGAAGTGGGGATGAAGTGTTTCACCCCGTGCTTCGCGACCGTCGCTGAAAAAGTGGGCACAGTGAGCGCTGGAAATTGGGTGAGGAGTGTGTGAAACTTACCACCTGCTGTAGCGACGTGGGTCTGTACTGGTGGCGGGGACACTCGAGCTGAACAGGGGAGAGAGTAAAAAGAGAGTGCATTTACCAGCCGTCTATTAGCAAGATCAACTAACAGATTGTGTGAACACAAAAAATCCGCGCCCAACATGTTGAAACTCACCGCCGCTACTACAAAAGTCCATTCATAAGTGCGGCCATGTAAGCATAAAGGCAAGGTCCTTCTCCCGTAGGTGTTGATGTTCGAGCCATTTGCCGCTGTAGCTCCGTCACCGTGGGGTCCAGCTACCCGGTCCGCGTATGTTGGGGTGATGAAGCTCACTTGTGCTCCGGTGTCAATGAGGAACACTCGTCCGGAGCGCGCATCCGTGATGTAGAGCAGCTTGTTGCGTTCTCCGAGGGTCGAAGCTGCTAGCGACCCCCGGTCTTGCCGTTTCCCGAACTCCTGAAGATGCAGGGCGGCACACACCTGCGTGCCTTCTCTGCGAACCTCCGATGGTAAAAGCAGAGATCTTCTCCTCCGCTGTGTCGTGCCCGCGCCTCTGTCGCCGGGCTATTGGCTCCCCCTCGTCGCGGCCGTGTTGCCGCCATCGTCGGCCAGTCTGGTTCTGCCGCCTCTGGCTCCCCGCTGTCTCGGGTCGCTGCTGTGGTTGCTTGCCCGCCGCAGGCGTCCAGGATCCCGTCTGCCTCCTGGGCCAGCTCCCGGAACTCCTCCAGGGTGTGACACTTTTTGCCGGCCAGCGTGCTTCTCGCATGCGCCGGGAGGTTGGAGAGGAAGATGAACTGAAAAATGAAATCATCGTTGTCCAACCCTCTCAGCTGTATCATCTCCTCCATCAGGGCGCTCGGCCTGTGTCCACCTTGGTCTAGCAAAGACAGGATCCTCCTCGCCCTCACTTCAGCCGAGGGGGTGAAAAACTTGATGAGGGTGGATTTCAGCTTGCCGTACCTGTCGGTCGCGGGTGGCTGCTCCACCAAGCTTTGCACGCACCGAGCTGTGCTGTTGTCCAGTTTAGCGATGACATGGTGGAACTTAGTGTCATCCACCGTTACTCCTGCGAGCGCGAACTGCGACTCTGCTTGCAGAAACCACGACCGTGGGTTATCCTGCCAGAAATCAGGCAGCTTAACGGCCACTGCGCTCGCCAGCTCTGAGCGCTGTGAGTCCGGGACCCTGAGAATTTCTTCGTTCATTCTCAACGTCGTCAGTCACCAATGTGGGGAGACTTGAATAACGAAACCGAATTGTCTTTCATTTCAGTTTATTCAAGAAATCATTCCACTGTCTGCTCTTATTCTTGAGCAGCGAACAAAGAGAGTGAACACACCAAAGTTCTCTCATTTAAACCTTCTCACATCAAACCATTTCCCTCGCGGGGGAAATCACACATCTATATCAAAGTCTCTTTATTCACATTCATTAGCCTTTTATTTACATAACTCCCCCTTCTCTCTTCCCGAGCCTCAGTGGTCAGGAAGTCTTCTGTCCCCTGTCCTCCGCAGGGGGTCCAGGCTCTGTGGCTCCGCACCGCAGGGGGCTGGCTCTCCTTCATCGTGGTTAAATCACATATGCAGTGTCCAACATATACAT
Source organism: Pholidichthys leucotaenia (assembly GCA_020510985.1). Classification (NCBI taxonomy): domain Eukaryota; kingdom Metazoa; phylum Chordata; class Actinopteri; order Cichliformes; family Pholidichthyidae; genus Pholidichthys; species Pholidichthys leucotaenia. The sequence goes on from CM035841.1 coordinate 420,318,687, forward strand.
GTCTCACAACACAGCCATAGCAAGGACATTTTTTTTTAACAAAGTCACAGGAGTTTTTATCCAGAATAGACAAATTTATTTCATTTACAAGTAAAGGTAAGACCATGCATGCATAGTTGTTGTAAATGATTGAATCTGTAATAAATGAGTGTAAATGGTAAAGCTGCAACACACAGAGAGACGTAGCTCTCTGAGCCACTATAATTTACCGGGAAAAGGAGTTTATGCACTTCCTCCCAAAACATCTGAAGTTGTCGCAGGTGCCTCTCAGCTCAAGGACATCAAAATCAAGGATAAAGAGAGTGTGGACCACACTGTCCAACTCACAGCCTTTTTTAGTGCAAGGACTAACATTTTGACACCATTTGTGTCTTCTTCAGAGTCACATTATACTGAACAAAATGGCTGCAATTGCATAGACAAAGTACACCATGGGACCTATTTTGATGGTCATCAGCAGACTTTTCCACCAGACTTTCTGCTGTATGCGATTATTTTTTAGTTTCTGTCAGCACATTGTCTGGTTTTTATGCTTTGTGTCACGCCATCTAATTACCAGTCGACAGTGTGCCCACTTTGCGCTGGGAGGCGGAGGCTCATTTCAAAGAGGTGTGGCGGCATCTCAGGCACATCACCATTATGGTGAACGTTATGCCAATGCACTTTTGATCAGGAAAAAGGTGGTCTGCTGTCAGAAGCGAACTGTTTAATGCCATTTCAGTGGCGAGTTTTGAAATTGTGCAACTCCGGATTTCATGAGGAAACAGCACACGCTGAGATTTTCAATTTTAATAGAGTGAATTCCATCCACACTTTCAATTTAATTGCAGACTTACTGTTTGGAGTCTATAGATTAGGCATTAATGTATGATTTTTTTTATTTTTGGGGGAAGGATGAATGAATTAACGGGGAGCATGTGTGCATTCTGGCATGGTTGCAGTGCATGGGGGAGACATGTCAGTCTTAAGCTTTTTATTTCATCCACATTTTCGTTTTTGTCACGGACTTATTAGGCATTAATGTGTTTATTTTTAGAGGAATAAATGAATGAACAAGGAGTGTGCATCATTTTTGCTTTTCACAGTAACTCTCCAGAGAGACAGGCGATGTGGCCACATCTACCTCGGCTGTGCACCCCAGGTTTACAGCCGGGCAGAGGCCACCCACACCACACCTACGGTCGCAGTTCTCCCCCATCAAACATCCTTAACTGTCACCTGAAAGCCCTCGGGAGGGGCCGCCAAGAGTGGGCTTGCTTCGTGGCGGGAGTCGAAGGTGGATGAAAAGCTGCGCCCGATCTCTTCCTTCTCTCCTGCTCAGGAAGGACTGTGATAGAGAGCCACAAACCTCAGCAGACCCACGCACAAGACGGGGGAGACCCTCAATCAGCGAAAGCAACAGGAGAGGAAGCACTCCATCTCCCCATGGGCTAGGAGCATCTTCTGTGCCATTGTTAATAAAAGTTTATGGAAAATTTGCACGGGCATCATCCTCTTTTCCTGAAGTTTCAAATGCATTCATGTCTTTGTGTTGCATCCATGCGCACATTAAACCATTCAGCTGATTTTTCAGTCCAGGATTCTTACCCATTTGCTCTCTCTAAAATGACTAACGGCATCAGCTGTGATTGATGTCTTCGTTATTACTAAGCAGCATTATTATCACATGCATTTTGGCTCACACGCATGGGCTTTGGCCAGCGCAAAACCCGTCTTGAGCCATCATGATCAGAGTTTACTTTACATAATACTTTTTTTTTTTTTTCCGGTTCCGGTTCCGCCGGACCGGCGGCGCCACACGAGTCGGCTGCCTGTTGCAACAGCCTTTTTTTAATCTTCCTTCTTCTTTCTACACCTTTCACTCTGTATATATATCACGGACGCACGGATCGCCCCGGGGGTCTCCCGGGTCGGCGGACAGAGCCACGGTTTGCAGCGGGAGACGTTACAGCGGGGAGGAGCTAGTGCTAGCTAGCACTTGGCCGCCGCCCGGTGCTAATGGGAAACTCGACATACCGGGAGCTGTAGCGAAAAGGACGCGGGTGCCGGGCTGGAGTTTAGGCGGCGTGAAAGAAATATAAGACAGAATAATAAAGAGCGATGGCAAGAACCAAGCAGACCGCCCGTAAAATCTACTGGAGGAAGAAGCCCCCCAGGAGACAGCTAGCCACCAGGGCTGCTCGGAGAGGCGCTCTGGCCACCGGCAGAGTGAAGAGGCCTCGCCGTCACAGGCCCGTGGCTCTGAGAGAGATCCGTCGCTACCAGAAATCCACGGAGCTGCTCATCCGTAAGCTGCCCGTCCAGCGCCTGGTGAGGGAGATCGCTCAGGACTTCAAGACCGTCCTGCGTTTCCTGAGCTTCGCCGTCATGGCTCTGCAGGAGACCAGCGAGGCCCACCTGGTGGGTCTCTTCTTCGCTAAGGGGGTCACCATCATGCCCAAAGACTTCCAGCTGGCCCGCTGCATCCGCGGAGAGAGAGCTTAGACTTTCTGCTGCACATTCACCAGCCATAATGCTCTGCACTGTGTGTCTATATATATACATTTATAGTAATATGGACATATGTTTACTAGATGTTGTTTTTTCTTGCCTTCTGATTGTTGCTCTGAGTGTTGCTATCCCTGTGCTGTTGCAATCCTGGAATTTCCCCATTGTGGGACTAATAAAGGCTTATCTTATCTTATCTTATCTTATTAATTTAGAAAAATTTCACTAATTTAGAAAAAAACCCAGTACAACTAAAAAGTCTGAAATAAAATGATGCAAATTTATCAGTAGAAGCTTGCACATCTAATACCAAAATAAGATCTAGATTTGCAAAAAAAGATTCTAATTTAACGTAGTATATTTAACAGTAAAATTGTTTTTTTTTACTTTGAACATATTCTTCTAATATTTTAAAAACATTTTTCTTTCTAAAAATGTAAAGTGTTACTAAAGTGTGAGTAACATCAAAAGGTATCTTGCAATAAAAATACTCAAAAGTACAGTTGTGTGACAAAGTTCTTTGAGTACATGAGTAAATGTAACTCGTCAATACCTACCTCTGGCTGTTTTTATACTGACTGTTCTGAAACTTCGCCACCTTATCATGTTGGAGGGGTTTGTGGGTCCTGATGATCCCAGGAACTATATTGGCGGGGGCAACTTGTGTCTGGTAGGGTCTCAGACAAACTGGTACTGGGTATTGGGGGCAGCATGTGTTTGGTAGGTAGTGATGGGCAGGTGAAGCCACATGAATTTCAGTGGCTTTCCTTTTAACTGTGCTGAAAGATTCAAAGCTTTGAGGCTTCATTCTAAGTAAGAGCAATCACATCTGGTGACCAGCTGAAGCCATAACAACCTCTCAAGATCGTGACTGAAGCACTGACATTATTTCAATGCCATGTCAACAATATAAGTTCAGAGACTGCGGTTGTTTTAATCTGCTGATTTTTTTGTTTTTGTTCATTTACACCATTAGTTCTTAAACTTTTTTTTTATTCACCACTTTGGGGAGGCCGGTGATTACCAAGCCCACCTATACTCACAGTTGTCTCTGCTCCTCCACACCCACAATGACTCCAAGAATGGCTCCAAATGGCTTTTTTGTTAGTTACCATCCAGAATTTCTCTTTGCTCATCATTTTGATGGAGAGAGTTTTAAGTCATGATATAATTGACATGATTATGGGCTCAGGGAACACATGCACAGGCTCGGGGAGATTTAAGGTTTTTATTCAACAACTGGTGGTGTTTGAGTTCGTCAATGGAAGTGTGGATGCGGTGTGGGTGAACGGGATGTGTTGAGAGCGGAACAGCTTGCTGTACAGCCAAGTAACCCTGAGGACAGAGCAGAGCAGGGGATTAGCTACAGTCAAACGCCCTGTGGGAAATAATCACCAAGTACTGCTTACGTGCAGGCGAGAAGGTGGCTGGCGTTGGCGATGCAGCAGTCTGCCTGGAGGACAGCGCGGCTGCGCGCTCCCGACGTGCTGAAGAGAGCATGGCTGAGGAGAGACGTGGAAGAGGAATTCCACTGCCCTGGAAGTCCACCTGTGCACAGGGGAGAAGCTGGAAAGAAGGTAAGAGGAAAAGTGCAGCTTACGTGCTAGGAGAATGATGCGCTGGTCGAAAGCGAGGAAGACAAGCGCTGGAGGTTTTGGGAGTGTTGACGAGCAGATGACTCCAGGCCGAAGCAGAGGGCAGAGGGAGTTGTATAGGCCGAGGCTGATGAGGCGCAGGTGTGTGCGCCGCTGGCGCTGATGACTGGCGAGAGTGAGTTGTAACAGTACTCCCCCCCCCCCCCCCCCGAGCAGTGCCTCCTGGCGCTGGCTTACCTGGGTGCACCCGGTGGAACTCCGTGATGAGGTTCTTATCCAGCACCCAAGATGGGGACACCCAGGACCTGTGTTCAGGGCCATACCCCTCCCAATCCACCAAGTACTGGAGACCGTGGCTACGGCGGCGGGCATCCGGGATGGCCGTGACCCCCCATGCTGGATCGCCGTTGATCATCCTGGGGGGAGGAGGACAAAGAGGGTCAGACATCACAGGTTTAATATGCGAGACGTGAAACGTCGGGCAGACCTGGAGGGAGGGGGGGGGCAAACGCACAGCCACCGGATTAATTATCTTGGTAATATGATAAGGCCCGATGAAGCGCTGTGCCAGCTTCTTCCTCTCAGCCTTCAGTTTAATGTCTTTAGTAGAAAGCCAAACTCGTTGACCCACCTGATACCCGGGAGCGGCCCTCCTGCGGCGATTGGTGACCTGAGCATTGCGCTCCGTTGTGCGTAACAGTACCTGGCGCGTCTTGGTCCAAATACGCCAGCAGCACCTCAGATGAGCCTGGACTGATGGAACCGCCACCTCAGCCTCCTCCTCAGGAAACAAGGGCGGATCATACCCCAGGGACGCCCGGAAGGGGGACATACTGATGGCTGAGGATAAGGTAGAGTTATGGACGTACTCAACCCAGGGTAGGCAGGCGCTCCATGAAGAGGGGCTAGAAGAGGTGACACAGCGCAGGGCTGCCTCCAACTCCTGGTTAGCGCGCTCACACTGGCCGTTTGTTTGAGGATGGTGACCGGAGGACAGACTCACCGAGGCCCCCAGTGCGTTGCAGAAGGACTTCCTTGGACACAAACTGAGGACCCCGATCCGAGACAACATCTACCGGGATCCCGTGCAACCTGACGACATGTTGGATCAGTAAGTCGGCCGTCTCTCGTGCCGAAGGGAGCCCCTGGAGAGGCACGAAGTGGGCCGCCTTGGAGAACCGGTCGACAATGGTCAGGATGGTGTCATAAGAGTTGGACTTGGGGAGACCGGTGATGAAGTCCAGAGCCACATGGGACCAGGGCCTCCCAGGGACTGGTAGTGGGCGAAGGAGACCCGCTGGAGGGGACGTGGAGGTCTTACCTGTTGCGCACTGGGGACAGGCACGAACGTAGTTAGTGACGTCACTCCTAAGGCCAGGCCACCAAAAGGACCATTGGAGGAGCTCCACCAGCTGGGAGATACCAGGATGACAGGCGAACTTAGCTGTGTGAGCCCAGTGGATGACGTCGCCCCGGACCGAAGATGGAACGAATAATCTCCCGACCGGACCGCCGCCAGGATCGGGTTCCGCCTCCTGTGCCTTCCGGACCTTGGCCTTAATCCCCCATGAGACGGCCCCCATGATGCACGAGGTGGGCAGGATGGTGTGTTCTTGATCGTCTGGATCTTAGGGCCTGAACTGGCTGGACAGCACATCTGGTTTCCCATTCTTGGACCCGGGGCGGTAAGTGATGGTGAACTTGAAGCGACCGAAAAACAACGACCAACGCGCATGGCGGGCATTCAGACGCTTGGCCGTCCTCAGGTACTCCAAGTTCTTATGATCGGTCCAGACCACAAACGGCTGAGCTGCTCCTTCCAACCAATGGCGCCATTCCTGCAGAGTGAGCTTCACCACCAGGAGCTCCCTATCCCCGACGTCGTAATTCCGTTCGGACGGAGGCGTCGGGAGAAGAAGGCGCAGGGACGCACCTGCCCATCCGCAGGTGAGCGTTGGGACAGCACTGCCCCCACCCCCGTGTCAGATGCATCCACCTCAACCAGGCACTGGAGAGCCGGGTCGACCTGGGTGAGGACCCGGGAGGAGGCGAACTCCATCTTCAGGATCTCGAAGGCCGATGCTGCGTCCTTAGTCCACTGGAACGGCACCTTGGGGGAGGTGAGGCGAGTCAGGGGAGCGGCGATAGCGCTGTACTTCGGTACGAAGCGGCGGTAGAAGTTGGCGAAACCGAGGAACTGTTGCACCTGCTTCCTGGAGGAGGGGGTGGGCCACTCCACCACCGCTTTGACCTTAGCCGGGTCAGGGAGAACTTGATTGTGAGCAATGACGAAACCCAGGAAGGAGGTCTGGTTGGTGTAAAACTCACACTTCTCCGCTTTAACGTACAGCCTGTTCTCCCGAAGGCGCTGAAGGACCCGCCTCACATTGACCTGATGCTCCTCCCTAGTCCGGGAGAAGATCAGGATGTCATCCAGATACACAAACACGAAGAACCCCAGGAAATCCCGAAGGACGTCGTTGATGAGCCGTTGGAAGACGGCCGGAGCGTTGGTGAGCCCAATCGGCATGACCAGATACTCAAAATGGCCGCTGGGCGTCCGGAACCCCGTCTTCCATTCATCACCCTCCCGGATCCGGACGAGGTGGTACGCACTACGTCGGTCCAGTTTGGTGAACCAGGTGGCCCCCTGGAGGGAGTTGAAGGCCGAGTCCATCAGGGGCAGTGTGTACTTGTCCCTAATAGTGATGTCGTTGAGGGCCCAGAAGTCGATACACGGCTGCAGGGACCCGTCCTTCTTGCCCACGAAGAAGAATCCGGCTCCAACCGGGGACGAAGACGGCAGAGAGACAGTGCTTTAGACTTACTAAAGACCAGGCCCAGATCGTGGAACTCCAGGGGCACCAAGGAGAGGTCCGGCGGAGGAGAGTCTGAGGCTGGGAGCGGCAACGACGGGGCACAGGCACCGGATTGGAGGCAGGTGCTCATACAAAAGGTGCTCCAGGATAGGACACTGCCGGACTGCCAGTCGAAGGTGGGGTTATGGAGCCACAGCCAGGGATAACCCAGGATGACGGGCGAAGCCAAGGTGGGTAGAACAACACCTCCCTATGGTTGCCGGAGATGATGACTGGGACTGGTTTGGTTCTGTGGGTGACTCTCTCTAGAGGTGTATGGGCGAGAGTGACCAGGTTAATCGGGGCTGGCAGCACTTGGCAGGGGATGCCCAAGCGGGTTACCAGGCTTTGAGAAATAAAATTCTGTTCCGCCCCCGAGTCCACCAGTGCGTGTGTGACGTGACCCGTGGAGTTATGACAGAACCTAACCGGGAGGAGGCACTTAGTGAGGGGATTTGAATGGGATGCATCCGCGAGGCCCCCTACAGTGACTCGCGGACATCCCCTTTTGGTCGAATCGGGCAGTCCTCCAAAGAGTGCTGGTCACCCCCGCAATACCCCCGCAATACCCCCCCCCATCTCTCTGCGGTGCTGTCTTTCCGCTAGTGGCAGTCTAGCCCGACCGACCAGCATTGCCTCTGTGTCGTTGGCGGACCCTAGAGCGGGTAACGCCAGGGGGCGAGACTGAGGGACCCGGGCGTAAGTTCCGCTAGAGCGGCTGGAAGCCCTCCGCTCGGAGGCCCGTTCCCTCAGCCTGCTATCTAAATTTATGGCGAGAGAAATTAGATCAGATAACCGGTCCGGCATATCCCGGGAGGCCAGCTCGTCCTGTAAGGATGAATTTAGGCTGCGGGTGAAGATGCTGCAGAGCGCAGCTTCGCCCCACCCGACTTCCATCGCAGCCACCCGAAAGTCAACAGCGTAGTCGGCGGCTGACCGGCTACCCTGACGAAGACCAAGCAGCCGGGTGGCTAAGACATTATCTCGTTCCGAATGGTCAAAGACTTCCTTAAAATCATGCACGAATTGGGCATAGGTCAGGTTCGCATAGCTGGGCCTCGCCATGACGGCATAAGCCCAAGCTAACGCTCGCCCTTCCAGAAGATTAGCCACCTACTCAATTCGGCTATGATCTGAAGGGAAGTCCCCAGGGACACGCTGAAACACTGACTCACATTGCAGGAGAAACCCTCGCACCTCACCGAGTTTCTCGCTGAAGCGCGCGGGGGTCGGAATAGGAGTGAGTCGGGTCAGCAGTCCCGAGCTAGCTGAGCTAGCCGAAGAGGGAACCGCAGCTGGCCCACCGGAAGATGCCGGAGGGAAGGCCTGTGGAGGATCCAGACGATCTAATCGTTGGACTATTTGGATAAGTTGATTGAAAATCACCTGTTGCTGATGAGCGATTAAATCCACCCGAGCCTCGAGGGTGGAAAATCGGCGCGCGAGCCCGCTGTCCACTGAGTCACTTTGCTGGAGTTGTACTGACATGATTATGGGCTCAGGGAACACACACACAGGCTCGGGGAGATTTAAAGCTTTTATTCAACAATTGGTGGTGTTTGAGTGCGTGAATGGAAGTGTGGATGTGGTGTGGGTGAACAGGATGTGTTGAGAGCGGAACAGCTCACCGTGCAGCCAGGTAACGCTGAGGACAGAGCAGAGCAGGGGATTAGCTACAGTTAAACGTCCTGTGGGAAATAATCACCAAGTACTGCTTACGTGCAGGCGAGAAGGTGGCTGGCGTTGGCGATGTAGCAGTCTGCCTGGAGGACTGCGCGATCCCGGCGTGCTGGAGAGAGTATGGCTGAGGAGAGACGTGGAAGAGGAATTCCACCGCCCTGGAGGTCCACCTGTGCACAGGGGAGAAGCTGGAGAGAAGGTAAGAGGAAAAGTGCAGCTTACGTGCTAGGAGAATGATGCGTTGGTCGAAAGCGAGGTAGACGAGCGCTGAAGGTTTTGGGAGTGTTGACGAGCAGACGACTCCAGGCCGAAGCAGAGGGCAGAGAGAGTTATATAGGCTGAGGCTGATGAGGCGCAGGTGTGTGCGCCGCTGGTGCTGATGACTGGCGAGAGTGAGTTGTAACAATAATTTTTTATCAGTAATTTGAAATCGGATATGATAAAACACTGAGTAGCTTTTATTTTTATTTGCATTTTCAGCTTTAATTGTGAAACTTTTGACTTTGAAGAAAAGAACTCCCCCCCTCCCCATTTATCCATCCATCCATCCATCTTCTACCGCTTTTCAGGAGGTCCGGGTCGCGGAGGCAGCAGTTCAAGCAGAGAAGCCCAGACTTCCCTCTCCCCAGTCACCTGCTCCAGCTCTTCAGAGAAGATACCAAGGCGTTCCCAGACCAGCTGGGAGACAGTCTCTACACTGAGTCCTTGGGTCTGCCCCAGGGTCTCCTCCCAGTGGGACGTGCCTGAAACACCTCAAGTGGGAGGCGTCCAGGAGGCATCCTGGACGCCACTGTTGAGTTTCTCAAACTCAACTGTGATAAAACAGAAATCCTTTTAGTCGGCACCAAATCCACATTATCAAAAGTTGATAGTTTCTCCCTCACCATTGACGGCTCCTCAGTTTGCCCCTCCCCTCAGGTCAAGAGTCTGGGTGTCATCCTCGATGGTTCTCTTTCCTTTCACTCCCACATCAATAACATAACCCGGTCTGCTTATTTTCATCTTTGCAACATTAATCGTCTTCGCCCTTCGCTCACCCCCCATACTGCCTCTATTCTTGCACACAGTCTTGTCACTTCCCGTTTAGATTACTGCAATTCCCTACTCGTTGGTCTCCCTCAGAAATCCCTTCACAAGCTCCAGTTGGTCCAGAATTCAGCTGCCCGCGTTATCTCCAAACCCCCCTCCTTCCTTCACATCTCTCCTGTTCTCCTGCAACTTCACTGGCTCCCGGTCAAATTTCGCGTTGATTTCAAAATCCTCCTTCTTACTTTCAAAGCCATCCATAACCTCGCCCCTCCTTATCTGGCTGACCTCCTTCACATTGTCACCCCTACCCGCTCCCTCAGATCCTCCTCCTCTGTCCACCTCGCTGTCCCTCCTGCACGACTCAGCTCCATGGGGAGTAGAGCCTTCAGCCGCTCTGCTCCCAAACTCTGGAATTCACTCCCACCTGCCATCAGAAACATTGATTCCTTCCCTCAGTTTAAATCTGCTCTCAAAACTCACCTGTTCAGATTAGCACTTTCATTGTAACTGCCATGGTTTTTATGATTGTCGTTTTTGTGTTTTTGTTGTTTATTGATACTGTGTTTTATCTATTTCTGTAAAATGTCCTTGAGTGTCTTGAAAGGCGCTTTTAAATAAAATGTATTATTATTATTATTATCCTAAACAGATGCCCATACCACCTCAATTGACTCCTTTCAATGTGGAGGAGCAACGGTTCTACTCTGAGCCTCTCCCGGATGACTGAGCTCCTCACCCTATCTCTGCGGGTGAGTCCAGCAATCCTACGGAGAAAGCTCATTTCAGCCGCTTGTATCCGCGATCTTGTTCTTTCGGTCATTACCCAAAGCTCGTGACCGTAGGTTAGAGTAGGAACGTAGATTGACTGGTAAATCGACAGCTTTGCCTTAGAACTCAGCTCCCTCTTCACCACAACAGACCGGTACAATGTCCGCATCACTGCAGATGCTGCTTCAATCCGTCTGTCAATCTCTCTCTCCATTTTCCCCTCACTCGTGAACAAGACCCCAAGATACTTAAACTCCTCCACTTGGGGCAGGAGCCTGTCCCCAACCCAGAGAGGACAATCCATCTTTTTCCGGCTGAGGACCATGGACTCGGACTTGGAGGTGCTGATTCTCATCCCAGCCGCTTCACACTCAGCAGCAAACCATCCCAGCAAGAGCTGTAGGTAATTACTGGATGAAGCCAACAGGACAACATCATCTGCAAACAACAGAGATGAGATCCTGTGGTCACAAAGCATGACACCCTCCATTCCCTGGCTGTGCCTAGAAATCCTGTCCATAAAAATTATGAACAGGCTCGGTGACAAAGGGCAGCCCTGGTGGAGTCCAACTCTCACTGGGAATGACTCTGACCGAGTGTTGGCAATACGAACCAAACTCTCACAACGGTCGTACAGAGACCAAATAGCTCGTAACAACAAGCCCGACACCCCATACTCCCGAAGCACCCCCCACAAAAAACCACGAGGGACGCGGTCAAATGCCTTCTCCAAGTCCACAAAACACATGTAAACTGATTGGGCAAACTCCCACAAACCCTCAAGAACTCTCGAGAGGGTAAAGAGCTGGTCCGATGTGCCACGGCCAGGACGAAAACCACATTGCTCCTCCTGAATCCGAGGTTCGACCAACGGCCAGACTCTTCTCTCCAGTACCTTGGCATAGACCTTCCCAGGGAGGCTGAGGAGTGTGATCCTTCTAAAGTTGGAGCACACCCTCCGTTCCCCTTTTTTGAAGAGAGGAACAACCACCCCGGTTTGCCATGCCAAAGGCACTGTCCCCGACCTCCATGCAATATTGCAGAGGCGTGTCAACCATGACAGCCCAACAACATCCAGGGCCTTGAGGTACTCAGGGCGAATCTCGTCCACCCCCGGGGCCCGGCCACCAAGGAGATTTTTAACCACCTTGGTGACCTCAGCCCCTGTGATAGGCGAGTCATCCCCCTCGTCCCCAAACCCTGCTTCCTCTGTGGAAGGCATATCAGTGGGATTGAGGAGATCCTCGAAGTATTCCTTCCACCGCCCAATGATTTCCCCAGTCAAAGTCAACAGTGTCCAATCCGCACCATACACAGTGTGGACAGGGAGCTGTTTTCCCCTCCTGAGCCACCGGACAGTTTGCCAGAATCTCTTCAAGGCCGACCGAAAGTCTTGTTCCATGGCCTCACCGAACTCCTCCCATACCCGGGTTTTTGCTTCAGCAACCACCCGAGCTGCACTCCGCTTGGCCTGCCGGTACACCTCAGCTGCTTCGGGAGTCCCACAAGCCAAACAAGCTTGATAGGACTCCTTCTTCAGCTTAATGGCCCCCCTCACCACTGGTGTCCACCACTTGGTTCGGGGGTTGCCACCACGAGATGCACCGACCACCTTGCGGCTGCAGCTTTGGGCCGCCGCTTCAACAACAGAGGTGGAGAACATGGCCCATTCAGACTCCATGTCTTCAGACTCCCTCGGGATGTGGTTGAAGTTCTTCCGGAGATGGGAGTTCAATTCAATTCAATTCAATTCAACTTTATTTATATAGCGCCATTTCATAACAACAGTCATCTCATAGCACTATCAACTGTAGGGGGAACCCCCACAGTTGCAGAAAGACCCCAGCAATCAGGTTGAGTTGAAGACCTCCTGGACAGGGGCCTCTGCCAGACGTTCCCAGCACACCCTCACTATACGTTTGGGTCTACCAGGTCTGAATGGCTTCCTCCCCTGCCATCGGATCCAACTCACCACCAGGTGGTGATCAGTTGACAGCTCTGCACCTCTCTTTACCCGGGTGTCCAAGACATACGGTCGCAGGTCTGATGACACGATAACAAAATCGATCATCGACCTGCGACCTAGGGTGTCCTGGTGCCAGGTGCACATATGGACACCCTTATGCTTGAACATGGTGTTCGTTATGGACAAACTGTGGTTAGCACAGAAGTCCAATAACTGAACACCACTCGGGTTCTGATCGGGCAGGCTGTTCCTCCCAATCACCCCCCTCCAGGTTTCACTGTCGTTGCCCACGTGCGCATTGAAGTCCCCCAGTAGGACAATGGAGTCTCCAAGAGGAGCACCCTCCAGCACCCCAGTCACAGACTCCAAAAAGGGTGGGTACTCTGAAACATCATTTGGTGCATAGGCACAAAAAAAAAAGCAAAAAAGCAACCCTTTCATCCACCCGGGAAAACTCCAATGTAGAGGCAGCAAGGTGGGGGGATACAAGAATACCCACCCCTGCTTGTCGCCTCTCGCCCGGGGCAACTCCAGAAAAGGCCAAGCTCCAGCCCTTCTCCAGGAGACTGGTTCCGGAACCGGAGCTGTGTGTTGAGGTGAGGCTGGCTATATCTAGCCGGTATCTCTCAACCTCATACACCAGCTCAGGCTCTTTCCCCACCAGAGAGGTGACATTCCACGTACCAAAAACAGTAGGTTTAGGGCGCTCGCGCACGCAGCAACCACCAGCCGGTGGCTTGTCACCAGACTGCAAACCAAATCTACCTACGGGTACAAATAAGTAACAAAAAAAAAAAAAAAAAGCCAGTTTAGAAAGCTTGGGATTAGTCCGCCAAGGTCTCCGCCTTTGACCACCACCTAATCCACATAGCACCGGACCCCCATGATCCCTCCTGCGGGTGGTGAGCCCACTGGAGGGCGGACCCATGTAACTCCTTCGGGCTGAGCCCGGCTGGGTCCCATGGATGGAAACCCAGCCACCATACGCTAGCCTTTGAACTCCTCCCCCAGGCCTGGCTCCAGGGTGGGGCCCCGGTAACCCCATACCGGGCGGGGTACACTGAATCCTTGATATAGAATTTATCATGAGAGTCTGTTGGATCGTTCTTAGTCTGGCCCTTCACCCAGGACCAGTTTGTCTTGGGTGACCCTATCAGAGGCAAATTGCCCCGGACAACATAGCTCCTGGGATCACTGGGGCACGCAACCCCCCCCCCCCCCCCCCACGATAAGGTGACGATCCATGAGGCCCCCCCCCACAAAAAAAAAAAGATTACATGCAAATCTGGCCCTCGGGAAGTGAAGGAAAAAAAATTGTGGCCCTCACTACCAACAAAATTGCCCATCAATGTCTCTTTTATTTTATATGTGTGTAAGAGAAGTAGGGGGTGATGTACAGACGTGGACAAAATTGTTGGTACTCCTCTGTTAATGAAAGAAAAACCCACAGTGGTCACAGAAATAACTTGAATCTGACAAAAGTGGTAATAAATAAAAATTCTATGAAAATTAATCAATGAAAATCACACAATGCTTTTTTGATTTTTTATTTTGTATACTTTATTGATCCCCAGAGGGGAAAGTGAGGGCATCCACCTGGATGGATGAAGCAGCCACGGTACGGCGCTATTCCTTTACCATTCACACACACATTCACACCTAGGGCCACTTTGAGTCTCCAATTAACCTAACCTGCATGTTTTTGGCCTGTGGGAGGAAACCGGAGAAATCCTGGAGTAAACCCACACAGATACGGGGAGAACATGCAAACTCCACACAGATCACTGTTGGTCAGGGGCTGGGATCGAACCAGGCATTCCATGGCCAAGGGTGAGTTGCTGTGCTGCCGCAGTGCTAACCACTGCGCCACCGCACTGCCCAACTGCGCCACCGCACTGCCCACTTTTGAATTGTGGTTCAACAGAATTATTTTAAAAAACAAACTCATGAAACAGGCCTGGACAAAAATGATGGTACCCCTAGAAAAGATTGAAAATAATGTGACCATAGGGACATATTCAACCAAGACGTGTCCTCTAATTAACATCACAGGTGTCTACAAACTTGTGATCAGTCAGTCGGCCTATTTAAAGAGTGACAAGTAGTCACTGTGCTGTTTGGTGACATGGTGTGTACCACACTGAACATGGACCAGAGCAAGCAAAGGAGAGAGTTGTCTCAGGAGAATAGAAAGAAAATTATAGACAAGCATGTTAAAGGTAAAGGCTATAAGACCATCTCCAAGCAGCTTGATGTTCCTGTGACTACAGTTGCACATATTATTCAGAAATTTAAGATCCATGGCACTGTAGCCAATCTCCCTGGACGTGGCCGCAGGAGGAGACGGATAATACGAATGGTAACAAAAGAGCTGGGCTGCACGGTGGCGCAGTGGTTTAGCACTGTGGCAGCACAGTTTTACCCTCGGCCGGGGGATCGCGGGGATCGTGAGATCGTGGGTTCGATCCCAGCCCCCGACCAACAGTGAGCTGTGTGGAGTTTGCATGTTCTCCCCGTGTTGCGCGGGTTTACTCCGGGATTTCTCCGGTTTCCTCCCGCACACCAAAAAACATGTAGGTTTAGGGCGCTCGCGCACGCAGCGACCAGCAGCCGGTGGCTTGTCACCAGACTGCAAACCAAGTCTACCTACGGGTACAAATAAGTAACAAAAAAAAAAAAAAAAAAAAAAAAGAGCCCAGAACAACCTCTAAACACATTCATGGTGAACTCCAAGGTCAAGGTACATCAGCGTCAGATCGCACCATCCATCATTGTTTGAGCCAAAGTGGACTTCATGGGAGACGACCAAGGAGGACACCACTGTTGAAAATAAATCACAAAAAAGCCAGACTGGAATTTGCCAAACTGCATGTTGACAAGCCACAAAGCTTCTGGGAGAATGTCCTATGGACAGACGAAACAAAACTGGAACTTTTTGGCAAGGCACATCAGCTCTATGTTCACAGATGCAAAAATGAAGCATACCAAGAAAAGAACACTGTCCCTACTGTGAAACATGGAGGAGGTTCTGTAATGTTCTGGGGCTGCTTTGCTGCATCTGGCACAGGGTGTCTTGAATCTCGGTGCGGTGCGGTGGCGCAGTGGTTAGTAATGCACCAGCACAGTAACTCACCCTTGGCCATGGGATCCCTGGTTTGATACCAGCCCCTGACCAACAATGATCTGTGTGGAGTTTGCATGTTCTCCCCGTATCTGCGTGGGTTTACTCCGGGATTTCTCCGGTTTCCTCCCACATGCCAAAAACATGCAGGTTAGGTTAATTGGAGACTCTAAAGTGGCCCTAGGTGTGAATGTGTGCATGAATGGTTAAGGGATAGCGCCGTACTGTGGCTGCTTCATCCATCCAGGTGGATGCCCTCAATTTCCCCTCTGGGGATCAATAAAGTATACAAAATCAAAATAAAAAAAAAATCTGTGCAGGGTACAATGAAATCTCAAGACTATCAAGGTATTCTAGAGAGAAATGTGCTGCCCAGTGTCAGACCGCTTGGTCTCAGTCGCAGGTCATGGGTCTTGCAACAGGATAATGACCCAAAACACACAGCTAAAAACACCCAAGACTGGCTAAGAGCAAAACATTGGACTATTCTAAAGTGGCCTTCTATAAGCCCTGATCTAAATCCTATTGAACATCTGTGGAAGGAGCTGAAACATGCCGTCTGGAGAAGGCACCCTTCAAACCTGAGACAACTGGAGCAGTTTGCTCATGAGGAGTGGGTCAAAATACCTGCTGAGAGGTGCAGAAGTCTCATTGACAGTTACAGAAATCGTTTTGATTGCAGTGATTTCCTCAAAAGGTTGTGCAACAAAATATTAAGTTAAGGGTACCATCATTTTTGTCCAGGCCTGTTTCATGAGTTTGTTTTTTAAAATAATTCTGTTGAACCACAATTCAAAAGCATTGTCTGATTTTCATTGGTTAATTTTCATAGAATTTTTATTTATTACCACTTTTGTCAGATTGAAGTTATTTCTGTGACCATTGTGGGTTTTTCTTTCATCAACCGAGGTGTACCAACAATTTTGTCCACGTCTGTATGTGCCTGTGTGTGTGGGTATGTTTATAGAAGGGTTAAAGGGGTGGGGATGAATCGTGTAAAATATGTAACTAAATGTGTCTACTGTTTTTATCTATGTAAAGCACTTTGCACAGCATCTAATGTTTGAAAAGTTGTCATCAACTCTCCATGTGCTTCTTTACAGCGCACGGAGAAGGACAAAAAGGACGAATGGATTTAAGCGCTGGGTTACACCACACACACATTTATTAACACAAAACTACACATACAGACACAAGACAGCTTGGATACACTTAGAGTCCTCTAGGACGCCCAACACACACACTGGAGGAGTCATCATCATCGGCAGTCACTCGGAGCAAGTATGACAGTCATTCCTTGTGGGGACGTCTATTTGTGGGTCTTCAGGTGGGCATAGAGGCCGATCCGTGACCCGCATATTTTGGTGCAATGTTGGCATGGGAAAATGGTGGTGGGCTGTGGTTGTGCTGGAGCCTTTTTCTGTCTTTCCTTGTGGAGCTGTCGTTTTGTTTCTGCGACACGGTGGATTTCCTTCTCATAGTGTGCAGCACCTTCTTGCACCGTTTCCTTCCATCCATGCCTGTTTAGAGCCATGTGCTCCCATTCAGGAGATAAGATAATGAATTTTTTTAAGGTTTGTTTTAATATTGTCCTTGAACCGTTTCTTTTGCCCTCCTGGAGCCCGCCAACCTCTCTCCAGTTCAGAATAAAGAATTTGTTTTGGGAGATGGGTGTCAGACATGCGAATGAGATGGCCAGTCCATCGTAGTTGGTGTTTTATTATTGTGGTGGAAATGCTGGGCATTTTGGCCTCTTCCAGAACGCTGATGTTTGTGCGTCGGACCTCCCATTTAATCCTCAGAATCTTTCTCAAAGTTCTTTCGTGGAGCTGTTCCAGAGCTCTGAGGTGCCTGCTGTAGATGGTCCATGATTCTGCGCCGTACAGCAAGGTGGGGAGAACCACAGCCTTGTAGACCAAGAGCTTGGTATCGATCCTGAGATCTCGATCTTCAAAGACCTTCATCCTGAGTCTGGCATATGCTCCATTGGCACAGCTCAGGCGATGGTTGATCTCAGAGTCAATGTCCACTGCGGAGGAGAGAAGACTACCGAGGTAGGGGAAGTGGTCAACATTTTCAAGAGGGGCGTTGTCCACTTTTATAATGGGTGAAATAAATGGCTGATTGGATGGAGGTTGATGTAGCACCTGGGTCTTCTTGATGGTTAAGGTTAGACCCAGGGCTCTATATGCCTTGGCAAAGGCATTCAGGATACCCTGTAGGTCTTCTGCGGAGTGTGCTACTATGGCGTTGTCATCTGCATACTGGAGCTCCATAATGGTGGTGTTTCTAACCTTGCTTTTGGCTTTGAACCTGGCAAGGTTAAAGAGCCTACCGTCGGTTCTGTACCGGATCGGAATTCCCTGTGGTAGGTCTTTGCCAATGAGGTGAAGTATGGCAGCAATAAAGATAGAAAACAGGGTGGGTGCAATGATGCATCCCTGTTTGACCCCTGTCTCCACGGTGAAAGGCTCAGACATGGAGCTGCTGTTACTTAGCACCGCGGCTGTCATTCCATCATGCAGTAGCCTCAGAATCCTGATGTATTTCTCTGGGCAGCCATACCTCAACAGTATGCTCCACAGAGCCTGGCGATCTACTGAGTCAAAGGCCTTTGTCAGGTCTATAAAAGCCATGTACAATGGCAACTTGTGCTCACGACATTTCTCCTGAAGTTGGCGGGCAGTGAAGATCATATCTCCTGTGCCTCTAGATGGACGAAAGCCGCACTGTGATTCTGAGAGTATTTCCTCAGAAAGTGGCAGTAAACAGTTAGCGAGAACACGAGCAAGTACCTTGCCAGTTGTTGACAGGAGTGAGATGCCTCTGTAGTTTCCACAATCAGCTTTGTCCCCCTTCTTAAATATGGTCACGATCAGAGCATCCCTGAGCTCTGAGGGGAGTTCTTCCTTTTCCCAGACCTTCAGAAGGAGGGCATGGAGACAGCACAGGAGTTCTGGACCACCTTCCTTTAGGACCTCAGCTGGGATCCCATCTGGATTGGTGGCCTTGTTGTTCTTCAGACTCCTGATGGCATCTTGGACCTCGGATAAGGTGGGAGGTGCCCCTATGTCTTCCCTGATGGGACTCTGAAGGATGTAACAGATGAAATTTTATTGGGTTGCAGTGTTACGGTTGAGGAGTTCCTGAAAGTGCTCTTTCCACCGCTTATTAATAGACTCGTTGCCCTTCAGCAGCTCCTGTCCATCCTTTGAGCGTAATGGGTTCAAGCCACGACGGCTTGGGCCGTAGACATCCTTAATGGCACTGAAAAAGCCTCTGGTATCTCCAGAGTCTGCCAGATGCTGCATTTCCATTGCCCTTTCTGTCCACCAGGAGTTCTTAATCTGTCTCACCCGGATCTGGACGTCAGCCTTGGCTTTAGAGTGAGCCAGTCTCTTGGCCTTGCAGGTAATGTCGTTTTGCCAGGCATGAAAGGCTTCCCTTTTTTTGGAGATGAGCAGTTCTATCTCTGCATCATTTTCATCAAACCAGTCCTGATGTTTTCTGGACTTGTACCCAAGGGTGGTTTGGCAGGTGTTGAGGATAGTGGACTTAAGCAGGTTCCAGTGCTCTTTGATGGTCTCTGGATATTCCTGTTTGAGACTTTCTCCAAGAGAAGCCTGAAGCTGCTGCTGGATGGCAGTTTCATTAAGGCTTTCAAGGTTTAGTCTCAGCCGGTTCTGCTTCTTCTGCAATCTCCTCTTCCTCTTAAGTTTGATGGACATCATGGATCGTATAAGGTGATGGTCTGTCTAGCAATCGTCAGAGTTGATCATGGCCTTAGTGATGTTTACATCGCGCAGATCCCTGGTTCTGACAATGACATAATCGATAAGATGCCACTGTTTAGAACGAGGGTGTCTCCATGAAGCCTTAAATTTGTTCTTCTGGCAAAAGATGGTATTAGTGATGGTGAGATCATATTGAGCACATTTGCTGAGAAGCAGAACTCCATTGGAGTTGATATTTCCAATGATTTCCTTGCCAATGGTGCCCTTCCAGAGGTGGTGGTCTCGGCCAACTCTGGCATTGAAATCTCCCAGAAGAGTGATCCTATCCTCCTTGGGGATTTTTGACAGTGTCTCATCCAGACAGGCATAGAAGGTCTCTTTCACTTCCTCCTCAGAGACAAGGGTAGGTGCGTAGGCACTCACGACTATTGCCATCTGGTTGTTGGCAAGCACCAGATGGAGGGTCATTGGACGTTCACTGATTCCCACAGGGAGTTCTGAGAGATGACTGATCAGTTGGTTCCTGATGGCAAACCCAACCCCATGGATCATGGGCTCATCTGCTGCTTTTCCTTTCCAAAAGAAAGTATAGCCACCCTTCTCCTCCTTTAGATGGCCTTCCTCTGCCCATCGTGTTTCTGAGAGAGCAGCTATGTCAATCCGGTATCTCCTCAATTCTCTGGCAATGATGGCGGTTCTCCTCTCTGGCCTGTCACTGGTTGCACTGTCCGTCAGTGTGCTCACATTCCAGGCTCCAAAATTCATTGTTCTGTGTTTCTGACTGCAAATTGGTGATCCCTCTGAACACGGTAATCCAGACAGGAGGTTTGAGGCAGGCTATTTTTAGGGCACCTTTTCTAGCCCCTTCCCTATCAAGGGTGAGCAGAGTGGATCCTAAAAAGGACTGCTCAGTCGTGGATGTAGCTACCGAAGGGCTCTTTCTGCCTCAGTCCAAGAGCCCAGCGATCATCTAGCATCCACCGCCTGATGTGCCAGCTTGTGACTAGGGGCTTCCAGACTTCACAATCCTGCCCCCGTTGCCACTTACTGGTCGCCTCAGGACTTAACCCGGGATGTTAGGTGGATTCCCATGAAGAAGACGCCTGTGCGTGAATTTTTTTAGTGTGGGGAGGCTGGTGCACATACAGCCACCACACAGACCTTGACAGATCGGGGTCAGGATCCAGTGGCATGGACTCCAAGATGACTGGTGACCCGTTTCTGCTGCAGCCTTCGTCCGCCTTCCCATCCGTTTTGATGTTTCCCAAAGGTCAACCATCATCCGACTTCCGGTTATGGCTGCCACGTAGGACGGACGTGTCTCGCTCTGCTCTGCTCCTGGAGAAAAAAATCGGCAAATAACTCTCTCATTTGGGACAGAACGTATCCCAGCATTTGGGCGAGGATATGTCGGCGAAGCCTAAGGCTGGAAAACCAGGAAAAGGAAAAAGCGAGCCGCCGAAACAGTCCAAATTAACGGACTTTCAGGTCTGTGACGCAGCAAACAAGGCTCCATATATGGCGGAGGAGGCTGGCGGCGGTGCGATTTCTGCGGGGAATGGCGCAGATGCGCTGATGGCTGCCATGAGTTCAATGAGAGCGGACTTTTCCTCTAGATTTGATGGGATTATGACAGCGCTGGAAGGAATAAGAAAGGAATTGGGTGACTGTGTAGAACGAACGGCGCAGATGGAGCTCCGTCTCGCTAGTGCTGAAGATGACGTCACCCGTCTTCAATTAAAGGTGCGCACTTTGGAAAAAAAAATAAATCTCTGGAAGATAATATTTTGGATTTGGAATCTCGGTCGAGACAGAATAATTTGAGGCTGGTGGGTCTTCCAGAGGAATCAGAAGGTCGGGACGTATGTTCCTTTCTGGAAAAGTGGATTCCGGAGGTGCTGGGCAGCGAGGAGTTGCAATCAGCAGTGGTTCTGGAAAAAGCACATCGTATTGGCCCACGGAGAGATAAGGGACCGCCGAGGACCTTAATTATGAAGTTTCTAAGCAACAGAGACAGGATGAAGATCTTCAACGCTGCACGTGCTAAAGGAGAGATTAAACACCAGGACCAGCAGGTGCGGTTCTACCCAGATTTGGCCACAGGAATCCAGCAATTGAGGAAGCAGTTTGATCCCGTACGTAAGGAGCTGCGCAACCTTGGGATTCGTCATGGTGTAATCTATCCTGCGAGACTGCTGACCACGTATGAGGGCAGAATCCACATCTTCAAGACCCCAGAGGAGGCGCAGGAGTTCATCAAGAAGATCAAAGAAGAAGAAGAGACTGGTGGGAGCTAAGCATGAACAAAATATAAGGTAGAATAATTAAGCATTTGCACAGGCATCTGACTGACTTGAAGTAAATAGTAAGTTTACAAAATATAGATTGTATTATATATTAAAAAAAACAAAACAAAAACAAAACAAACAAAAAAAAAAAAAAACTATGATGTACAAAGTTGTTAAAAATTTTGGAGTTAAGTTGGAAAACTACAGAAGAGAGTTAATGTTACGTCATTAAAAGCAGTAGAGTTAGGGTGATTGGGAGGATGAAGAAGGAGTGGCTTAGGCTGTTCCCCGTGGGCGTGGAACGGTCGATGGCTATATCGGGAGACAGAATTTTTCTTTTGATTTTGGGGGGTTTGCCACAAGTGTGGGAAGGGGAAATTTGTTTGTGTGTAGTTTGTAGGATGAATGTTCAACCACTCATGTTTTTGCTTCTCTGTATGAGCATGTTTACACTGCAAGGTAATCCCAAACTCTCTATTGATCATGGACCAAAGTGTTAATCTTAATTTAACTTCATGGAATTGCAGAGGTCTACAAAATTTAAAAAAACTTAAACAAGTTATGAATAAAATAAAGGACATGGGTTCAAGAATTGTGTTTTTACAAGAAACTCATCTGATAGAGGAGGATGTTAAAAGAATTAGGAGTAGATGGCAGGGAAGTGTATTCACCTCTTCATTTTCATCCCGAGCCAGGGGAGTTATGACTCTCATACATAAATCAGTTCCTTTTCAAGTGAAAAATGTAATTGGAGACAAATTTGGAAGATATGTAATCATTCAAGGTTCTTTGCTATTAGAAAATATAAATCTTGTGAACTTATATGGTCCCAATATAGATGACCAGAAGTTCTTTGCTAATTTATTTCTCATCTTATCATCACTTACAGGGCAACATATAATAGCAGGGGATTTTAATTGTACATTGAATCCAGGTGTGGATAGATCAACAGGACTGGATTGTACGCACATTGGATGTAGGATGACTATTAATCATTTTATGAAAGAATTGAGATTGTTAGATATATGGAGAGAAATGAAACCACAAGTTAAAGCCTATTCTTGTTATTCCAGTACCTACAAGACATTCTCACGTATTGATTATTTTTTGATTTCCACAGAATTAAGGTCCAAGATTCAAAACTGCTTTTATGATAACATCGTGATCTCTGATCATGCACCCTGTTGTCTAATATATGTAGATAAAAAATTGATAAAGGAATCAGGTAGATGGCAATTTCAGCATAAATGGCTTCAGGATGAGGAATTTGTCAAGTATATAGAAAAACAGATAGACGAGTTCTTTGACATCAATACTACACAAACATCAGCATGTGTAAAGGGGAGGCTTTCAAAGCTTTTATTAGGGGACATATTATTAGTTATACAGGATCAAAATCTAAGAAGACTCGAGAGGAGAGAGCTAAATTGGAACATAAAATAAAAAATCTTCAGGAAAAAGTGTATGCAGGAAGTGACCCAAGGTTGGAGAATGAATTACTGATTTTGAGAGCTGAATACGACAAAAAATCAGCGAATAGAGCTGCCTCGAGTCTTCTAAGATTGAAACAATCTTTTTATGAACAAGGTGAAAAATCAGGAAAATTATTAGCATGGCAGATTAAACAATTGGAAATTAAAACACCAATTACCAGTATTATAAGTAATGGACAGGTAGTTATAGATCCTTTAGAAATTAATAGAGCCTTTAGAGATTACTATGAAAAATTATATGATACCAAAAATGAACCTGATTTAACAAAACTAAATGGGTTTTTGAACGAACTATCTATACCGTGTATTCCAAATGAAAACAGGGAGATATTGGAGTCTAAAATTAGTCAAGAAGAAGTTGGGCTAGCCATTGATAATATGAAATCAGGAAAAAGTGCAGGACCAGATGGTCTTCCAGTTGACCTTTATAAAAAATTTAAGAATAAATTAATAAAACCTTTTTTGGAAATGGTTTTAGAAGCATTTCAAAATAATAATTTACCATCATACATAAATAATGCCTTAATTATACTGCTGCCAAAACCAGGTAAGCCCTCTAATAAATGTGAAAATATGAGACCAATAAGCCTATTAAACGCCGACCTTAAGATAATCTGTAAAATTTTAGCAAGACGAATACAAGAAATTTTACCAAATATTATTAATCGAGATCAGAATGGCTTTATAAAGGGTAGACAAGGCTTCCATAATGTAAGAAGACTATTTAATATTATTTATTTTAATAAAGAAGCACCGGATACAGCTCTCCTATCATTGGACGCCGAAAAGGCCTTTGATAGAGTTGAATGGCCCTTTCTTTTTGAAGTCCTACAAAGGTTTGGACTTGGAAATAATTTCATAAAATGGGTTCAAATAATATACAATAATGCTACAGCAGAAATCCTAACAAATAACAATATTTCAAAACCAATAAAAATCAATAGAGGATGTCGACAAGGCTGTCCACTTTCACCTTTACTGTTTACTATGGCAATTGAACCTTTAGCGATAGCGATACGTTTACATTCACAAATATATGGAATTAAAGTTGGACCAACAGAACATAAAATCTCCCTGTACGCCGATGACATAATTTTGTTTATGTCGAATCTAAAAAAATCAATTCCAACCTTGTTGAATTTAATAAAGAATTTTGGGGAAATATCAGGATATAAAATAAATAAAACTAAATCTTCAATATTAATGCTAAATGAGACCCAGAGAAATTACCCAGCCCCTGAGGTAAATCAATTCAATGTTGTAAATCAGTTTAAATATTTAGGAATCCAAATTATGCCTAAGCTAGAATCAGTCGCCAGTGTCAACTATGAAGCCTTAATGTCAGATATCAATGAGTTAACTCAGAGATGGATGTCACTACCAATGTCGATGATCGGGAGAATCAATATACTTAAAAGTAATATTTTACCTAAAATACTTTATTTATTTCAATACATTCCCTTATCACCACCTTTAGATCTATTCTCAAGAATAAAAAAAAAGTTAGTGGAATTTATATGGAACAACAGGAGGGCTAGATTACGTTTGTCTTTATTATATTTACCATTTGATCGTGGAGGTCTGAAATGTCCAAATTTTATGTTGTATTATTGGTCGGCACAACTGAGGTCTATGACATATTATTTTTCATCAAATGATCTCCCTCACTGGACTGAAATGGAATCATACAATTTACCTTTACCTCTTCCCATATTCATATACTCAGATTCGGCAAAAAAATTACAAAAACAAGTTAAAAATCCATTTGTAAAGCATATGATCAAAATATGGTGTGAAGCTAAAAACTATTTAAAAGAACCACAGTTATTGTCACAATTTAGTCCAATATGGGGTAATCAATATTTTAAACCAGGGAGAGCGGACGCTGTATTTAAAGTATGGAATTTAAAAGGGATACAAAAGATTCAGGATTTATATTTGCCATGTGCAGACAACATAATGTCTTTTGAAGAGCTGAGGATCAAATTTAATCTCAATAGAACACATTTTTTTAAATATCTTCAACTTAGAAACTTTATTCGATCAAATCAAAATAAAGCTCTCACTCGACCTATTTATTCATCCTTGGAAAAAATGATGATGAAAGATAGTAAAAGAAAGGGTATTATTTCAGAGTTTTATAACTCACTGACACTATCTTCAAGTGAAAATTCACTGAAAAGATTAAACTACTGGAAAGAAGATCTGCAAATTGAAATTTCAGAGGAACAATGGGAATTGGCTTGTACAGAAGCTCAAACCAAATCAATAAATGCACGCCTTAAATTGATACATTTCAAATGGTTAATGCGGATGTATGTTACACCGGAGGAGTTAAATAGATATAACAAAAATATACCAGATACATGCACAAAATGCATGGAAAGTAAAGGAACCCTATTTCATTGTTTATGGGAATGTAGATTAATAAGAATGTTTTGGGAAGAGGTGAGGGTAACAATTGAAAAAATAATCTCAAAACAAATCATATTGAATCCTAAACTGTTTTTGTTGGGTCTGTACCCAGAAAAGCATAATTTTAATAAAAGTGAAAGAACATTCATAGACCTCAGTTTGCTTAATGCCAAAAAATGTATTGCACTATTATGGAAAAAGACTCATAGACCAGATGTGACTCAGTGGTTAAGACAGATGTTAACAAACCTTCCATTAGAAAGAATAACATATATACTAAAATCAAAGGAAATTGTGTTTGAGAATATATGGAGACCTTTTATTGATTATGTAAAAAATTTAAACATAACTCTTGAAGAAGAAGGTGAATGATGTGTGTGGACCTTGTAAATTCCAAACTGGTGAACATAATATGTATACTTATGTATTGGATTGTCTAGACTAAACAGAGGAGCATTGTTGAAGACTTGATTTTGTTGGTGGTTGTTGGTGTTTTTAGTGCATTTTTTTTTTTTTTGTAGTACTTTAGTGTTAGTGTTTGATTGTTTGTATCATGTTTGTTAAAAAAAAAAAAAAAAAAAAGGTTCAATAAAGATATTGTGGAAAAACCATCATCCTCCGCCTGGTCCACTGTTGAGGTCTTTGCTATTTGCCCATAACTGGGGCTGTTTACCTACAACTGGGGCAGTGGTTGACAGGCAGCAGGGCGTATCCACATACCAGTGGGCCTGCATGCCGCGACTCTGGGGCCCACTGCTGCTCCCAGATCCCGTACAACTTGGCCTGGAAACCGCAAGGTACCAGTTACCGTGTGTTGCCACGAGGAGGCGGGTACAAGTCTTGGCAGTGGAGAGGCTATGTACCGGCTGAGGAGACTAACGCACTCGGCTCCTCTTTTCACCCCCGAAAACAGAGGGCTAGCCGGCGGCAGTAGCTGAAAGCAGAAAGTAACAAGCAGAGGCAGCATGAAGCATGCACTAACTACAGGCACTACTACTCCAACACTACTGCACTGACGCATCACACGCCCTGTGCAAAGCTCATTCACAGTGAGTGAGTAGTAGTGTAACTACTCGGACTCACAGGGGCAGTCCGAGTAGTTACAGCAATATCAACGAGCACACACGAATACAGTCCTTAGTGACTTGACGGCTAGATGGCAGAGCAAAGCCATCCAGCTCATACAATGATCCAGCGGCGTTTATCTAGCAAAGAGCTGCTTTTGTACAAATGCCGCTGGCGTGACAAATTGGGAGCACCTGGGCGAACAGCTAGCTGACAGAAAGAGGGGGGCATGGCCGGACGTTAGCCTGAGCGGCAGCTGCAGGCAGGAAGAGAAACGGTGCACGGAGATGAAAACAACAAGAAATCAAAATACCACTCCACATAATAAACCCACTGCCTGAGCCACCAAGATCGATCAGAACCGAGCCCCCAGGAAACACGCGCTCGGTTCATGACAGAGTCACTTCTTCTAGGGGTGGATACCAGACACCCACGGTAACATCAAGGAACTCCCCCACCACCACCACCAACCCCAACAAGCACAGCAATAACACACAAACCTGGGTGGGAGGTAGGGGGAGCAGGAAAGGAGGGAACAAAATACCCCACCCAGGGTCCAAAACTAACCCCCCCAGTCCAAAGACGTGGAGGCTCGGGAGGCCGCCCTGAGTCCCAGGCCCAACAGGCAGTTCGGCAAACCCAGTCCAGTGGCCTGCCAGAGAACCCGGGCCATCTGGCCCAGAGACCCAGTCCCTCAGGCGGTCGGCCAACATTGTTAATCCACCAGGGCTGACGGGGTGAAGCAGGAGGCGGCCTGCCTACCGGGAAGCTCACTGGTGGGTGACCAGACCGAAAGGAGGGAACCCCCATGGCATGCGACTGGGAGGAGAAGGGGACCATGGCATCCTTATGGCGGTCCACAGCGCCCTCAGGAATCCCAGCTTGGGACCCAGTTGCACCCGCGGTGGGCCCCAACTGGGCCAGCTCTGCTGCACCCACGGTGGACTCCAGCAGGAGCCTAGCTGCACCCACGGTGGCCTCCAACTGAGGTTCAGCTGCACCTGCGGTGACCCCTGACCGGGCCAGCTCCGCTGCACCCACGGTGGACTCCAACTGAGGCTCAGCTGCACCTGCGGTGACCCCTGACTGGGCCGGCTCCGCTGCACCCATGTGGACTCCGACCCGGAGCAAGGTGTCCATGATGGGTCTGGGCAGGAGTGCAGCACCCACGTTGGGCTAATCCTGGCACGCAGCCCCCACGATGGTCCGAAGCTGGCCTGCTTGACCCACGGTGGCACAGCCTGAGGAGGAGACCACACGACGACCTCGGACCTCAGGGGAGCTGGACCTGCGACGTCATCGGGCAGTGAGACCGGCTCCATGAGGACCCCTGGAGATGGTTGTTCTTCTCCGACGACCCTAGAAAATGGCTCAGGAGTGGGGGAAGAAACAGGGGCATTAGGGTCGCCGGCAGCAGCAGAGCCCGGCAAGGGAAGTTCAGACGCAGCTGTGCACTGCGCCTGACTCTCCTCACCTAGAGCCAGACAAGATCTCTCTAAAACTGGCATGAGAAAAACAAGAGAGAACACTTGCCTGAGCTCGAGCTTCACTGCTGTCCAAGACTCCATCGATCTTGGCGATGAACACTTGGGCCCGGCCTCCAGGAGGTCCAGCTCAGGCTCCCAGTCCGCTGCAGATGCCTCTGCAGCTGGTGAGATGGTGATTGCAGTCCTACTGTCCTCCTGCAGCAGCTCCAACACACACTGGGGATTCATCCGGTGTGGCTACAGGGGGACCTCTCTGTGTTGGCTCCAGGAAGGGAATGTCTGGGACCACCAGTTCCTCTACTGTCTGGCAGCTCGGTTCCAAGACCGGCAAGCACTCAGGGATGAAGGGAGAAGACACAGAGGGAGTAGGGGATAAGTTCGCAGCTGCAGCCGGAGGAGAGTACCCAGCGGACTGCTGAGACTGGGCCTCTCTCAGGAGACAGACAAGGGTCTTTATGGGTTACTTGGGTTAACTGAAAACATGCCTGTCATCCTGGCGTTCGATGTTCTCGGCTGTAGTAGGTGGATTGTTGTCCCTCTCCATGTCCATGGAGTTTTTGGCCCCTTCCCACGGTACCAATGACTCTCTGGGAGTGGCTGCAGGGGACCAGTTCCATGCTGGCTCCGGAGTGAAATCCTCTGTGGCCCTCAGCTCCTCCATCGTCCGGTGGCTCTGCTCACTCTCAGGAGTCGACGGGGGGAACACGGAAGAGACAAGAAAGTGGTTTACCTCCGCAGCTGGAGGGGAGGACCCAGCAGACTGCCGAGGCTGGGCCTCTCCTCCGGGAGACAGACAGTATTTATCATTATCATGTTTAATAGCATGAAAACACACTTGCCTGTTCTCCCGGCGCTCGATGTTCACAGCTGAGGGGATCCGGCTCATCCTCACTCACATCTGCGCTGGCTCTGACTCCCCCTCTGGATGATTGAAGAGCTAGCTGGGGAGACGCGGAAGTGGGCGTGAACCAGGGAACCATGGCCCTCTTGGCGGCTGGAAGGACGTCGACAGCCGAAGGAGGGGAAGGCTTCTCCAGGCGTCTCCTCACCGGATGACGCCATGGTCTGCTCTCCGGGACTGACCGTGCTGGAGACGGTGGAGGGTCGGGCGAAGAGTCCCAAAGAGGGAAGGCCTGCTGGTCTCCAGGTCTGTGTCTCGGTGCCATGAGGAACGCCAGCCCGGGGAAGGAGCGCTGGAACGAACTCAGAGTCACCAGCAGGTCGGCGAACTCAGGGTAGTCCCATAACCCGGGATAAGCCTCCAAAACCTCCATAGCTCCTTCCAAGCACTCCAGGTTCCTCTTCAGTCCTCGGGCGGCGAGGGCCCCATTGGCGAGGGCTCCATTGACGAAGATCCGGATAGATATGGTGGCCTATCCCTCCTCGATCGTGGGAAACTCCGCAGCAACAGCCTCCACAGCAGACGAGATGGTGGTGACAATCTGATGCTCCTCCTGCAGCGGTTCCAACACTGGGAAATCCTCCAGCGTAGCTGCAGGGGACCCTCTCCATGCTGGCTCCAGGAATAGATCATCCCGGGCCACTGGCTCGTCCACCGTCTGACGACCCTGACCTTGGGCCAACGGGCCCGGAGGGAGAATGGGAGAAGACACGGAGAGGGGAAAAGGTGAATTAATATTTGCAGCCGGAGGAGACGACCCAGCGGACTGCTGAAACTGGGCCTCTCCCTTGGCAGACAGACAAGGTTTGTAATTAGATGGAGTGAAATGAAAAAAACACTTGCCTGTCATCCCGGCTCCCGATGCTGACAGCTGCAGACTGTTGGCAATCACCCTTCTCCGTGTCACTGACTCCTTTAACGGGTTGTAGAGCTGCTGGCTCCGATGACGCGGCTGGAGCGATGAAGGCCGCCGAAGACAAGAGGGGCTTCCTCCAGCGAGGCTTCCTTTTCCTCACGTTCGGCTTGGGCACCAGATAGTCTGGGACTCTGAGCACACCATCTGGCCACAAGTAACCGAGGCCGATGAACTCCAAAGTATCCGGAAACGAAGGCGGTGTAGCCGCAGGGGGCTCGAGCGCTGGGAGCTCCTCACCCGACCGCTTGGACGTCACGGCGAAAATCTCCTGGAAAATCTCGGCCGCCTCCAGATGGTCCCATAGGCTATCCCGATTCATCACTCTCACTGATGCGTCCCGAGCCCATTGAACTGCTTCGGGTGAACAGGGCTCCAGTGCCCACGAAAGTATGTCCTCCAGCAGACAAAGCAAGCACAGCTCCCTCTCCAGCAGCTTAGCTATTGTGCCCGGAAAGCAGGTGAGTGAAAACAAGACAGTCCCAGAAATGAAAAAATGATTTGTGTGGGTGTTACCCGCTAAATCCTTTTAGCTGGCTGGATCATTCTGTCATAAACTCTCCGTGTGCTTCTTTACAGTGCACGGAGAAGGAGAAAAAGGACGAATGGATTTAAGTGCTGGGTTACACCACACACACATTTATTAACACAAAACTACACATACAGACACAAGACAGCTCGGATACACTTAAAGGGCCTTCTCCACTAGCACGCTTTAGCACGACACGGGATGGCTCAGCACGCTTTGTACGCTTTTCCACAAGCCCCAACACGGTTTAACAGCCGCAATTCTCAGCCCCGCTGAAGGGCAGGGTACAGCAGTGCTGAGCTGTGCCGTGTTGCGACGTTAACAGACTGGTCGCCGCTGATTGGTCAGGTCGTAACCGGCGCTGATTGGTCAGGTTGGAACCACCCCTCTCCTCCTCCTCGTCTACCAAATCTTCACGACCTTCTCAATAAAGTTTTTTAAAAAAAAAAAAAAAAAAGAATCTTCACGACCGCCTTTACTCAGCACGCAACCACTGTTGGCGGTTCCTTTCAGTGTCTTGCTGTGCTATTTTCATTTATTTTCTATCAAAAATGGCTTCGCGTAATAAGGGTGTTCCATGGAGCAGTAAGGAGCTGCAGTGTCTGCTCACTGCATTGTCAGACGAACGTATGCAGCGCGAGTTAGACGGAGCTGCCCGGAATGAAAAAATATACCGGGAGGTCTCGACATCGGAGTCCTTTAACGGTGAGTTTTAATTTTTTTTTATTGTGCGTTTTTTCGCAAATATATTCGGTAAGACGCTCAGTTTATTTATGCAATAAAAAAGCTGTTCATTTGTGGATGATGATCACTGCTTAATTGCAGCACACTGCGGACTCAAGCTTTTATTTTAATTATTCATGTGAACAATACGCTGAAATAAGCTTATGTATTCTTGTTAAAAACTATTGTGCTGTATTTTATTGTGTGCATTTTCCTTGTAGAATCATCCCACGCGTCCGCCGCGACAGCCCGTCCGGATTATTCAACCGAGCCATCCTGAACCACAGCTGGCAGAGACGCCTTCATTCATCCGAGTCGTGACCCAGTTTGGGAAGCTGGTGTAGACACTCAGTGGTCGGCGTGTATAAAATGTCGATTAACCTTCATGTTGTGTTGCAAATTTTTTTTTTCTTTTAATATTTTGTATATAATAAAATGGAATTGTTTTGGAAAGTGTGGTTTGTCTGTTATAACACTGAATTATAAAACAGTATAATTTCATAGAAATTCCATTGCCTAGTCTGATCAAAATGATACTGATCTTCCTGTCAGGGTCAACCATTGTAAAGGTAATGTAATTTTTAACTAGACCAAAAAACAAATGTTTTTGTAAGCTTTCTGTTCTTTTTATTGAAATATCATAAAAAATTAGCCCCACATGATCCAGTTCTAAACTTTGGGTACATTTTTTATGTTAACTTATAAGAAGTTGCACAGTTGGACTTTAAAATGCAGCAGGAGAGACTGATCAAGCTTACAAGTCAATGTAAAAAAGTAAGTATATGTAAATTGAATGTTCTATCGGCATTCCAAATTCAGAGAATTACAGTACTTTAGAAGGAGTGTAGCATCATCTAAACGGAAAATAATAATACTGTTGTTCCAAACGTTGACCTGAAGGTGAAAAACATGATTTTTTTTTAATTCAGTACATCCAAAATGCCCTAGGATGTAAAAAAAAATAATTTGGTGTAGGCCAGTGTGCCACAGTCTCATTATTTAATACGAATAAAAACAAGTTTCAGCTCTTTATTTCTAGGTCATTTGGCAGTTAATTCAAAACAAAAGTGACTTGTGTTGTTGCAGTTTAATTATGAGATAAAATTAATTGTGAGATAAATCCACAGAGCGAGCAAGGCAATAATCCTTGAATCCTTTGTGTAAATAAGGACTCAGTGGGTGCGTAGTGGCCCCGCCTCGCTCAGAATCTGCTGCTGCCCCGCTCCTAAAACCTCCTAACAAACCATCACAGCACAAGCACAACACCAATGGAGACAGAAGCATTCCGAGCCGTACTGAAGTGAACCGAGCTGTACCGAGGTGTGCTGGGCTAGTGGAAAACAGGCGTAAGAGTCCCCTAGGATGCCCAACACACACACTGGAGGAGTACAGCGGCGAACAGAACACAGGCAGTTACTCACAGTGCAGGGACAGTCCGAGTAGTTACAGCGATATCAACGAGCACACACGGATATGGTCCTTAGTGACGTGACAGCTAGATGGTGAAGCAAAGCCATTCAGCGCATACAATGATCCAGCGGCGTTTGTCTAGCAAAGAGCTGCTTTTGTACAAACGCCGCTAACGTGACAAATTGGGAACACCTGGGCGAGAACTGGAAAGATGATTACCGGGGCAAACAGCTAGCTGTCAGAAAGAGGGGGGCGTGGCCGGACGGGCCAGAACAGCAGCTGCAGGCAGGAAGAGAAACGGTGCACGGACATGAAAACATCAAGAAATCAAACCACCACTCCACATAATAAACCCACTGCCTGAGCCACCAAGGTCGATCAGAACCGAGCCCCCAGGAAACATGGGCTTGGTTCATGACAAAAGTGCTATACAAATAAAGTTTAATTGATTGATTGATCCCTGGTCTATGTAATGGCAACCATTTTGTTCGGTATAATGTCACTCTGAATAAGACAAATGATGTCAAAACGTGAGTCCTTGTACTAATAAAGGCTGTGAGTTGGAGAGTGTACTCTAGACTCTTAATCCACTATAATTTACATTATTCCTTGGCCAAAAACAAAGTATAATGAATTTTGGACCCAATAAACTTGTTTGTAATGTGGG